>CM053501.1:18119070-18316619 GCA_028627145.1 Eidolon dupreanum
TGGAGAGAGTAGGAAGAAGACACAGAGAAGTTTCGGGGACCTGTGAGACTGTCCTGCTGTGATGGTCCTGTATACTCTCCATAAATGAGAATGCACTGGTGAACTACCTTTAGTCTCCCAGAAACCCCCACCTCAAGAATACTGGGACACTTCTGAGTATTTGTACACTTCTCCTGGGCCTTTATTGCTTAAATTTGGTGGCACAATTCATGTGTGTATGATCTTCTGTTTTGGTTTCCCAATTCTGGTTATACCACAAGGAAATGAGTCAGCTATAAAATTCTCCCCATCTCCAAGAATCCTCTCTCACATTGCTCATTTCTTCAAGGAAGAGACTGAGAGCTAAGAGAATGGTGGACAGTGGATGGTCCAGACTAATTTGATTTAGGACCGATAACTAGGTGTCCCCACTGATTGGGGCAGATCCAGCTAGAAGGAAGCCAAGTCAGAGAGGCAAATGTTGGCAAGAAGCTTATGGGGAATAGGGGCAAGACACCTTACAGGGTAAAGCAAGGTGACTTAATTTCCAGGGATGAGCAATATGCAAAGACACAGAGTTTCATAATCACATGGCATTTGGTAGTTTCAAGATTCAGGGAATGAATGGGAAGAACCCCATGTTTATGCATTAGAAAATTTAATATTGTTGAGATGGCAATACTCCCCAAATTGATCTGAAGAGTCAACTTTCAACAAGGGTGCCAAGACAATTCAGTGGGGAAAGAACAGTCTTTTCAACACATTGTGCTGGGATGACATGCAGAAGAATACATTTGAACCTCTACCTCACAACATACACAAAAATTAACTTAAAATGGATCAAAGACCTAAATGTTAGAGCTAAAACTATAGAACTCCTAGAAAAAAAAAACACAAGGGTAAGTTTTCATGACCTTGAAGTAAGCAAATGTTCATCACCTGATGAATGGATAAATAAATGTGGTATATATACAATGCAATATTATTTAGCAATAAAAATAAATGGAATATTGATACATGCAACAACGTGGATGAACCTTGAAAACATTATACTAGGTGAAAGAGGCCAGTTACATAGGACTATGCATTATATATAAAATTCTATTTTCATGAGATATCCAGAATAAGGCAATCTGTAGAGACAGAAAGTAAATTGATGGTTGCCTAGGGCTAGGGGTGGAGTTGGAGGAAGACAAATTTGGCATTTCCTTTTAGGGGGATGAAAATGTTCTAAAATCGATTGTGGTGATTCCTGCACAACTCTTTGAAAGTACTAAAAATCATTGAGTTGTATACTTTGATTGGGTGAATTATATGGTGTGTGAACAACAAAGCTATGACAAAAATAAATAAATTGATAGACAGATAGCTAAATAAACTCATAGAGAGATGGGGAAAAGAAATTCCAGGGATGGATTCCAGCTGGGGAGGCTCAGGAGGACAAATGAAAACAAAGCAGCACTCTTTGAGGGCTGAGTACATAGCAGGGAGCACAGATGCAGATATGTGAGGGGCCTCAGCGAAAGCTGGAAACTCAGTCATGAGGACAGGGGCTCCAGGTGGGAACAGAACCCATGGCCAGGCCAACTAAGTGCCAATCCTCTGTAAGCAGTTCACCTAAGGTCAGTATTCTTCCAAAGCCTAGAATGCCACTAGGCTCACAAGAGTACTCAAGTGGCCTTAGCTGTAAGAATTGAAGATGAGAGGGAAGAGGAGCCAGGTTGGACTCTATGTCAGATCCCAAATCTAATCTCTTAAATAACAGGGGAGCAATGTGTGTGCCAGGCTTGGAGGCAGGCAGTGCTACATATTTGTCCTGTGTGGCAGAGACTCTGGCTTCCTCTCCTGGGTTCTGACATGTGGATATCAACTAGCACATTCAGTGGGCACCAACTTAGAGCCACTCAGCTCTTCCTGTATAGTCTGCAACAGGGCAAGCGTCCCTCAGAGTATGTGGCATCTTGTGGATACACCCCTCTGCCGGGCCCAGAAAACTTAGAGTGACTTACCATGTTGGGCACTAGCTCAGATGCCTGTAACATTGTCACAGATCCTCTCTATCTGGAGCACATTCTTGTTACCATTTTGTACCTGCCTAGTGAGGTCTGCACCTCAGCCTGTCACCTCTAGTGACCCAGACTGGATTTAAGGTTATAAGCATGAACAATCATCAGTAGCATATCTTGTGTGAGACAGAAAATAACATCACTGCAATACTTAAGTGACACACTACTCTGGAACTATCGGTCAGAAGAGATAAATCAAAGATTTAAAAAAATGAAGGAAAGAAAGGAGGGAAAGAAGGAAAGAAGAAATAGGAGGAAGGTGGGAGGGAGGGAAAGAAAAAGAAACACACACAAACACCCAGTGAGCATGGGAGGCAAATGAGCTCAGTCCCTTGGGCCCTGAGGGTCAGCCCTAGGCCTGGAACAGGTTCAGGGAACTCCTCTCTGCCTTATCCTTCTCAATTCGCCACTTCTGCAATCACCTTCCCTCAGAGAGGTGAGTAGCCTCATTCTGCCTGTTCTAGATCCCAGGACCAGCCAAATAATTATAACCAAACACCAAATACCAAATATCAACTGCTTCATGAAATCCTCACAGATGAGACAACTGAAGGTCTTAGAGTAAGTTGTTAATAATCCTCTCAGTAAATGGAAGAGCCAGAACCACAACCTTAGCCACATGCCATACAACAGGCCAGTCCTTGCTTGCTGGGCACTGCAAATCTGACCCCTGCTATCCAGGGCAAGCTGACCTGTGGCCATGTACCCTCAAACTTTTCTTCCTCAGCTACAGCTGTACCTCACTCAAGGTGTCTTGCTGCACTTCTGACCTGCATTGTAGCTGGGTGAGTGAGGGGAACAGGGTGTGTACACATGGCCCAAGGAAGCTCAGTGGATCAGAGGTGGTACCAACAACAACCTCAAGGTCAGGAGTGTCATTGTTAGAGGTGTCAAGGTTAGCCACCTACTGCACCAAGTGGTCTGGCAGCAGGGCACTGCAAGGGAAAGTGGAAAGAGCCAGTGAGTCTGGCAATTCTCAAGTCCCAGAAGGTTGTGCTTTGAGTTGGCCAGGAGTGGTCACAGCAGAGCTCATGTGCTGTCCCCATGTGGTGATGAGTTGATGTGAAAT
The DNA here is from genome assembly GCA_028627145.1 of Eidolon dupreanum. Classification (NCBI taxonomy): domain Eukaryota; kingdom Metazoa; phylum Chordata; class Mammalia; order Chiroptera; family Pteropodidae; genus Eidolon; species Eidolon dupreanum. The sequence continues at coordinate 18,122,185 of CM053501.1, forward strand.
CTGTCCATGGTCAAGTGACTGAGCCTAGATTGTAGAAGTAAAGAAATTTGAGAGAGCAGACTGAATGCTTTAGAAACAAAACAACACATTAGGTAAGGCAGATGCCAGGGGTATTCCAGAAGAATTCACCTCACCTCTGACTCTACCTGAGAGGTGTGAAAGCAAAAGGGGAGCTCCCCAAACAGGGAACAATTCACTTTATCCTTCTGGCAGATGTAACAACTAGCTATATGTGTCCCAGGTACAGCTGATCTGAAGGAAGCATCCCAAGTATCTGTTCTCCACATCACTGTTTATCAGTCAAAATGGTGAGGTCTTACAGAGACTAGAAGAAATGATACCAAGTGGATACCAACAGAAAGGTTGAAATGAAAGACTGACAGGCACATCTCTGATGCCAAAGAGAAGAAGAGAGGGAACTAGCTCCCTGGAAAAGCACTCTGGGCCCAGGGTTCTTCCACAGAGGAGGGAGCAGGCCCTCCAGATGGGCTGAAATGGACCAGGAGAAGGCACATTATGAGCTCTGGGACCAGTCACTTGAGCAGGGAACCCATGGCACTGCTCTTGGTGACTCTCTGTTAGGGAAGTGAGACGAGAGCCATGGTTAAATGGCAGTGAACCATCAGGAGGTGTGATAACTCCAGGAACAGGTATTAATTAACTTATTCATCTAGAAAACACTCAATCAGGGCCCATTTTCCAGTATAAGAATGAAATGGGGAGTGTGAACAGATGGATTCTTCCTCTCATGAAGTTGATGATCTTACAAGGGAAACACATTACTAATTGAAATTAATTAATTTTTATTAATTAAATCATCACAGACCATCAGAAAGGAAGCTAACCTCCATGAAGGTTAGCAACACAGTGCTAGAAAAACCAGTGTTCAACAAAGGGATGTGGCCAATAGGCTCAGAGAAAGCATCCCTAAAGTGGGACGCTTAAAGTGAAATCTGAAGGGCTAGATTAAGCTAACTTAGTTAAAGAAGTGGAGAAAGTGGACAAGAGCCCCCAGCACAGAGGCAGCAAGTACAGCTGCAGTGACCTTGTGTGGGGGAAAAGATGATGCAGCGGACTGAATTCAAACATGGCAGCAACATTCCTCCCACAGTCCTCTGCAAAGTGACTTTTTTGTTCCTCCCATCAAAAGGTTGGATCTGTTCTACCTCCTCTTGGATCTGGGCTGGTTTTATGACTTGGACTAATTAAGAGAGAATATAAATATAGTAAAAGTGATGTATTGCACTGTCTAAGACCAGGTCTTAGGGAGCTTTGCAACTTCCAGCTTATCTCTCTGAGAATACTGAGCCAAGCATGCTCTGAAGGAGCTGAGAGTAAAAGACCATAGAGTGAGGGAGGTCCAGCCCTTAATAGTCCTCCTGGCTAAGGCCCCAGGCATGTGAGTTAGGCCAAGAGGGGGCAGACATCCCCAGCCAATGTCACAGAGAGAGAAGAAACACCCATGATGCCAGCCCAAACTGCCAAACTCCATAATTGTGAGTATTTTAAGACACTAAATTTGGGCTTCTGTAAACTTATGTGATACATTTAAGGTATTCAAAAAACTAAAAGAACAGCCATGTGGCTAGAACTCAGGCATGGAAGAGAAGAGAGTAGTGTGAAAGGAAGCTGGAAGGGTAGGTGGGGTTCACACTAGCAGGGCCTGTAGGTCACATCAAGAAAACTGGTCTTTGTTCTAAATGAGAAGCTGCTAAAAGATTTGGATTAAAAAGATAAAGTATAGGGAACATATTAGCAGTGAGGAGAGGGAAGACAGAGAAAACAGGAGGGTCTTATTATCATCCGGGATAGAAACATCAGTAGCTTTGGCTAGGGCAGCAGAATAGAAATAGGGATGTGGACAGACTGAATGGCTGTTAATAGGTAAAATCATCAGTATAATATTGGATATGGCAGGGAGGGAAAAGGAAGGGTCAAAAATGATTCCTAGATTTCTTGCTTGTATAGCTTGCATTCACTTGCTTGTGTTAGCATTATTCACTGGTCTAGAAAGCCTGCCCAATCCTACCCAGGAATCTGGAGGCAAAGGAGACCATCACATTCAACAGTACATTAAAATGAGTATATACCATGACCAAGTAGGATTTATCCCAGGACTACAAGGATGGTTCAACATCTATAAGACAGTCAATGTGATACATCATGTCAACAAAAATTTTTTTTAAATCATATGATCATCTCAATAGATGCAGAAAAAAGCATTTGACAAAATTCATCATTCTTGTATGATAAAAATTCTCACTCAGTAAAGTGGGTATAGAAAAAACATACCTCAACATGTGTGTGTGTGTGTGTGTGTGTGTGTGTGTGTGTATCTGGCAGCTTTACTAAGTTCATTTATTAGTTCTAATAATTTTTTGGTGGTGTTTAGAGTTTTCTATATATAGTATCACATCTGCAAATAGTAAGAGTTTTACTTTTTATTTTCTCTTTTCTGATTTGGGTGTCTTTTCTTATCTGATTGCTGTGGTTAGGACTTCCAACAATATGTTGAATAGAAGTAGTGATAATGAGAATCCTTGTCTTGCTCTTCATCTTGGAGGGAAAGCTTTCAGCTTTTCATCATTCAGTATAATAGCTGTGGGTTGCCATATATATCACTACAATCTCAATTAAAATACCAATGGCATCCTTCTCAGAACTAGAACAACTAATCCTAAAGTTTATATGGAAACATAAAAATTCCAAATAGCCAAAGAAACCTTGAAAAAGAACAAAGTGAGAAGTATCATGCTCCCTGATTTCAAAGTATACTGCAAAGCTACAATAATCAAAACAGTATGGCATAAAAACTAATATATAAATCAATGGAACAGAATAGAAAGCCCAGAAATAAATCCTCACTTATATGGTCAATTAATCTATAACAAAGGAAGCAAAGACAAACACTGGGTAAAGACAGTCTCTTCAATAAGTAGTGTTGGGAAAACTAGACAGATACATGAAAAAAATGTTCTTACACCATCTACCAAAATAGACTTAAAATGGCATAAAGACTTAAATGTAAGACTTGAAACCATAAAACTCCTAGAAGAAAACTTAGGAAGTTAACCATTTGACATCAATCTTAGCAGTATCTTTTTGTATATGTCTCCTCAGGTAAGAGCAACAAAAGAAAAATGAACAACTGGGACTACATCAAACTAAAGTTTTTGAACAGCAAAAAAAATCTTCAACAAAATGAAAAGACAACCTAATAAATGAGAGAAGATATTCATAAATGGTACATCTAATAAGGAGTTAAAATCCAAAATACATAAGAAACTATACAACTTAACACCAAAAAAAATCCAATTAAAAAATTGGCAGAGAACCTGAATAGACATTTTGCTAGAGAGGACATACAGATGATCAATAGATATACGAAAAGATGCTCAGCATCATTAATCATCAGGGAAGTGCAAATCAAAATCACAATGAGATATCACCTCACACCTGTCAGAATGGTTATCATCCAAAAATCAAAAAACAACAGTTTGGCAAGGATGTGGAGAAAAGGGACCCTTGTGCATTGCTCGTAGGATTGCAAATTGGTGCAGCCACTATGGAAAACAGTATGGAGGTTCCTCAAAAAATTAAAAATAGAGCTGTCAAATGACCCAGAAATTGCACCTCTGGATATTTAGTCAAATTTAAAAAAAACACACTCATTTAAAAGATATATGCACCACTATGTTCGCCGCAGCCCTATTTACAATAAAGATATGGAAGCAGCCTAGGTGTCTATCAATAGACAATTGGATAAAGAAGACGTGGCACATATATACAATGGAATATTACTCAGGCATAAAAAAGAATTAAATCTTGCCATTTGCAAGAACATGGAAGGCTATAGAAGGCATTATGATAAGTGAAATAAATCAGACAAAGACAAAAACTGTATTTCACTTATATTTGGAATTAAAAAAAATTCCAAAGTAAATGAACAAAACAAAACAAACAGACCCATAGATAGCACGAACAAGCTGATGGTTGCCAAAGGTGAGGGAAGTGGGGGATGAGTAAAAAGAGAAGAGAGAGAGAGACAGACAGACAGACAGACAGACAGACACAGATAGACAGAGAGAGTTGATGCCCTGGAAGAAGAGGACACTATGGGAGAGGGATGTCAGTGGGTGGGATCGACATCTCCATCATCACTAGAGAGAGAGAGAGAGTCTTCTAGGGTGCACTAATTTAATTCCACCTTTGAGGCATGTTTCATTTATTCATTCAACTCATGTCATTTAATAAATATTTCACTAACTCTTTAGAGCCTTAAAGATTGTGGAAGATATTTCATCAAACTAGGAAAAATTGGTATTTCCAGAATTATCCCTGAATCTCAGCCTGGATAATGGTCTCCTCGATTGTCCTCTGTATTTTCTCAGCAGAAGTCTTGTGTCTTTTTTGGCAAAGGCAGGATGAAAAGCTGTCCTAGATCTCTGGTTCTCAATCTGTCTGTGCTTCTGAATCACTAAAGGAACTCTTTAAAATTACAGATGTCTGGATCCCACCCCAGACCTAGGGGTACCACTGGATATTTAAAAAATTTCCCCCACTTTTAATATTGTGGTGTGTAGCCAGGTTTGGGAACCACTAACCTAGGAAGTATTAATATCTTTCCCAAGGCTTTGGTTTTATGACTCAATATTACAGAGGCTGAAAGAAGCTAGGATGTGCCTGGGCAAAGCCAAAACAGCCCGGCAGTGGTTCCAGAGTGTTGAGAAGAGGTACAGACATCTAACATGCCAGGTGCCGCCCCGGCTGCACTCTCCCCAGTGCCCCTGTCACTGAGGATTATGGTTGGCAAGGGAGAAAATTGTAGGAGCCTGAAGCCATTGCCTCAGTGAAGGTGAAAGGCCATGGGGAGAGCCAAGAAGCTAAAGCCAATGTGACTGCTTTGCTTATGTCAGCTATTCTTGTAGGCAGTGGATGCCAAACAGTTTTAATATACATTCACACCTGGAAAAAAATTAAAGCACATCCACCAATATGTTTACTTTATACATTTCAAATTGTATGCACATGCTACTGTACTAATATATTTTACACATGATAAATTTACAGATATAGAGAAATTTAAAAAGTGAAGCACTGCTATATTCCTCTCGTATCCCAATGGACTGCTTTGTGTGGTCCACTTTGGAACCACTGCAATAATTCAAATATTCCAGATATAGTCTTATCCCACCATTTTTAGAGGTCAGCTGTTTATCAAAAGCAGCAGGAAGTATTATTCAGGAATGGGTAAGTTTGAGGCCAAAGTGAGAATGTCTCATTGAATCTAGTAAGAATGTTCAATTCTGTAATTAGAGTGTGAACACTGAGCACCATGATTATGTGAAAGCTACTTTTCCTGAGATACTCCAGGCACCATCTGGGTCGATGTTCTCTGGAAAGAGCCACCCACCCCTACTCTACGCTATTGCAGAAGAAGGCCCAGAATCCTCTCCCCACCCCACATTTCGATCATTCAGATTGAACAGGAAGCTACAAGAGCCAGAATTAAACTCAGGTACCGTCCTGAACACTCTGTTCTCTAGCACCTGCCAATCCATCGCCAAGTCCTACAAACGATGTCTTTTATCCATGGTTCAACTCCACTTACTTCCCTTCATACACACCATGACCACCAGACCAACTCCTCCTCTACCATGACTTCAGGCTGCCACCGCCTGGACCACAGCAACCACCTCTCCACAGCCGCATCCATCCTCCTTCCACTTAGCAGCAAAAGATCTGACCATGCCATGCCCCTGAACACTTCACTGGCTCCCCCTGCTCTGAGAATAAAGTCCAAAATCTTAATGTGACTTTCAAGGACTTGCATCGCCTCACCCCACCAGCATCATCTCTGCAGATTCATTCCCTCCACAGTCCTGCTTCCTCGTTTTCTATGCAGCGCACTCCTTCCAGCCTCAGAGCCTTTTTAGCCCTCTGCCTGGTACACCCCTCTCCTTTCCACCTAATTAACGTCTGCTACAGCCTTTAGTTCAATCACTACTTCCTCAAGGAAGCTCCCCCATAAAGTCAGAGCCCCTATTACATGCTTGTGTAGCACTACCACAGTTGTGATTTTGTGAGCATATTACTTTCTTCTTCACTATAAGCTCAATGAGGGCAGGACCTACAACATCCTTTGACCCCACTGCCCAGTACTGTGCTTGGGACACCAGTAAGCACCCAATAAATTCTCGTTCAATGATTATATATATGAATGTATTAATAAATAGAGGGAGGCTGGAAGGCAGATATATGGAAAATGTCTGGAGAGGGGGCAGAGGAGGGAGGAAAGGAAGAACAAAATAAAAGAAAAAATGGAAATTATCTAGAAGATACAACATGGTCGGCAGAGAAAGGAAAATCAGATTTACCAAGGGTCTTTACTATAGGGATCAACAGCAGAAAATCTAAGTATCTCCAACTTCTCCTCCCACAAACCCAGAACCAGCCCACTGCTTCTGGGAACATGCTATTCCTCAGCACCCCGCCTGGGGATGTGAATCCACCCTGCAGTGGTTACCATCAACTGGCCAGCCCACCTTGGACCCAGTTGGGTGGCATGCTCAAACACAAGCCAAGAGATACTGAAATAGGAGTCAACCATTGTACTCTCTAGTGAGGAAAGGCCATGGGCTCCACTTCTCCCATAATTTGGGCACGCCCATTTTCCCATCAAACCCCAGTTTTCTCATCTATAAATGAGGGGCAGGTTATCTCTGAGACTCTTTTCAGCTCTAGTGTTTGAGTCTGTGATTCTCTACATTATAGACCACAGACCCAGGCTGCAGGCCCGGGGGCATTGCTAGTAGTGGACATCAAGCTTTCTTAGGCTGCCCGCCAAGGTAGTAACTTTCTTGAGTAATAATCTCGAGACCACCAGGAATCCCCCAACTAATGAATCAGGCACGTTGTCTAGACCTCTGGTATATCTCTGAATCAAATCTTTGGGATGCCTTGGGTTTCCCATGTGCATTGTCTCTCACATCCTCTAGGCGTGCACTCAGCTCTATTTTCACCTGATGAGCCAATTGACACCCATGGTGCTACTTATTGAATAAATTTCTTGAATGGCATTTTCTTGTCTCTGTGTAAGAGAGACACTATCGGATCTCAAATCTAAATCACTGCTTAAGTGTGTCAATCCTACTTTTAATTTGTTCCAAACTGCTTTCTGGCTAGTGTGGGGTTAATTCAAACATAGCTCCTCCATGCACACCAGAGGCAAAGAGGACTGCTGGGTCAGCAGCCCCAAGGAGGACAATGAACAAAGCTTTCCATGGGCTGTGCTTGCCCCAAGGACACTTCCCATTGCTCCTATGGGCACTATGTGTCCCTTCGGCTATTCCTATGGACGTTATCTCCCCGCTCCACCAGAAGACACGGCTGGTCCAGTCCTCCCCAACACTAATTAGACAGTGTGTCGGGCTCTCAGCTCTCATCCATAGGGGAAGACCCTTGTTCCCTGGAATGAGGCAATCCCCCTCTTTTCCGCTTGCACATAAAATAATGCTTGCTCTGGGCTGGCTGCCTTTTCCTACAGCTCCAACTGACCAAGTGCTGAAGCCTCACTGTACTGTGAGTAATCAACAGCATGTCTCACTCCACTGGCCCTCCTGGTGGTTTTTTCAAAACATCCAAGGCCCAGGTGCAGGTTCCTGGCCTAGAGTTCCTGCGTTACAGCTAGCTACCATCACTTTCTTAGATTATTTCTTTTGTTCTAATATCGGTTGTATAATTGGCTTCCTCTTGAAGTCCATTTTTCATACTCCCCACAACAAGTACTATCACATCCTAGACTGTTAAGGTGAATAGAAAGCCATACACTGGTATGGGCTAAGATGCTGGTCTTCCTCACTCACCATGGGGTACCCAGCCCACTAGCCTTTCCTGGTGATGTATACACAGGCCAAGATGACCAACCCATGATGACGTGTGCCAGTGTTCAGTGTCACCCACACAGTCAAAACTGTGCATGTTAAACTGTCGGATGTCAATTTCTTTTGTTTGGAGGATGTGGACTTTTCTTGATTTGTGAAAGTTAATTAAGAAAGAAAGAAATGATTTAAGATAAATTAATTAATTTTCTTCTGAATTCTCACTTAGCCCAGGCCAAAGCCCATATCTTGTCCAGGCCCTATCAAAGATACCATATGAGCCGGTGAGCCTGCCTCCTGCTTTTGGGGTAGGAAATGCATAGGTATGTTGGGGGACAGAAGCAAGCTGTCAGGGGCAGTACTGGACTTGTTTGAAGGTGCACCACAGAGAGTAAAAGAGGAATCAAAGTAACTATTGGATAATTGATTCAGTCCAAAAGAGAGTAGGAGATCCTGCAGAATGTTTTTTTGACAAATAATCAAGCAGCACAAAATATGGAATGAGTTTACTCATAGGACCACAGGCCGAGGGTCACAGGTCTGCCTGAAAAGGCAGTCTGAGTAGGCTGTGGTGTTTGGTTTTTGTTTATTTAACATTTATATAGAGATACAATATGCAGACTATTAATTTACCTGTTTGAAGTGTATAATTCAATGCTTTTAATATATTCAGAGTTGTACAATCATGATGACAATAAATTTTAGAACACTTTTATCACCCACCTAGAAACCCCATACCCATTAGCAGTCAGTCCCTTAATACTTGCCACCCTCCCCCAGCTCTAGGAAATCACTAATCTTTTTCTGTCTCTATGGATTTGCCTATTCTGGACATTTCATATAAGTGGAAGTATACAATATGTGGCCCTTTGTGGCCAATTTCTTCCACCTAACATAGTGTTTTCAAGATTTATCCATGTTGTAGCATATATCAGTATTCTACTCCTTTTTGTGGCTGAATAATTTTCCACTATATGGATATACTACATTTTGTTTATCTGTTCATTAGGTGATGGACATTGAGTTGTTTCCATTTTGGCTGTTATGAATAATGCTGCTACAAATATTCATGTACAGGTTTTTATATGGACACATATTTTTGTTTCTTTGAGGTATGTACCCTAGGAGTGGACTTGCTGGATCATGTAATAACTCTCTGTTTAACCTTAGGAGGAACTGCCAGACTTAATCAAAGTGGCTGCACCATTTTACATTCCCTCCAGCAGTGTAATGAGGGTTCTAATTTCTCCACATCCTTACTATCCCTTGTTATCGTCCATCTTATTGATTATAGCCATCCTAGTAGATGTGAAGTAGCATATGGTTTTGATTTGCATTTCTCTGATGGCTAATGATGTTGAGCATGTTTTCATACGCTTATTGGCCATTTGTCTATCTTCTTTGGAGAAATGTCTATTCAGATCCTTTGCCCAATTTTTAATTGAGTTATTTGTTTTTTCATTATTAGCTGAGGCCTTATGGTGCAAATAAAGTTGGCTTCCAGTACCATATATCTCCCTCTCCTTACTCTTCATTATCTCTTTTTGGGTTCCCTTGTTCAAGGTCTCTCAAATCCTTCCTTCTGGGTAGTATCTTCCCAGGCTCTGTGCAGAGCTAGTGTGTAGGTGGCTATGAGGTGCAGAGGAATTAAATGTGCAACAGAGGCTGATACTTTTGTTCTACCTCCCCCAAAATTCTGCTGTGTGATGTTAAGTAAGTCATTTTCCCCTTCTCTTCCCAGACCTCAGTTCTTCTTCACCTGTAAGATGGAGTCACCTGCCCACACCACAAAACTGTTGTGAGGGTCACTGAGGTTGTGGATGTGAAATGTTGGGACACCAAAAGTCCTCAAGCCTTTCAAAGATAGACTAGTGATGTGGTACCCAGGTTTGGACCTGGTTCTAGACTGCCTGCTTGCGGCCCTGACTCCACTGTTTCTTAGTTGACCTAGGACAACTTAGCCCAATGTCCTCATCTGTACAGTAAAGAATAATAACAGTCCCTATCTCTCAGCATCCTTATCCTGTCTCTCCCCACTCGGGCCGCAGTCATGGTCACTGTAGGAGACCAAATATGCCACTCCAAAATATGCCTCTTTGACATAAGGATTGTTTTGACCTGATTACTTTGAGAAACAGCAGACACAGGAGAAGCTATGGCAACAGAGTAGAAGTTCTTCTTTTGTAAGGCAAATTAACATTTATATAAGGAATCTCCATTTGTAAGGGGGTCTCCCCCTCTCTATCAGGAAGAGATGAATGACTTCAAATCACAAGAGACTGTTATCCAAGGAGAAGACAAACTTAAATCTGCATAACAAACATTACCCTTGTTTAAGGGTACTTTCTCTGGCCCCCTTCGCATTGCTGGTCTCTTCCACCCCTTTCTTCCTTTGTTTTAGCTGAAGATGGTAGTTAAGCCCCAATTCTAAGGTACCCCTTTAAATTACTCATCCCTGAGTTTCTCACAGGCATTATGAGATATACATGTTAATAAATATTTGTTTGATTTTCTTTTGTTAATCTGTCTTTTATTATAGGGGCCCCAGCCAAGAACCTAGAAGGATAGAAGGAAAGACTTCTCTATACCACCCTCACCCACAAGGTCTGTAACTGCTCCAGTGGTAACCAAGGGTGCAGCAAGTTATCCTCCAATGTCTTACAGGACGTCACTTTTCACAAGCTATGCTATCTTCACAAGTTATGTTTAGCTTTCTACCTATGAAAGTAAAAGGGGTTACATAGCAGACCACAAGCCCAGGGGACTACATTGTGGCAGGACTAACAATTTCAGTGACCAAGAGTAACCACACAGGATTGTCTGATTACAAATTCCTAACTTGGGTAGGTCATGATGGGTAGTCACCTCCCAAGCCTATAGTTTCCTTAGCAAAGGTCATGCTTTACCTTAAGTGATCTCTGTCCATTGTTCTTATGCATCTTGGTAACATACCTTTGAAATGTCAGAGTAATTTTTTTTTTACAGACCCATCTGAGGAACAACTGCTGGCATCAGAGCACAAAACAATAAATTCCCCATTGTTACCTAGTTGTCTGCATATCACCTCTACTTTCCTTAGATGTTAAATGTTATCTATCCTGTACCCACCAGTAAGAAGTATGTGTTTCTCCATTTTGCTTTGTATCCAGTCTTAGAGATTTCCCTGCTTTACTTTCTCCTGCCTCCTTAATCTGTTTCCCATGGATTTCCTGCATCTTCCTTATGTTTTCTCCTTTGATTCTAAATGTATAAAAAGAACTACAAAACTGCCATTCTCCAGAGCATTGTCTCAATCCATGGAGATCTTGCTTCCTGGTCTATCCTTAGAATGGGCTCAAACTCTTATGAAATTTCTCTGTGGGTCTAGATTTTCTTTTGTTAACATTCCATATGAGAATGACAAACACTAAGACTCAAATGGAGGAATGTGAGGGAGTTGGCAGGTCAGGCACCCAGAAAGCAGAGAGAAAAATAAAACCAGTAAAGGCTTCCAGCCTATATGTTCAGCAAGTTTTCTTCCAAACTCACATACCTGAAAAAACCAGGAGATTTCATTGGCATCTCTCAGGAGAAGACATAATTTTCTGTATATTTTGTTATGTAGATTTGAAGAATAAGAGACAAAAAACTTGCCCCTTAAAAAAAAAGGTAGGGGGAATGGAGTCAAAGCCCAGAATTAAATGTCAGCCGTCCTGACATTCTGGATTATAAGGCATGCCGGGGCCACACACACTTCTGCAGCCCCTGCAGGCATCCCATGAGGGGAGGTGGATGTATCTGACCTTCAGTTTCAGGACCCTTCCTCACATGGGCTCCTTCAAAGGTCTGACCTGTAGATGTGACCACACAGAACCTGGAAGTCCTGTGTTGGGGCCTCTCCTGTCCTACCCCTTAGGGAGAGAAACCCTGCCGCTGTGGAGTCGCTCAGATGCCTCCTGCTCATAGACAGGTATTCTTCCTGGTGTCAGGATGAAGTAACTTTGGAAGCTATTTAACCCCATTTACATTGTTAGAAACAACATTAGAGGAACATCCAACACAGAAATTACATAAATAACCCCATTCGATAATCTGAGTGCAGGAGAATCTTAGCCTTTTGCGTGCTGGCAAAATCTGTGCAAAACAACACAGATGTCTAAGAGAGCATTTAATTTGTTTCTCCCATCCTATCAATCTTTTCAGGGACTACCTGGTAATCTACTTCCCAGAAGCCTGGGCTCATCTTTCTGAAAATCTGGGCTCCCAGAGGTGCCACTGTTCCTCAGTGCTCCCCTCTGCCGTTCTAGGGGACAGAAAGCTGGCTTTCCTGAGTTTAAATGCACGTTCTATCCCACGAAATTGGACAGACACATAATGGCTTTTCTTCTAAAGTCCTCTTACAAAAATTCAATTTCAATCTTCTCCTTTATTTATTACTGTTTCTCAGAAATAGGATTTACAAATATAGACCTCAAGACATATCTCAATTCAACTACCACAGTGACAAGAAGCTCTAAATACCTGGATTCTATTGCCAGTCAATGCAAGTCATTTCTCTTAATACAAGATGAGGAATTAAAATGAAGCTCGTAAATGACATGTGATTCACAGGAGGAAAGAAATGCACAGTGAAAGCAGCTTGATTTATCGAGCATGGAAGACGTGTTGGGAGAGCTTATTTCTTCTCTTTTGATTTTTGTTGCTGTTGCTTATGCACTTAAAAGTATAATATTGGCAGGGAAAATAATATCAGGTCTATGCTCATCAGTTTAAAATTTACCCCAGCCTTACTCCCCAGCCCAATAGCATGTTATTGTCAGAGAAGTCATGGGCTTCTATGTTGGAAAAATAGCCCAATGCAGCCTCGGTCAGGCACTTTCAGGTTGGTTGGGCCCTGTCTTCTCCCCATTCCTTTGCCTTCCTCTCTTTCCCCATGCTCCCTCTTTCCCTACCACTGAAGGCTTCCCCATGTCAGCTTTCTCTGCTCCCGTTTCTGTCCCACCTCTGCCCTGTTCACAGACTCCTTGTTTTGGACAGTTCCTCCTGTGTGAGAGCAGCTCTAATTAAGTAGGTATTAAGCATTTTATTCCTCTTTGCATTCCCAGCACCTCAGCCTGACAATGCCTTTAACTTGTAAATAATTTACCTTCTTGAGTCATTCAATTCAATACCATTTACATGTTTGCTAAGACCAGAGCATAGACCTAAATGCTGTGAGGGATATAAAGATAATTTAGACAGGGATTCCACTCATAGTCTTTGCTCTTTCCTTAGAGCTTAAAATTAGAATTTTAGGAAAGTGTGGTATGTATGAAGATCACCTTAGAACCTTGGTATATGAAAGCAGCCAGAAGAGGGGCAGGTGATAACATTCCCTTCATTGCCTTATCCATGCATCCATGTTCTACTGATTTGTAGTCTGCATTTTGCCTAGGATTAAAAGGAGTTGGTAGGCTGCACTTATAGATAAACTATGCTTAAACACAGGAGGAGAACGAACTGTATTTAATTGTGTCTTTGACAACAAAGGGGCAGAGCTTTGCAATCATGTACAGTGATCTGGAAGAAGACTGGCACGTCCACCTGCTCCAGAGCATATCACATTACCATGGCTCAGAGGGCCCTCAAAGGTTGCAATCGCTCTCTCTAGTTCCCGAGCTCCCTCACTGAAACCAGCTTGGTCAGCACTAAGTACAGGGCCTTGTAAATTATCACTGCCAGAAATCTGCAGAAGGGTACAGCTGCTGCAGGGTTACTAGTAGTTGGGACTGGGACTAAGGCGAGGCCAGGACTGATCAGCCCACCATATTGCCACCATATTGAAACATCTGTCCAATGTCTATCACCTAATGTGAACCTCCCATTCATTATAATGCAGCCAGGAGGGGCTGCCTGAGATATGCTTTGGAGAAAACTTTGGCTAACTATTTATCTAACCCTTCTCTCTTCCCCAGGGAAGGCCAGAGGGAGGACCACTCTTCTTCCTCATTGGGGATAGAGATGTGAGAACCTCTCACTCAAGGTCACAAAGCTTGAGTATGGAGGATGCACACCAGTGTCTGGATTAGTGGAGATGTCCTGATTGGGACAGAACTTGAGAAGCCACACACAACAAGCCATCAAGTTCAAGCACCCAAGACCAGGATCTGAGGCCAAGACAAAGCCGATGGCACTGGGAGAGCTGGGAAGTCAAGGGAGAGGCACAGTGGTGAGAGCTGGTGAACAGAGGGCAGGGACCTGCCCTCTCTGCAGATGGGAGGATGTGGATAAGGAGGATCCTGAAAGGCACCAGCCAGACCTGAGCACCAGTGTTCTTCTGGGCCCACTGGCTCTGTGCTTCCCACAAGCTATTTCTGTGACAGCTGTAGAGCATGACATTATGAATGGTCATTGCTAGATTTGGCCTCACATCAGGCTCTGTTATATGGCAGCTCGGCTATTCTCATCTCTGAGGTTTGGTTTCCTCATCCATGAAGTGCAGTAGACAACTTGTAGCACCTGATCTTAGTGTTGCTGTGAGGAAGAAACAAGGCAGTATATATAAAACTCTTTAGCACAATGGTGGCTCATAGTAAACGCTGAAAAAAAAAAACCAAGTTAGCTATTATTTGCTGACCATGGGTACAGCAATGAAGTGAGCTGTGTTCTGAGCAGTGACATCATCATGATCTCTGTGTGGTGCCCGCAGGAGGGACAGGTTGGGGATGAAGGCCTGATGACTATGGGGAGAGGGAGGCTCAGTGGTACTGGTACAGGGCTACAGGGCTCATCATTGGGGCACCATGAGGCCCTTTGTGCACATTCAGGCCTTTGCCCATGGCAGAGACCTGTGATTTAATGTGGGCTCTCTGGTGGTCCGGCCCTGCCCACTGAGCAGACCCTTGGCCCTCTTGTTTTCCATCAGAGGGTCAGGCCTGAGAATTTCCCAGGGTAGAACTGCTATAAAGTGGTATTGGGCATTCATGAACGCTCAGAGAGTACAATCACTTAGGAAAAACTCAGAGGGACCCAGAGCACCACTTTGAAGTGAACTATGACATGAGATTAGTTCTCCTGAGTCTGCAAATATAGACACCTCCTGGGAAATGCAGATAAGGCAACACTAGGGGTGAAATGTTCACAGAAGGGGGTGTTGTGGGTTTTTAGGGCCTGGCACAAAGCTAACTTGTCTCTGTTCAGCTGTCTTAACCTAGAGTCCATGTGGGCAGCTGGCCCACTAGGCAGAGGTAGAAAAGGAGCAACAGAGGACATAAGAAGTTGTCACTCATACTCTTCCTCTTCAGTTCCTGTAGAAGCAGGAGGAATTAGGTGGAGTACTTGGCCTCCAACCAGTCACCCATCCCTGTCACTATCTATAAATAACATTTGGATGTCCCTATAAGGATGGCATCACCGAACGCACTGGTAAGGGATCATGGAGAAGCATTGTCCAGGTGTAAAAAGGTTTCAATTTCTCCCTCTGTTGCTCCTGCAGCTGAGATGAGGGATATGATCACCTTCCTTGTCCTGCGAACTGGCACACACAGGGAATCACAGTGGTAAGTGAGCATACACTCAAGTTTCCAAGCTCAGCAAAGAAAAAGAGTGAGAAAAATAACTTTAAGTTAAATTTAAACAGAAGGTGAGTCCACCTCCCATTCTTCTTGGAAGATATAAAGATACTGAGTCCTTTGCAGTAGCCAATTAAAGAGAAGTTTCATGACCAAGGCCAGTCCAGCTTTTCTAAACTGGGTAACCTACTTTAGCATTTCTGAAACTGATGATGAGCTGTAAGCCAGCAAGGGGACAGAGATGATGTCTCGTGTTGCAGGATGGAGAATCAGGGTCCAGGGACTCAGAACGAAATGGCTGACCCAATAGTTACTGACAGTCAACAGGGACCTGGGCAGGGGGTTTTGGGGTACAGGAGGTAAGCTGCCCCAAAGGAGAGTCTGAAGACCAGAAATTCTAAGCCTTCACGTGATGCAGTGCTCTTGGGGATGTGGGATAATTTAAATTAGGGGAAAGGCAAACACACATCCTGGTTCGCTTGGATCTAGGCACAAAATGAAACTCAGAACCATTAGATGACCCTCCTAATTGAATCTGGATCTGCAGCTGGTAGCTTGAAGTTTAACGAGTTATACACCAGTAGGTTTCACAATCTCTTCAACTTTTTTTTTTAATGTAAACATTAGAGCTTTGATCAAGAAAGGATCCTCACAATCAAAGGAGATATTCATGCTGAGAAAATGATAAATCTCAGTCCCTGTCATTAAATTCTAATTTCTGTTTTGGTCCCCAAATCATGTGATGCCCTACTTGGGCCCATAATTATCTGTTGACAAACCTAACCCACACATGGCACCACCCATGGGAAAGATCTAAGTCAACTTGTAGCAGTGTCAGCACCAGTGCCTGCTGACTCTCTGAGGCAAAGGCTGCAATGTGGGCACCCACACACCAGCCTCCCTCACAGCTAGGTGTGTGGTAAGACTACTCACCAGTGCATGTGAGCCTAGGGGAGGTATGGTTGAGATACTGGTGTGCCTTTTCTACCCTCTCTTTCACTGCACAGGGAGCTTGGAAGTCACTTGTTGAAGATGGAAGAACCACATATGGAAGGAACCGAGGGACCCAAATGACCACATGGAAGGCTACTTGCCAACCATGATCTTCTACAATGGGTTTTCACTAAAATCACAATTAGCCACTGAGATTCGGAGGTTTGCTTGTTCCAGTGGCCAGAGTGCCTTGCCTCAGGTACTCTCTATCCCCTATTTTGACTTGTAAATGTGTAGAATTTAAGAATGTATACAGGAATTTAACTCTTCGAACAGATTAGTTATCCTGAAGCAAGCAGCCTTTTTGAGGTTTTTTTTTTTTTTCCAATTTGATAATCTTGTCTGTTTCTGTCCCAGAAAACAATTCATTCCTCAGCTTCCGTGGAGGCTATTTATTGCACCTGGATATCAAAAAAATCACTAATCTGCCCATCTTATTCTATTCTCTTCCCTGCTTGGGGCCAATTTCATGTTTTGGAAATTGCTGGAATGGTAGCCGGCAGCAGAGCTGATAAAGGGAAATGGTCTTTTAAATTTTTAAACAGTTCTTTCTGGAGCTGCTTTGTTCTTGCTCTCTTAACACTGTGTCCGGCATTTCTTCCAGGCCTAGAGTCTATTTGAACAATGCTAAATGTCATCTCCTACCTGCTGACTTCTGCTGCTGCAAGCAGCTTGCAGCCTGGCTCCCACAGAGCTTGTGTGCACACCCCTCGTTCACAGAAAACTCAGTCAAAAAGAGTCGGCTTGACCAAAATATATCGATCTGCTCTCCAGCTCAGCGAAAGCATAGGAATGATGCTGTATTATCTTAAATGCACATCCTTTTTTCCTTTTGTAAAAATTCTGAGTGTGCTGGGTTGGGTTTAGCTAGTTATTAGACAGAATGCCATTAAAACCTTAAAGAACCATCAGCTTGGGGTTTCTTCAGAGGTTACTTTTGTCCTGGAGAATTTGGAGCACAACCTATTTTGTGATCGAATTTCATTATGTCTGACATTCACAGTAGATGCCCTGTGCTCTTATATTTTCTTGCCATCCCTGGGTCTTATGAAAAGTGCTTAGGAGGCAGAAAGAAATCATGTCTGTTATGGGCTGAATTGTGTCCTTCCCAAGTTCATACATTGAAGTCCTAACCCCTAGTGCTTCAAAATGTGACTGTATTTAGAGATAAGGTCCTTAAAGAGGGAATTAAGGCAAACTGAGGTCATTGAGGTGGACCCTAATGTAAAAGGGGTCATCATCAGAAGAGTTTAAGACACAGCCACACACAGAGGGAAGACCACTTAAGGACACAGAGAGAAGACAGCCATCAACAAGTCAAGGAGAGAACTGTCAGAGAAAACCAACTCTGCCAACACCTTGATCTCATACTTCTAGCCTCCTGAACTGTGAGAGAATAAATGTCTATTGTTTGAACCACCCAGGCTGCAGTGTTTTGTTATGGCAGCTCTAACCGACTAATATAACATTCTGCCTATATTCCCTAGGTGAACCCAGTTAGAACCAACTAAAATAAGGTTCTAGAGAATCTAGAAGAGGGTCTGTAAAAGCAAACCTTCATTCAAAGAATTTAATATGAAAGACCTGAGGCAGTCAGTTGCCCATGAAATTGCAGCACCTTCTGTTATTGTCTTGGAGGCCCGCTTTAAGAAAACATCCCTAGTGTCCTCACAGAAACAGAAGAGACTTAAAATGTTTCCATATGGAAAAAAAAAATAGCTTCTGGACCTCAGAAAGGAAGGGGCTTCTTGGCAGAATGAGACACTTGATTCCATGCAAAGAGTGGGGCAGCCAGGAGTGACTCAACACTCTCAGGATCACAGAAGGGGCATCAGCAGACAGCCCCATACTCCCGGTGACCTGTCAGCCCCATCTCACGGGGCAGAGACAGCTGATGCTGGGAACACTAGGCACAACTCTTCTAACTCAGCTGCACTGTCACCTGCAGGAGAAATGTCAACCAAGCTTTGGAAAGCAGATCTTGCTGTCAATCTACAAACCCCACTTTCTTTCTCAGCCTTGGAAATGTTGCTGACTCACAAACAACATTATCATCATCATCATCATCAATGAAGGCAGCTGAGACTTACTGTGTGTCAGTCACTCTGCAAAGTGCTCTATGTTATTTTATTTCATTCTCATAACAGGCCCATTAGGAGGTCTTCTTCAAGTTATGAATGAGGAAGCTGAAGCTCAGGGAGGTGCTGATCTTGCCCCAGGCGTACACATTAAGGGAGGGGCCCAAATGCCAACTTGGCTCCATTTATCCCCCACATTCTTCCCTACCACATACAATTCCAGAAGTCTCTCTATGATGGAGCCTCTCAGCAGTGCCACCAACCCCCAATTCTGACGTCCTGATTATTGAGATATAGATGATTTAAGTTTTCTCTGACCTGGGCTTACTGCACATCTATCACCTGGGGAGATTTTGAAAAATATATACTCCCAAACCAAGTCCCTGAAGTGCTCATTTTGCATGTTTGGGGAGGAGTCTTGGCATCTGCATTTTAAGAAGCTTAGGGAATCTACTTGTCTGAAACTGGGCAGAGATCCTTAAACATTCATGCCAGGGACACCTGTGCCATCTGGTGTGGCCTATGGATATCTTCTCAGAATGAAAATGCTTTAAAGAAAACAAAATGCACAGAATTATAAGGGAATCCAATTATCTTGAAATACAGTTATCAAATTTATAAAAAGTCATGATATAGTAACACATATGCTTCTTTAGCACATTAAGTAACAAAATCTAATGTGATTTAATAACTATCATAAATTTGAAACTAGACAGGAGGATACCTAGGTCTGTCAAGATTTCCACAAGGACTAGGATGTATGTGTGCCTTTGATTAGTACTGGAAACTAAAAGGCAAGTACGGCTAATGCTATGGAGATCTGTGGCCTGCATTCATAATCGAAACAATCGCGAATACCAGTTTAAAATGAATGAACATCAGCATGCATTTTATATTCCTGACCAAGTTTATAGACCCCATGATTCTATCACAGACTCTTTGGATATTTGTGGATCCCAGGCTAAGAACCCTTGTCTGGGGGCTTTGGCTAACTATGAAGTCTAAAAATTAGAATGTAGATTTCAAGACTTTTTTCATCTCTCCACAAAAAGGTTTTCCAAGAGGTAAAATCAAGCCAAAGAAGTGCTTAATTTTCATTGGCAATGCAAAGTCTGCATGGATATTTTGATCTTTTCTCCTAGGCAAAGGGACTATATTAAATGATTGATTTAAAAATTAAGCATCGTTAGCGGAATAGTAACCATAAGAAATCACAGTCATGCAAATCTCATAGCAGAAAATGTTGCATGATTTATCTTTCTGTCAACATTCTGACATTCTAAGATGAAAGTTATTTTTTCCCCTGTTCTTGCTTTGTTTTGCGCTTATCTTAATTTGCTAAATAACATGGTTTCCAGATTGTGAGAAATGATTATCCTTATTCAGAGCAAATGGTGCCAAAGATATATTCATGAAAAAGGCTGTGTTCTTCCTGTAATCAAGCACCTTCTCCTTGGCCTTGTCAGAGCACATTCCCCTCTGATGAGATTACCTGAAGGTTCAGCTGGATAAGGCAATAACGAAAAGCTCTACATTGCAACTATGAACAAAGCTTTATGAGTACCAGAAAGTTTGCTGTGCTTAGCTTTTCAATAGATACTGGAGTAATAGGATTTTGTGCATGCTCACCAAGCATCTAATAGCTTAAAACATTTCTTGCTGGCAACTTTCTGTTGTGTGCTGTGGTTCCGGTGGCTTTCAATGTTTCCCAGGCCACTCACAATGATTCACCTCCTTGGCAAAGGTAACAGAAAGTTCAGTGTCTCCTGCTGGAGCAAGCTGAGCCATCCCCAAGGCCTTCCTAGTAATGGAATAGAGACACCAGTCTGATGAGGTTGATGGACATCTGTCATCTCCAGGACACTGGTGGGCACAGCCCAGGTCACCCAGGAGGAGAAAGTAGAGTCTCTCTGCCAAGTATGTGCATTGGAGATGAGAGAGCAGTTCTCTCAGACACACCTTTTCTTGGGAGGGTCTTATCAAAGTGCCCAGTGTCATTCGAGTCTTGTCAAATATTTTTTCTGTTGACTCTTTTTAAAGTAATTGTTCATCCGTCACATAGCATCATGGTCCTCAGGACCCAGAATCCAGACTTCTAGGCCTCACCTGTATATTGGGGGCAGTACCAAAAAGAATATCAAAAGGCCCATTTTATTACTTTCAACTGTTACTCTGGCCCAAGCCTCCACTCTCAGGCTTATGTCTCCTGCCATCCCTACTAGACTTTACCACATGTTCTGGCAATTCTAACCTCAGCGACCATTCACACTGTGCCCACACCAGGATACCCTCTCCTGTCCTCTCTGCTCATCCCAATCCCACTCATCTTTCAAGGCCTGAGGATCTTCTCCAGGAAGCACTTTTGTAACCCTATAAGGGAGAGACAGCGGGCTGCCCGCTTCCTTCATCTGTTATAACATTCCATATTTGTTTCACTGTTTCACAGATGGAGCAGATGGTCTAAAATACCGGCTGTGCATGGGGACATTGTGCGTGATTCTAATTTGTGAGCCGCAGGCTAAGCCAGTGCTGAGAAATGTCCCAACCTTCCTGTCTCTACTGTCCCTCATCCTCTACAGCAATCCCTTGTTCTCACAGTTACCCACTGGGCACATTCGGAAAGACCCACTCTGACCTCAGGCTCTTTTTCTTCTCTGCTGGTTCTCTCATTCACTTATTTCCACTAAACTTGTTCAGAAGGAGGACCTTTGGCCACTTAATGCCTTTAAAAATAAAATAATAATAACAAAGTAATGGCAGCTAACACTTAACTGTGTTTTAAGCACTTTACATTTACTAACTCATTACTAACTCAATCACATAATGAGATAATCACATAATCACATTATGAGGGATGTGCTATTATGCTCTCCATTTTAGAAACAAAGAAATTGAGGCAAAGAGAGTTTAAGCAAATTTCCCAAAGACACTCAGTGTCTTATATTTTCCTTGATTCTATATCTCTTTGGGAGTCATTAGTCACAGGGCCAAACTAACAGCCAAAGTGGTTTACATCTCACCTGTGATCTAGAGCCCAGGCTGAACCACCTCCTTACCTAATTCTCACATGCCACACCAATATTCTCCCCACCCTAAATCACCCAGGGCTAGGTACCAGAGAAGTGAGATAGTCCCTAAGCCCCAGGTGTGCTGGAATTCTTCAAACCAGTCCATCCTAAACTGTTTACCTGCCCTGCTTTGCCTTCCCCACGGAAACTCCAATGAAGGCTCTGGTCTAGGCATTCCCCTTGCTCCTTCTGCCTTCTGACCAAACATAGTGTTTCCCCTTGAGACCTTGCATGGCATGGCATACCCCTCATTTCTAGGGGAACTGTGAACAATATTAAGCTTTTCTTTCAGTGGCATTGACCCCTCTGTGTTATCACTCCACCGCCTTTATAAATTAAGACCCAGGCACAAGCCACCCAGGTAGGTAGGTGGTAGCGGAACTGGGATTTGAACTCTGGCAGTCTGCGTGTACTGCCCCCTCTTTGCCCCCTTCTGCTGTGCTGTGCCTAGCTCTTCCTTTCTCTTCCAATACTCGTAATGCTCATAACCCTCTCTTTGCACCACTGCCCTTCCATTGCACTCTCTTGGCAAAACTACAAACTTGGATTGGACCAACAGTCTGCATTTTAAGGACCAAACCCAAACTGCTAAATACTACTAGAGAAAAATCTTATCAGCACTAGTTGTCACCCTAAATATCTGTCCTCAAAGCTCAGGGGGGGCCTTTCATACACATGCTAATTCTCCTTGGAAAGCTCCTTCTTTCTTCCTCATTGAAGTTGTTTATCTTTCCACTCTCCTCAAATCTCTAGCTGCCCTCACTTTCAGCTGATGACATGGCCTGCATGTACTCAAGCAAACAGAAGCCACCAGGTAGGAAGCTGCTCAGCCCTCCATCACCAATCTAGCCTGCTTCCAACCTCACCAGCCCCCACCTTCCTCCAGTTACAGGGGAGATGCACTCTCCCTAGTGTGAGGGATATCCCCTTGCTGCTAAGTCCAAGGACACTTTTAACTCTTCCTGTGACTGCAGTTCTCAGTTCCATTGACCCAATCCATTCATTCATCTATAGAGTACCTACTATGTATCAGGCACCAATGAAAAAAATGGAAGGCCCCTGTCCTGTGAGCTGTATTTTAGCAAAGGCAGTTAGATATTAGGAAATACATACAGTAAATAAGTAAATTGTGTAGTATACTGGAAGGTGATAAGTCTACAGAAAAAAAGATGTAAAGCAGTGTGGGGATTCCACAGGGCTGGGATGTGGGCAAGGAGAGAGAAAGGCTGTGTAGTATGAGATGAAGTCAGTTCCTGGAGAGTCTGTAGGGGACTGAACAGACTTTTGCTTTTACTTCGAGTGAACTGGGGGAGCCATTGAAGGTTTTGGAGCAGAGTTAAGCCACGATCTGACTTAAGTATTCAGAGCTTCAGTCGGCTATGTTGAGATGGACTGTAGGGGGCAGGGAGACTAGTGAGAAGGCTCCTGCAGTGATCCAGACAAGAGGTGAAGGTGAATTAGGAAAGAAGGGAGCAGGGATGTAGTAGAGGTGGTTGGATTCTTAGAACTTTCTCCTTCCTTGGCTCTCCCTTGTCTATTTCTGTCACTCTAGCTACTCTTGCTCAGTCTCCCTAGAGGGTATCTCCCTTGTACTTTAAGAGTTGGGGCTCCACAGAAAGATGATGAACTGGGAAAGTGGCAGCAGGGATAGAAAGAAGCAGATACTTTCCAAAGCTGTTTCAGAGAGAAGGTCACCAGATCCTGGTGATAAATTGGCTTTAATTTTGAAAGAGAATGAAGTGTCCTAGGTTTCTTCTATGAATAACTGTGTGAGTTCCTGGGAGCATCCACCGAGATGTCAGCTTGACTACCACACAGGACAAGAAAAAGGCCCTGTTGGAAACAGAATTTAAGAGAGAAAATGAAATTTTGTGAAACAATGCTACTGTTTATAAACAGGCACTGAGTGTTAGAGGGCTTGGAACAAAACGGCATCTGGCTGACTCACCCTGGTCCTCTGCATCTGTGCCTAGGACAGTCCTCCAGGGAAAGCATGAAGAGGGCGAGTGCCCAGGATCAAAGATATTTTGCCAACAACCCTGCAGCTTATAAAATGTAATAAGGTGTCAATGCTGAGAGGGCAGCCAAAGGGCTAGACAGGTCCAGGCATGAAGTCTGAGGAGAGGTGCAAGAAATGCATGGGCCAGTGCACCAGCTTTCTGGGAAGACTTGTCCATCCAAACGGCCACCTCACAAATGCCTGCTCGTCCACTGCTGAAGGCATCACATCCCAAGGTAGCTTGCCCTTTCTTCTGAGGTCTCTGTTAAAACGTACTCACTTGAAGCGGGTGTGGATGGCATGGGCTGCTCCTGAGGGCACAATTCCAGGAGGGTCTAGGATTTGGGGTGGGACCTAGACTTGAGCAGGGCCTAGGACTGGGTAGGGTCTAGGACTGGGGCGGGGGGGACTAGGACTGGGGTAGGGACTAGGACTGGGGTAGGGACTAGGACTAGGGGATTAAGACTGGGGTGGGTCTAGGATGTGGAGGTATAGCCTGGGTAGGGTTTAAGATGGGGGTGGAGTATAGGTCTGGGTGGGGTCTAGGACTGGGGGTGGCTAGCACTGGGGAGTTAGGACTGGGATGGGTCTAGGATGTGGGGGTAGGCCTGGGTGGGGTCTAGAATTGGGTTGGTGGACATGGCAGCCTCAGACCTAGACAGGGAGGGGAAGAGACCTTGAAAGGAAGAGTTCTACTCTGATGCTGGTGCCCCCTCCACGCAGGGGCTGAGCTTCCCCTCCTCTATCTCTGCCTTGCCCAAGGCTGCCACCCTCCCAATTCTTGATGTAGCTGAGCACAAGGCTTCAAGTAGAAAGTAAAAATGAGCTTTTTCCTTGGGTTCCCACTTGCGAATGCCAATAGTGCCCTGGATCTGCCATCAGCCAGCTCCCTTCTAATATGACTCACTTCCTCTCTGGTATTTCCAGGGGAGCGATTAATGAGCAACCAGACCTCAAGAACAAATTCAACCAAACAAATGCTATGAGAAACCTCTCAAGGCCTTCAGAGAGCAATGAGGCATGTTACATGAAGATTAGCAGAGAGAACAGCCAATTCCCCTAAATAAATAAATAATGAGGTCGCACATACTGACAGCCGCATTCATTTCCTCCCTGTTGGGTGAAAGCACTTTGCTCTTGATTCAGATGGATTCTGGGGGAGCCCTCCCCAAATGCATCTGCTGACTGTAGGACTAGCCTGGCCTTTAGGACAAACTGTCTAGCCTCCGTCTGCCTTTTGTAAAGTGTCAGGGTAGACAGACCAGAATTTTAAGACATCTTCTTATGATTTTACGATGCAAATCTCCCACATTGCCCCCAAAAGCTCCACATTGGCAAGACTCCTCAATCTAGA
This sequence comes from Eidolon dupreanum, assembly GCA_028627145.1. Lineage (NCBI taxonomy): Eukaryota > Metazoa > Chordata > Mammalia > Chiroptera > Pteropodidae > Eidolon > Eidolon dupreanum. The sequence goes on from CM053501.1 coordinate 18,147,086, forward strand.
GCAGGGGGTGGGTCTAGGGTGAGGCTAAACATCTCTGGCTTTTAAAAAGAAAAAAGGTCCCCATTTGCTGTGGCTTCTGGGCCTCTATAGAGAATGTTGAGGGTTACTTCAGGTCCTTGAAGGCTTAGACTAGTTGCTGGCTAATTTTTTTTGCCCTCAAAGTTTACCATCACTTCAAGCACCTACACTTGCTCATCTTAGTTGAAGCCACCTGGATTATTATCACCTTCACTGTCTAACTGGGCCCTTATTTCTGCTATTGTCTCACTATGGTAAAATCCTCATATAGCAATGAGGGATCCTTTTAGAACAAAAGTCACACATGTCACTCCTCTGCTTAAAACCCTCCAGGGCCCCTACTTTACTCAGAGTATACACCAAAATCCAAACCATGGGTGATGATCTGTACTACCCTGTCCTGTCATCTCTTCTTGCTCTCACCCTTGCTCATGCTATTTCAGCTATATTGATCTCCTGCTAGTCTTCAATGGGGCCAAACTTGTTCTAGGCTCAGGGCCTTTGTACTTGCTGACCATTCTGCATGGTCAATATTTTTCCCCTGGAAATCAACAGGTCTGCTACTTAAATATTTCCTTATCCCAAAGATATTCCCTGTCTACACCACTCAAAACAGCCTCTCCCTCATCCCCCAGCCTGTCCCTTTACTCCATATTAGGTATTTATTTGCCTGTCATCTGCTCCATAAGGGAGGGAACACATGTGTTTTGTTCACTGCTACATTCCCAGTGCTAGAACAGAGCCAATACACAGTAAGTGCTCAGTGAATACCTATTTAATGAATGAACAACTTGAAGAATCTGCATCTGAATTTACAGTCTCAGCATCAGAGTATTCTTGGGTATGAATTCAGCAGTGTGGTCTATGTCAGATTTGCTTTGTTTCTTTACATTAAAAATGACACCTCTCCCCTGAGTCTTCAATCCAAAACTCCATGATTTCTGTATTGCATCAGAATATCCAAACATTTTGTCCTTGTCATTTTCTACTCTAGCTAAGTTGAGTCCCTGGCCTGCCTTTTCAGTATTGGCCCAGTATTTTTAGAAGAGTACTTCTTGGGTGTTTGTAAGGGCCAATTATCCCAGCTGCTCCTCTGGGTACATTTTCACTTGCTAGTTAATTTTTACATTGCATACAAACACTGATGAAATTCCCCACTAAATATGTGCCAATCCTAACAAACCTCAGTGACATTCGGTCCTGAGTGGCCTTGGCCGCCACAGCTCATCCGGTGGAAGCTCACAGTAAATCCACTAAAGAGATTAAAGGGCAGAATTGTCCTGACGGGGAGAGGCCGGAGGAGGGAGCACCAGACTCACTGCGGGTTGTCACTGTGTTAGGAGAATACGGGGCCCCCACTCTCACGGGATGTCTTGGGTTTACCCTCCGCTCCTCTGGCATGGGAGCTCTGCCAAGGGAAGAGTCTGGCTTTGCTCCCAGACCTCAGGAACCCAGGTTAACCTCTGGGTGGTGACTGTCCCCTGTATATCTGACAGGCCTGATGGGACTGAAGTGGATCCCTGGAGTAGGGATCCACACGCATTGGCTGCCTGAATGAACGAGAACATGAGCAGGAGTCGCAGGGTTCAGCTCAACTGTCTGCACCCAGCTCTGAATCTGGAGACTTTGGATGGACTTCTGTGAAACCATCCCTCAGGAGGTTCATAAAATATTTTGAGTTTGTTCAGTATTTGGGAAGGGGGTCCTTCATGCCACCAGAATCTCAAAGTGGCCACCGATTCCCAAAATGTTAAGGGCTACTTGGTTTGAACAGGGTGTGAATGCAGCCCACAGAGCTGGGAGTCCCGTTGCTGCCTGGGGCAGTGTGCTCCACCTTCCTGTCTAGCCTCCCTTCCTCCTCTGGCCCTCACCTTCTAGAGCCCCAGCTTGCCATCGCCACCTTCACAAGTGCCATGCTGTTTCCCATTAGGTGCCTTTGTCCAGGCTGCACGTTTTGTTGAAACACTCTTCCCTCCCTCACCAGCCAACTCCCCCTGTGCTCCTAGACCCCTCAGCGGTGCCCTCCTCAAGGCTGGTCCCAAGCACTCCTGCTTCTCTCAAGCCCCAGCATCCCCAGATCAAGGCCACGTAAACTGTGGCCCACAGATTGCTGCCTGTGCTCCAACAGTCTGAAAAAAAAAAGTTTTGCGTGGAAATTGTCAGCAAGGTTTAAAAGCAATTTGAGCAATTTTATGTCAGTTGAATGTAATAACAAAAACTTGGGGCTTAGGTTTGTTTCTTTTTTCCCTATTTTATTTTTCTATTATTTCATTTCTATTGCGTTTTATACAAGTATCAGTATTGATTCATTGAAAATAAGAAATATATCTCTTCTTTTACTATACATCAGTGTTTCTCAAACTTTTTCTCATTATTACCCCTCATGGATCATTTTTAGACATCCACCCACCCCACAGCCACTGACTCTGCTCTCACTATGAACTTTTAACACCACAGATATTCTATATGTCTGCTTGTATGCTGTATGTATGTTTGTGGTCTATACATAAAAAGAGTAATACTCTTTTGCATCCGCCTCCAAGAACTAATTTTCACACCATTGGGGACCATGTGGATAAGAACACATGCAATAGATGATTTTAGAAGCACTGCTGAGGTCCTGGACAAGGCAGGTGCTGCCCCAGGAAGGGTCTGGAAATCCATACAATGTTCCTGTCAGCTCGTAGTTGTGCCCGAGAATTGAAATATACACATTATTATATATCACCTTTCTTTTATTTGTTGTACACTATAGTTATGGCATTACTGTTTTTTTTTTAAACTATAGATGTTGGTAGGTTCCCTTATCTATTATCTTCCTGGTGGGTCTTGTGACTCTTTAACAGATGAGAGGGAGGAGGATGGTCATGCTTCCAGTTGGTCATCCCCTACATTCTTGCTCCTCTGGTCATTTGCCTGTTGACCACTCACTGCTCATCCAAACACCTCAGGGCAGCAACGGGGAGCTCTGCAAACCATCTGAAGAGGCTGTTTCTGGCATGTGGGTAACCAGTGCAGCAAGCTGCTCTGCAGAAACACCAGTGTGGGGAGTGCTCCTCCTGATATACCTACAGCATGCTCAGCATTATAAAAAGCTGGAGCCATACCCACTCGGGGGCTAAGGCCCTTGTCTCTGTTTAAGTCAGAGGCTTCCACCTCCATTACTTTTACTTTCACAACTTCTTTACTTTTTGCAGGAGACCTATGATGACCCAGGGAACTAGCATCCAAGGAACACAACTTAGAAAAAAACTGAACTAAGGTTCAGTTCCTGTTCCTTTGCCCAAAGGCCAAAGGTCATTGGAAGTCAATCAGTATGAACCAGAACCTTTTCCTTGTCTAGGCTGATGCAGGAATGCTGGAGGTTCCTGGGGAGCTGGCACCTGTGAATTCAGATCTCACCCGCCAGTTTTGAAATCCTGTCCATCATGAACCCTGGAACAAGTCTGAGGAATATCATGGTTTCTGAAACTACCATGTGCTGGGCTGTGGTCATTTTCCCTCCCTAAGGCTTAGCACAGACTTGGCAGACTCTGGAGATTCAAATTCATTTCCTGATTTCTTTTGAACCAAAGGTGGATTTGTTCTACTTGAAGATGCCGAGTTTCTCATTCTCTCTCTACATGGGAGACAAGCCAAAGTGTTGGAGCATCATGGACATATTTAGTGCCCAGGTCCCCTGAGCACTCTCTGGAGCTGCCCACATGATGTATTTCTTTAGAAACAGTGGCCATTCACCATCTCCCAGAGGGACTATGGCAAAAACAAAGAAGTTAGTGTGAATTCAAAACAACAGTCTGTTGAACTGTTGGACACAGGCTTAGAGAACACAATGGATGACACACTAATATGCCAGGGCTGCTATAACAAAATATCCCAGACTGGGTGGTTCGAATAACAGAAATTTATTGTCTCACAGTTCTGGAGGTTGGAAGTACAAGATCAAGCTGTGTCAGCAAGTTGGGTTTCTTCTGAGGCTAATCTCCTTGGCTTGCAGACAGTCGTCTTCTACTTGTGTCCTCACATGGTCTTCCCTCTGTGTGTGTCTGTGCCCTAATCATCTCTTCTTATAAGGACACCAGTTGTACTGGATTAGAGTCTACTCTAATGACCTCATTTTAACTTAGTTACTTCTTTAAAGACCCTAACTCCAAATAGTCACATTCTGAGGTACTGGGGGTGAGGGCTTCAACATATAAATTTTGGGAGGAAATAATTTAACCCATGGAAAAGGTGTTGGGCCTTTCGAGTTTAAGTTGCAGAGAAACACTGACTGTGGAAGCTTTGGAAACTGTTGAACTCATTCATTTTGTTAACTGGAAAAATGAGGCCCAGGAAGTAGAAGTAATTGCCCACAAGAACCCAGCTCATGGGTCCTAGGAGCACATGTAGGGTTGCCAGGGCCGTCAAGCCAGGAACCTTCCTAGGCATTGATCAAGCTGTTTCCTCCCTGCACTGCCACTCCTGCTCCCACCTCTACAAAAACAAACAAACAAACAAACAAACAAACAACAAAAACAAAAAAAAACAAAAACACAAAAACACCAAAAAATTATAAGCAATTTAAAAAGATAGAAGGAAAAATAAGTCTCTAAGGGCAAGGCGAATACTTTGACAAAGATTCTTTGCTTCACCAAAATTCAGTCAGGCTCCTGAACCCTCTCTTAGACCCATCTGTGCACCTGCTTACAAAATCCAGTTTTAGCAGGAACTCTGCTCAGTCATTTTACTGAGAACTCCTTGATCAGGTTCCTTGTCCTCCACCATTCCCTAGGTGATGTCTGACACTCTGGCCTGTCTTCAGAGAGTCCTGTTAGTTTGCTTTAGCCAAAACTCTCTTTACTCTTGAAGTTTCCTCTTGGTCATTTTCTGTCCACTGATTCCTACCCCTATCCTTGGCTATAAATCCCCACTTGTCCATGATGGATTCAGAATTGATCCAACCTCCTTCCCCTACTGCGAAATCCTATTGCAGTTGTCCTTACACCTATGGCGATTGTCCTCAATAAAGTCTGCTTTACTATCTTTAAAAGTGTCACTGAATAGTTTTTTCTTTTAACAACTTGTAACAACTTGAAGTCTGTTTTTATAAAGGCTAGAGACCAAAGCAGTAACACTGACTCAGTTATGCTCTTCAGCTAGCTATCCCTGAGACCTTTCCAAGGGTCCACAAAATCAAAACTATTTTTATAGTGATACTAAGATGTCATTTACCTTTTCTTACTTTCATTCTGTCGTGAGTGTGAGAGTTTTCCAGTGGCATTTTGCAGAGGCTGCATCACAATGATGATATAATTGCTCTGATGGAGAAACCAACTATTGTCTATTAAGCCAAACATCAAGAGATTTGCAACAAGGTAGGACAGTACTGCTCTCCTTTTTTTAAAAAAAAAAAAAAAAAACAAAAAAAAAAACACAGTTATTTTTTTTAAAAAATGTGTTATGTCACCATGAAATTGATTTATTATTGTGGTTTTTGGATAATTAAATAAATATTTTTAAAATTTCTGTTTTAATTTCTTAGACAGTATAAATTAATGGAGAGGACACATATAAACAAAAGCCCTTTGCGTGTCTGCCATAATTTTCAGGATTGGAATAGGTGCTAAAACTCAAAAGTTTGAGCACGAATGCTCTGGAGCAATGAATGGAGCTCACTGAGGAAACCAGCAGGCATTTTTCTTCATTCTCCTTTATATGATTTTCTTCCAGTTGGCTTAAGACTTGTCTTAATTTCCCCCAGTCCCTTACAGAACTGGATAACCTAGAAACCCTGTGAGCACCTGGGCCTAAAGGCTGCTCTTCCCTATATTGCCTACCCCAGGCCCTGTGGGAGCTGCCTCTCCACCCTACTTCCCAGTGCTTACTTCATCAGTCTCTAATGGGCCCCACACCAATGCGGAAAATCAGCACCTCACTGCTGACTCAGACAGTTAATGAGCACAGAGAGGGGTAGCAGCAGACATCACAAAGCCAAAAGACATGCCTCAGGTGGCCATGTCCTGCCACCATCTGTGACAGGTCCTCTCCTGCTGGCTTCCTTGATGTTTCCAGGTACATTCTAAGCTTTAGTTCTGATGAAGGTTTTGAGAACATGTTGGTTCATTACAGATCCATCTATTGGATCTTTCAGCAACCTAAGTTTTTGTCCTTCTTTTGATGTTGAGACAAGGGAAACAGTGGAAACAAGGCTGAAAAGTAAGAGGCTGCATATACAGGGTATTTGTTTCCCAAGAATGTCCACATTAGGATGTTCTACAGCTGATAGCAACAACGAGATCTTACACCCAGAAATGGTTTCCTCTGTGCCAGACACTGTTTTAGTCATTTGCATGCATGCATGTATGTATGTATGTATGTATGTATGTATGTATGTATGTATTTGATTCTCACAACTCCAGAAAGTAGGTACTGTTATTTTCATTTTGCCAATAAGGAAAAAAGGAGGCACAGAGAGGTTAAGCAACTTGCCCAAGGCCACACAGCAAAGGAAGGGTTTACATTCCAGAAGCCTGGTGCCAGAGGTAGAGTTTGTGCTCTTTAGCTCTATGCTGTACAGAGAATATGATGCATTATCCTTTTGCAAGGAGCTGAGGAGATCCTAGTCTGAAAGGAAATATGAGGTCCAGATCTAGTATGTTGGGAAGGGGCATATAAATACTCATTCAGAATAAGGAATAAAATACAGATAGTAGAAGATGGTGAGGAATGGGAGGAGGCAGAGTGTTATGAGCAGATGGACCAGTAAGGATAGTCCAGGTATGAAGACCCTGGCTCATATCCCTGTAAGTCCCTCTAAGTTTGGTAATGTTTTATGAGAGATATTCCAAAGGTTATGTAAAAGCTTACTGCCAACTTCTTGCTACTACAGTGACTTAGAACTCAGCTGGGAGATCTACATTCATGAAGAAGTATCTATAGAGCCTGTAGTCATCCCAGGCCTTTTACCTCCTCCTGTCTCAGATCAGACCCATAGGGCAGTCTATGAACAGGAGTGATGAAGCCCAAACCAGACAGAGTCTTGGAAGATGCTATCCAGAAAGTGTCAGATCCTGAAGTGACATGAGAGAAACTTCAAACTATAGAGGGGCAAGGCAGGAGTGAGGATGAGTGGATGCATTCAAGAACAAAGCCAACAGAAGCTAAGAGAGACATAAGTGTGAGAGAGAGCAGGCCCACAGAGGGCTTGCAGACAAAAACCAATTATCCAAGAAAAAACAGGACTTCTTCTGAAGACCTAGGGTTCCAGCTGCCCTCAGTAAGTTTTAATGACCTTTGGGTCCAGTGTTAGAACAGATGCTTCTACCACATGGATACCCTCGTTTTTAATTTCAGTATATAGTGAAACCATCATTTTGTACTTGGAAAACCCCAGGAAAAGAATACCTGGAATAATTTGATTAATACAATGGAGCAATAATGTTAGCTTGCAGAACAGGCTTTCTCTCTGCCCAATAGCAATGCTGCCATGTTGCACACTGCAAGGGCTCCATTCATGTAGATTCTATGTTGAATTCCTTTTCCCCTGTATGGTATGTTCCAAAGCTATACAGCCTGTGTTCCTACCTGCCATGCTCTTTTGCTGCAGAGCCATCACTTCAAAGTACTAAGTGTCCGAAAAGCCCTTGTAGCCAAGGAGCTGGGCAGACTGCAACTTGGGGTCTACTAGTTCTTCATCTCTAAGGAGTGAGAAATAAACACATTTCCAGTCATCATCCAGGAAGGACATTCTCCTTTTCTTATTGACAGATAAAAAAATTGAGCCCAGAGACCATGATCAAAGAAAAGATATTTTGCTGAACTTTACTAAAAAGAGAGGAGTCCTTTCCTAGGGTCACAGTATGTGGCCAATCTGGAAGAGAAGCCAAGGGAATGCTTTAATGCACAACGAAAGTTCTATTTCCACCATAAGATGTTATGATCTTATCACGGTTTTCAAAAATAGAAGACAGAAAAAAAATAAATATTTTTATTCATTGCCCATCTATCTGTCCATCCATCCATCCATCCATCTATCCATCCATCTATCCATCCATCCATCCATCCTACACGTTTCTTCAAGGCCAACAACATGCCAGGCATCATCTAGGTTGGTCAGAGGATATATTGATGAATAAAATAGACAGAGACCATCTTATTAGGGAGTTTGCAATCTAACAGATAAGTGAAGAAATTACAAGTATTTCTAGTATACCAAGAATTAAAAAAGATGTTCTGGGTGCCACGAGAGCACAGATGCAAGGCAAGAGGGGAAAAAAGAAAGCCAGGCATTAAAAAGAAATTGTGTTCACAGTGGAGTGTTCTAACTGAATTAAAACCAAACTCAAACTCCCTTTACCTAAGGATCCAATTAAAATGTGGGAATGATGTAGCCCTCATATCTGCATTTGAATATATGACAAACCTATAATTAACTGAGTTTTTAAAAATGCAACCCAGTGAGATCTCAGACCCAAATCCTGTCTCTTGGGCTATTTGCTAAATCCTCTATTAGCAATCAGACAAAGGCCATTGTCCCAAAGGCAGTAATTTGGTTTTCAGTGTGATCTGAATTTGCAAGCCTATGTGAATTGAGAACCAGAATAAGTTTGATATTTATCCAAAGGGGAAAAAGAAGTGCTGATGCCAGAAAAGAATGACAACTGGAATAGTTAAAGAGGTCAGCAAAAACTCGACATTGAGAAGGTTTTATGCTTCTGACAATTATTCCTTTTCTGTCAAAAAGGTGTGGTGTCTTTTCCAAACAATTCTCACCACCTTATTTCAAAATTACTCTCCAGGTGAGAAGAATGGTCTCAAAAAACTAACAGAAATGATGAAAAATGAACAATGTATTGATGAAAGAAGAAAGCAGTAAGTTTCGCATTTCTCCACGCAAAATACCAAAAGAAAAGTGAAGGGACTTATCACTTCACACTTTCAACTAATTTTAGGGTTAAAGGGAGGAGGAGCTATACACTTCACTCTCTCCTTATAAATTTCATTCATGAATGAATGACAAAAAACTTGACCAGGGACTCACCTCAGGTTCCATGTGGGGGCCCCTGGGCAGAAGTGGTATTGCTTTTAGTTGACAGAAGCAAGCTTCCTGACTTACTCTCTGGGAAGGAACACTTGAGACCAAAACATGCTTTAAGTGCCTGACCCATGGGTGTAGTCTCCCCTTACAGTGGAGGGCCTACTGGACTGAGCATCAGCAGTTCTTCCCCTCGGCCGCTGAGCGTGGACACACTGTGACTCTAGTCTATAGGCCATCTATGAAGAGGCTCTCCATGGCTGCACTGAGTCTAAGGATCAATTAATTATTCAGCACAGAAAGTGCCCCTGCATCCATCCCCATCATAGTGGCTGAGAGACTGTTGTGGGTAGAGATGCAACTCAGGTGACCAATGCATGATCTCCTACATGTCGGGGTGAGCTCCCATTTTTAAAGGGGTATGTCCTCTTCTTACCCACAGAAGATTGAAGTTTTTTACTTCCTGAACTTCAACCACCCACCACAAAAGTTAAGAATAACACATCCTCTTTGAATTAATGGAGAAGGATGATTAAGCCAAATTGCCTTTGGCTAGTTCTTGAACTAGAAAGCAGATTCCCTCAGGAAAGGAGAATGATGGAATGGTAGTGGATGTCAGAGAGAATAAGAAAAGGAAAAAGCCAAGGGTGACTCAGTAGGAGAAGAACTCGAAGTGTTCACAGAAAGTCTCTGGTGACTGTAGGGAAAGTGGTTCCAGAAGAGTCATCCAGGGAAAACAGATGGAGCAAATCTGAGGAGAAGTGTGGTACATGGGACCACTTTTTATTTCTAGGAGCCTAGATGAGAAAAGGAGGAGAGAAAACTACAGCTAGGAGGAGAGGAGGTCGGCCCATTTTTTTGATGAAAAAAGGTGCCAATCAGAGGGAAAGTTTGAGGAAAAAGAGAGGACAAAAGAAATTATCAAGTTCCTGAGGAGATGTGAAGAAAAGGCACCTTGGATTTAGTTGACTTCAAGCTGAGCTTGAGGCACCACTGTGAACTGCCTACCTTAGTTTCTAGGAACAGGCCCAGATTCTAATAGGAGCTACATTCCCATCTGGTTGGGGCGTAAGCTGGAGACCACCTGCCAGGCACATGTATGCAGATCTTAGGGCCTCTGATCTCATCCATCTGTGAGGTCAGCTGGACAGACACTTGCTCCATTTGACAGAGGCACGGTCTTGCCCATCAAAGCACCACATTCAGAACTGGAATCTAGGCTTTTGACCACAAGCTCCTGCTGCTTTGTGCTGCACCTGCCCTTGTCAGAGGTGCGAGAGATGAGGGTGATGCCTTTCCACCTGGAATCATCAGGGAAAAACTCACTGCTTTGATCCTGCCAAGCCAAGTGCAGGCCATGCCTCTTCTCATGGTCTCATTCATTCTAAGTCCTTTGGAGAGAAAAGAAGCTAATGTGGAATAAGAGAATAAGAAAGCAGAAAACACTTTGCTGCTAATGACAGGAAAGGGAGCCAGCTGCTTTAATCTACTCCACAGGCTGTAAAAATTACACCTGAGACCGATGCCCTAGGTGACCTGTAAGGCTGACCAGCAGAAGGGGGGCTGGGAAAGTAATAGAGTGGCAGACCTTAGGACAAGGGGCAGAGCAGGCTACCAGGTTAAAAGTCAGTCTGGATAAGGTCCCAACTGAATAATTATATCTAAAATTAAATATGGTAAACAGTCTGTTAAGTTACACAAAGCACTGGCAATAAAATGAACCTCTCACTCTCTCTCTCTTGGTACTTTGGCCTCGTCATCCCCATACCCCACTGCCAGCACTTCCTCTTTTAGGGCAATGTTCCTCCCTGCCAGAAACTACCACAGTGGTGCTAGAAGATTCTCATCAGTCTTGTTGGTTTTGAAACAGGCTGTCCTGGCAGGAAACAGTTATCTATTTCTTCCTTAAGGAAAACAAGAATTGTGACGTTGGAAATGACCCCAGGAATGATCTCTTGGCCCTCTCCAGAAGAAATATTTCGTTTGATCCAACCTAATATGATCACAAGAAATTGGAGATTAAGGGACTTCTTTGTTTTGAAATATTAAATTTATTGGTGATGAGGCTGAATGGTTTTATCATAAAATCATGAACTACAAGGTCTAAAATAAAATTAGCTAGTTGCAACTCGCAGTGAAAGCCCAGAGAGGTTATACGACATGCTCTAGGTCTTAAAAGCGAGGGAGCTATCCCTGAAAGAAATCAGGGTTCTTGACTTGGTCTTATGATTTTTCCGAAATTATGTGTCCTAGAGCCAAACAAGTTAGAGAGGATTACTAAAAACATACAGACATAACCATTTGACCAGTGGCAGAGATGGAAGGCAATGATTTAAAATGCCTCTTCAAGCTCTATATCTTGATTGGTCCTCTCAGAAAGGAGAGACTGTCTGTTCATGGAAAAACAGATGCTGATCTGACTGACACACCTATAGAATGAGACTGCTTCCCAGGGCTGGTTAATGCTAACCCCATAGTATTTTTGCCTTTCATTTCCTTAATGTGGTTGCTCTGTTTCTTTGCTGTCTGATGAAGGTCAATTCCTATTTCTTCACTAATAAATGGTCTGCTTAATGCTGGGGGAAAGAAAAGGCTAACAGAAAACCCTCATCACCATCTATAAATAACTCCAAAGTCAATCATCTACTTTTGGTTTCTTCTTTGAACTTAAATATTTTTATCACACACAAATATACCATCGTTAGCCCTCCCCGGCAGCATCTAGCCCTTTATGAAGTAATTGCCTCTCAGAAAAGATCAGTTTTTCTGAACATGCAGTATTTTGGGCTGTAGCTTTGAACTGCTGGGAATGCAATTGCTTTTTAATTGGAACCAACAACCAGTGCTGGCTCGGATTCAGAGCTGAGCCTCCTCACATCAAAAATGTTTGCTGGAGCCTGGAGATCAGGGAGTGAGTGGGTGGCCAAGTCATCTGCCTTCAGTTTCTGACTCCCAGGGGAAGCTCTGTTTGTACTTGGGGACTGTGCTAGCTCAGAACACAGAATTTCCCTTCTCTGACCAAGAAAGAAAGTACTTGTCATCCATGTGGCCCACAAACAGAAACTGAGTGGCTCATGTGGAAAATGTTCACTTGCCCAGCTGATGTCTGTGAATGTGTGAATAAACCAGAAGCTCAGAGGAAAGGAAACAAAAGAATCACCAAGAAAATTTTTAGTGTTTTTCATCAACATACCAGGCCAAATGTCCTATCCTTTCCAAAGCGAAACAATTGTAGGAATGGGTTCTCTTGTCTTCTGTTACTGAGGGGAATAATCAGCATTCTGGAAACCCATTGCTTCAGGTTCTCATTCTATCGAGCAATTATTTAGAATTTACAGCTTATTAATATGACAGTGTGTCTCATTGACACGGTACACTAAAAAGCTTATGTTTAATCAGAATATCAGCACAATGGCTTGCTAAACACAATCTCTTCTCCATGCATTCCTTTGATTTAACTAATTTTAACTGAGCACATGAAGGGCATGAGCTGAAAGGCAGTTGTCCACACTGAAATGCCAGCAGAGCAATTATGCACAATATACAGTGACTAATCCTAAGTGTCTAAAGGGCTGTTTCCATATGCAGGCATTCAGATGGGGTATGTGTTGTGCCAGATTAAGCTGCTCTGCAATGTGGAATGAAAACCAACATAGGGAAAAATCCAAACAATTCAGTAAAATTCTCTCTTCTTTCATTTACACAAACTCAGTTCTGACTTCAAATTCCTTTACTCTTAATCTAAGATTACAAACAGTAAACAAAGTCTTCTACATTGCGGGGACATTATATTTAAACTCATAGACATTAATTCCAGCTGGGTAATGTTTCCAAGAACAAAGAAACCTACATTGGTCTGAATGACACTGATTGCTTCAACCACCAGTGCTTTAGAGATAGGAGAGGGGGCCAACTCACACCCAAATTATGGCTAGGTGGTGGTATGTAACCTGTACAAACTTTCCTGTGCTTCTCATTGGGGACTGTCCCCTCCAGCTAACATAGTTCCTCCACTGTCCTCACACATGCTCCCTTCTCTCTTCTTTGGGTAACATTCCTCCAGCCAGCAGTTCCAGGCCATGAGCTCTTTCATTGTTCCAAGTCTTTCCCTTCTGCAAAGTCAGCAATACATCAGAGCATCCTGGGCTACTCCATCCCATGACCTTCCTCTTTCTCTGAATTCTTTTAGCACTTTCAAGGCACTGGTTTATATATAGTTTTTCCTTTTCCTAAGGGTTTAATATATTACTGCCAATAAGCAAGTAAAGACTTTTTGAATACCTATGACTGCTCTAGGCCTGAGAAGGATATTCTGTCATCTTGCAAATATTTTACTTGTATTTCTGTGCTAAAAGCATTGTACTTGGGCACATTGAGAATGAAGAGGGGCCAAGAGGTTCATGAAAGCAGTAGGACATGGGAAAGAAGCTTATAAGGTATTAGGAAGAAAGACAAGTCAACAGATATGTATTTGTCTACAGTACGATAGTGTCACACCAACAATGAGCATGGGGAGCAGGGGAGAGTATTGGACTGGAATGAATGATTTCTTGTAAGCACAACTCACCTGGCACTTGAGCTGGAACTTGAAATCAAATACATTGGGCTGAGGTCCTTTGCAGAAGGGGCCTTGAGTGCTCACTAACAGAGGACAGATGTCAATCTGACAGCATTAGGGACACAGCAAATGTTTCTCATGAGGGGAATAGCAGGCCCCTATCTGATTTAGAAAGAGGAGACTGCTGAAAAATCCCATGGGAGCAGAAATAAGAGTCTAAATGAGGGTAGGCAATGGGCACAATCGAGGATGCTCAGAGGGAACTTCTGTATGAATTGGATGTGGTGCAAACTAAAGAGGTGGAGACACAGGTTCAGAGGCTGTGTGGCCACCAGTCTCGGAAATTTTTGACTGAGATTGAATACTTCTGATTCCCCCACTGCCTCATGTAATTATAATAACTGCAGTGAAAGCTGTTAATTTACCTTTGAGCATTACTTTGGCAACATTCTTTGTGTTCTGATAATGCGGATTTCACTTGTATTATTTCTTAGTAGCTCATTAGGATTTTCTTCCTGTTCTTTGTCCAACAATGCTGTATTTAGGAGCATTTTTAAGTGTCCAAGACTTCTTTCCTCCAGGGATCTTTTCATTTAATCCCATATTATTAATTTTTGGTTTTATTACATTTTGATCAGAAAATAAGATCTGTAAAATTTCTGCTTTTTAAAATCTATGAAAATTTTGCAGGTTAGTATATAATCAATTTTTGTGTCTGATCCATGGACATTTGAAAACAAGTTATGCTCTCCTTCTGGAAGGCATTCAAGTTCTAAAAATATATATCTTTATTAATTATGTGTGTTCATTGATTTATCATACAATTGATGAATAAATGTTTGTTAAATATGATTAAGTCAAATTAACTGTACTTGTCATATCCACCATATAATTTCTAATTTTTTCTCAGTGTGATATATGTTAAGAATGATGGACTAGCAATTCCTCCTTTCTTGTGGCAATTCTGATTCACCTGATGTTTTATACCTGGATCCTTCTTCATCTCCACAGTAGTTGGTCTTTTCTCTCTTCTTCAAGTTCTCGCTATTCACAAGGGACATCTATAACCCAGGCATTCTATTTCAGGCCTGCTGGGACCTGACTGCACCTCAAATGCTCACTCATTCTGAATCCATAATCTCCATAGCCAAGCTCAGCCAAAAAACTCGGAATAAGTGGACTGATGCCAAATAAGTGGAATAAGGCACATCCTTCAATGTAGGCATCAAGGCTATAATGCAGGCTTTGAGGAGAAGAGTTAGACAAGTGAACATCTTGTGTTGGCTTTGATCAGAAAGAATAATGGATGTCCAAATGATTATATGTTTGGGTGAAAAAATGAGATAGTGTTTGCTGTAGACCTGGGCAGGGAGGGAAGGAAACCAGGTGGCATTCCGATCCCCTTTGGTGGTTACTATAGAAGAACTGTGAATGATATATATGACAGTACTTAGAAACTTCATTATTTTAATACTGCTTATATCTCTGTAATTCTTTTCCTTTAATTGTGTTTTTTACTAAGGTTATTATGACAGTGATATTTGCTGCTCACTGAGATTTTTGACTGAAATTGAATATTCCTGATCAATCTCACTATACATGTCCTTACCTCACTGTTAGATGAAGCCTTGTAAGTGGTTAGTGGAAATAACATGCATTGCACCTTGGCCAAAGCATTTAAGAACAAAACTGGTACATGAGTCTCTAGTTTCTCTCTTCCCTGCTGTGACCTGGAAGCCAGTTCCAGAAGGGGACACTGTAAGATGACTATATGATTATGCACTCACATGCACATTTCAGGGAACAAGAGAAGAATTTGTCATAAATATTCCAGGGCAACAGGATTTTCCTAGAGAAACAGAGCTACAGGAACCTTGTTATGTGAGTTGAAAGCAGATTGGTTCCCTGAACTACCTCTGGGAAAGAAACTACCTTGGAGAGTCACCCAGTTCTCAATGAGCTTTATGTAAGTGAAACACAACTTTTGTGTCTTAAGCATTTGAAAGTTAGGTAAAATTGTTACTGTAGCATAGCTTATCCTATCCTGATACAGTTCTTTAGAAAATGTCAGTGTATCACTCAATGCGTGGACCACCAACAAGGAAGGAAGAGGGTTTGGTTCACATTTGGCCTGCTCTATTGAGAAATCACCAAAGGAAGAGTGAAAGTCAAGAAGTAGGAGGTTCTTCTTTTCTTCTTTTTGTCAAAGGACTTTTTCCTCTTTTCCTTGGGAACTTCTATTATTCATAGATTATATGTCTATGTTTTATTACCATGTGTCATTTTTTTTCACATTCTTTTAGAAAGGTTTCTTGTTTATATGTTTATCTTCTTTAGTGTTAATTTTATTTTTTATTATAACAACAAAAAATAGTACATGTAGTATTGTAATTTCACTTTCTTATTATGTGCCACCCTGTTTATGATTAATAGATATAAAGCCTTCTCCTCCTGCTGATGATCTGTAATAATTGTTTCCTAACTTTTCCATGAGTTTCAAGTAAGATATAATTTAGGTACACCTTTAAGCTCTTATGACTTTATTATTTTGTGTTACAAAATGTTTTCACAGGCTTTGGATATTTTTTTCTGCTTGTTCATGAACATTCCTGAGCTCAATGAATTGATGATAAAAATTTTATAGTTCTCAGGCAGTATTAGAAGCATTTTTAATGAGCTTCTCACTCTCTCACCATTTTGGATGATATTAAGTTGTATTTTAATAAGACAGCCAGTTGAGGAGAAGGCTCCATGGGAGCAAGCCATTTATTTCTGAAGGCCAGAAATTTTTGTAGCTTTGCCTTCCCCCTACATTGTCCAGTTTTTTCAGATTAAACATACACTCCAGTAATACTGCTTGTGCCTTCTTGATTGTACCAGTCTGTCTTACCTAGTTGTACAGACCTGTGATTCAAGAATGTGAAAATGAGATTCGTGTGTGTGTCTGTTTGTGTGCATGTGAGTGTGAAAGATAACAGCAATGACTAAAGCTGACAGAAGTAAACTCAGCAAAACCAAGTATACTCTAAGAAACATTCACCAATCATATGACCATATACATGCTGAAACAGCAGCGGGTGGTGAGGGTGGGTTTCAGGCCACTGAGAGATGAGACACTATGATCAGACCACCAGGATATCATGAGTAAGAACCTTTAGATCCTCTGTGAAAATAGAGGTGTACCATTACTGTCATGCAATAAGATCAGAAGCTAGAAAAGATCAATAAGAATAGAATATCCCTGTTGTGGAGGAGATAGGAGAAAGGACAATTTCACAAAAAGATAATGCTTAAAGATAAGAGCTGTGGAGTTTCCTTTACACTCTTCATATTCAGTAGTGGCTATCTGAGCACTCCAGCCACAAACAATAATAGACCTGGAACGGGCTGAGCGACATATGAAAGAGTGTGTACTATTAGTTGCAGTCCATTAACATTTAAATTTAGTAAGCTTCGTCCATATGATTTATACTAACTCGCCATCCTTGATCTTGGAAAGTTTCCCTTGGACTGAATGAATTTCTCTTTCCTCTGCACATCCTCTCCTCTTCCCCTGGAACACCATTACTCCTGCCTGTCTTTTAAGGTGCAGTCAGAAGTGATTCTGGGCCTCCTGGCCCTTGAATCCTCCTCTTTGATCCAAGATTATCCTGGCACATCTGTATGATTATGTTCATCATGCTTTATTATATCCGCCAATAAGATGATGTCTTTTGCTTTCTTGGGAACAGGACCCATGACTTCTCTATGTTTATTTCTCTAAAACTCAGTGCTATGATCCAAACCTAGTAGCCTCTCTATTCACTCTGTAAATATTGAAAAATGAATGAATGCACAGAATGTGGGCACAAAGGCAAGTTTTCCTTGAGTTTAAATATATCGAGTTGAAGAACGGGACAAGTCTGAGGGTGAGGAATGGGGACGGCTGTCTTTGTATCCCCGAATCAGGTCTTCTCAGTGCAGCTTCCATGATTAGTCCTGAAGGGAATTCCCAAGAACATTTCTTTGTGGGAAAACAGGTACATTTATTCACTCTGTATCCACAGTGTGATGTGATCTTAAGCTTTAAGAAAAATTTCTAGAATAAGAAATAGGACATATTCCTTGTCTCATACCCTGCTATTTGCTATATGTAAAGATTCAGGTTCTTCCCTGGGCAAAATGAGAGGAGAAGGCCTCGGACAGTAGGAGACGTGAAGCGTGAGATTAGAAGAACCAAGGAGGAACTAGGTATGTTTATCTTACAGAAGGGAGAACTGGGATGGAGGTAGGGGTAGGATGGGATAGGGCCCACCACTGGGGTCAATTATCTGAGGAAATTTTGTGTAGAAGAGGAATTGAACTTGCACTATAGAACTTCAATGGGTAGAACCAGTACACTTACATGAGAGCTACAGTGTAACAAATTATAAGGCAATATTGCATAGTGGTTCCTTATGCCTGCCTCTTATATTCACACCCTGGCTCCTGCATTTGATAGCTTTGTGACTCAATTTCCTTGTCTATGCAATGACGTTAATAACAGTAGCTCACTGGACAGTTCTCAGAATTAAATAAGATGATGAGCACTTAGCATAGTATCTGGCTTATGTTCAGCAATATAAAATACAAGCCTCTAAAAACACTGCCTATTTCTAGTGCTTTAAGTAGTCCAATGGTAGGAAAGGTGTTAGATGGTGAGTGTCTTGTTATCAGAAGGGTTGAAGCATAGGCTGGCTGACAACTGACACATGAACTTGGAGATCCCACTTGATAGAACTCTATAGTGAATCTGGGAGCCTGAAAGTGACCTAGTGGGCATCTCCCCTGTCTCATGGTTGCAGGTACTCTGGACCCCTCAATAGCTGCAGAGAGAGAGGGAGGCAGGAGTGATACCTAATCTGTGTGCAAAAGAACCTTGGAGAAACCAACATGGAAAGCCAGTTATAATTCCATTCCTAATTTGAAATGCTCCAATTACTCTACATTAGAGCAACTTTTTCAAAGTTGAAACGTCAAAGATACAGTTTTTACTGCCTTCCCAGGTCACTACTGGTGAGCAAGGGAGAGTTGATCTGTTTTGGAGTGCATGCTGGGGGCTGGGAGCTGCCTCCAAAGCTATAGGCCCTTTGGACTGGAACCTAAAATACTTTCTTAGCACAGATTGAGGAAAAAAAGTAGCTAAAATTTTTAGTCTGAGAAGAGCGCAATATTTGCCAAAAAATTTGGCATGAAATAGTGTTATTTCTCTTTGAGATATACGGCTTAGGTGGAAAATATTTTATGCATTTTTTTTTTAAGTTAGGGATACTCACAAAATTCCTTCCCTAAAAGATCATGTGCTTGGGACAAGAAATAACTCAGTTGAGACAGGTCCCAGAGGGAAGTCAAGTGGCATCCTGACTTGTTTAGTAAGTGTGAAAGGATATGGCATGGGTCTTGCATGGGTCATTTGGAAAGAATCCATTTGCAGCTGCCCGGCTTCGCCTGCTCTGGTCTCACTCTGTAGCCATTGGGGGAGGAAAGGGACTGAAGAGGCACATGGAGAAGGTTAATTTAAGGATCTCACTGAACCCTGAGTTGATTCATTCCATGCTTGTCAGATTCTGGGCTTGCTAGCTCCCTCTAGTCTAACTTCTCGGTTTTCAGTTTTCTTCCTAATCTCTATTATCTTGCCTTCTGCTGCTCCCTGTTATCTTACAGGTTCCCTGCTCTCCAGCGATCCATGAACCTACATTACACACCAAGGTGCAAACCCCTCTAATTGGCTCTTCAGGTCACACTCATCTAGCAAGGTACAGGGCATGACCTCTGGACAGTGACTGTTCATTGTGGCTCTGCCCATTTCTTAACCTGTGTGTGCCTCAGCTGCAAAGTGAGAAATATGTAAGAGCATCTGCATCGTGACATTACTGTATGCACTAAAACCACTCGGCCCAGTGCCTGGTCCATGATCACTGGTTATTGTTAGTTATCATCATGATTAGTCCCTGGTACCTGAACTTTCCCACTGTTGGAAGCCCTCTGCTTCCCCGTTTCAATTTCCACATTCTTATTCTATAGCCTTCCAGAAAAATTGGCTCTCCCTTGGTCTAAATAAGTCTTTCTCAACCTCGTTTTTTTTATTATTCCCCCTAAGAAGACTTCTTAGACATTTGTTTTCTAATTGACTTCTTCTTCTATGAAATATTAATGCCATGGATGTACTATATATCTGTTTATGTATTGTAGGCCTTTGGAGAGATAGTGACCATTGCAATATCCAAGATTTTTACCCCCTCCAAGAACCAGTATTTTTACCCCTTTAGGGGCTTGTTGCCCCCTCGAGAAGGTATGGTCTAAATTGGTTGTTCTTCACCAAAGGTGGCCTTGTTCCCTCCCCTCCCCCGAGGGCATTTGGTAATTTCTGAAGATAATTTTGGTTGCCACAGCTTGGTGGGGCGGGGACACTACTGGCGTCTAGTGGGTAAAGGCCAGTGATGCTGCTAGACATCCTATAATACACAGGATACCCCTTCCCCCCACAATAGGACATTATCAGCCCAAAATGTCAAGAGTGTCCAGGTGAGAAACTCTGCTTTAAGGGTTTACCGTAGGAGCCTTTGAGGGGCCTCAACTCAGGCAGAAGAACTGACATAGTTATAAATTTCTGCTGGCCTTGGGCTGGCCTTCAGAGCTGCTCTCACAGAGGATGGACCTTTCTAAGACTGCACAGACTGATGCAGCGACAGGGCAAGACTTAACTTAGGGCTCCTTTAGGCACTAGCTAAGACCGCATTTCCACAACCAATAAGGCTCACAGGCCCTGGTGTGTCCCAAATTCTGGTCACCCCTGCCATACCCTCATCCCCCAGAGACTCACAGAGTATGACTGTCAGAGGGTGGCACTGATATTTTAAATAAGAGAGAACAAAAGCCCTAAAAGCATTTTGTCAGGGGTTTCCCAATGCAATTGGACTAGCCTTTCTCCACTCAGACCTGCCTCTCACCCAAGTCTACTGTGGAATCATGTGGTTCTCCTTTCAGTGACTTCTCATTTATGTTGGGATGAAGGTCCCAATGAACATGGTGGCCTACAAGGTTCTCCAAGGTCTGGCCCCTCCCTGCCTTTCCAATCTTTCACTCTCAGCCTGCACCTTCATCATTCTGCTCAGCCATATATCGTTCTTTCCCAGGCCCTAGAACCCAACAAATCCATTTGTCTCCAGAGCTCAAGGAACCATCTATCTTGTTCTCTGTCTGGAACACTCTTGGCTGTTCTCTGCTGTCTCCTTCCCCCTTTAGGTTGTGCTTCAATATTAGAGAGATCTTCCCTGATCACAAGATCCCCAGCCCACCCCTCAACCCCTCCATTCTTTCTCAGAGCACTCAACACTCTTCCTTCACATCAGTTATCCCAGCACATCACTGTCCATGTGTGTGTGTGCTTAGTTACTTAAAGTCCAACCCCACAACTTTCAATTCTATGATGTTGGAGACCTCTGAATATCCCAAGCCTTGCAGAGAGCCAGTACACAGTAGACACTTAATATTGATTGAAATCTAGGCATTTCCATAGAATTCTTTTCACCTCTAATTCTATGCTAAAATATTTCTAGAAAATTAGTTGAGATATCTCAATTCTATAGATTTATTTCCTAGGTCTATCGTAAATCTACTAAATTAAAAATAAAAGAAAAAGGTTCTAAACAAACCCAAAAGTCATACGGGAAGCATAAAATTAGTGTCAAATGGAGATTAGAAAAATAATGACAGTTGCTGTGGTCACCTGTGTGAACTCAGTGCCTCTGTGATGTGAGTGTTAGCCATATCCCTACTGACCCAGGAAGCCAGCTGTTGGCCACAGAATGTTAAGGACACACTTTGCTGCTTCTGAAAGAGTTAGCCAGTATAATCAGAAACAATTTTCTTCTATAATGTGAGGTGTTCCTGCCTTCTGAATTAGAAAACAATGTTTCCACTCAGAGTGAGAGATGAAGACGTGGCGCTGTTGTGGTAGAGTGTGGGGACCATGAGAAGAGATAAACGCCCAGATGAGGAAGACAAGGACTCAGAGGGCACAGAGAGTGCCTGGGGGCAGAAGGCCCACAGGCCCCACCTTGCCAAGCCAGGTGGTCATGTGGTACTGGCTGCAGGGGGACTCTGAGATGGAGCCAATCCCCACTACTTCCGCCCAGAAACCACTTTCAGTCTCCAGGGTCCCCAACACTTCTCATCCCTGTGCTACACAGCACTAATCACATCTGGCCTTGCATTACAGTCAACTGTATGTCTATCATCCGTCCTCCATTGCTGTAACTTCTCTAAGCCAGAAACCTTTCCTGGCTGCTGACACAACCCTTAGCTCACTTTCTTGTACACAAGACTCAGAAAATGTTTATTAAACTGATTTTAATTCTTTCTCAGGGAGGAGACCAGACCAAGGCTGCAAGGACCACATGTGGCAGCAGGGATAGCTCATAAAGGAGACAGCAGAGTAGAAAATGGAAGGGAGAAAGGACAGACTGTCCCAGCCCCCTGCCCTTGATGAGGGGTATCTAATCCCCTCAGCTAGTGTTCTTCATGTGCAGATTGTATTTTCCAAAAATTGCTGCAACGATCTCTCCCATTCCATATGTACTGTGACTCTGATATTCTGCTCATCAAGAAAAGGTCTGTGTCCCTCCTCTTGAACCCAGGGTTCCATCTGAATTGTGACTACAGTAGTCTCCCCTTATTCACAGTTTCACTGTCTATGGTTTCAGTTACCCATGGTCAACTGCAAACCAAAAATATTAAATAGAAAATTCCTAAATAAACAATTCATAAGTATTAAGATGTGTGCTTTTCTGACAACACAGTAAAATCTTATGACCTCCCATTCCATCCTGCCTGGGATGTGAATCATCCCTTTGTTCAGCTTCTCCACACTGTACATGCTCTGCACCCATTAGTCACTTAGTAGCTGTCTTGTCACTTAGTAGCCATCTTGGTTATCAGATCAACTGTCACAGTGTCACAGTGCTTGAGCTCAAGGAACCCTTATTTTATTTAATAATGGCCCCAAAGCATAAAAGAAGTATACTGGCTATTCTGATATGCAAAAAAAAAAAAAAAAAAAAAGAAGGAGCTATAGAGTGCTTCCTTTAAGTGAAAGGTGAAAGTTCTCAACTTAATAAGAAAAAAAAGATCTTAAGATCCACAGTAAGAACGAATCTTCTATCTATGAAATTGTGAAGAAAAAATAAATCTGTGCTAGTTTTGCTGTCACACCTCAAAGTGCAAAAGTTACAGCCACAGTGCATGATAAGTGCTTAGTTAAGATTAAATATGTGGGTGGAATACATGAACATGAACATAAAACATGTTCTGATTGACAGCAATGTGTTGTGCCTGAAAGCATTGAGGTTATATGAAGATTTCAGCAAGAGATCCCCTAAACCAATGACCCTGAGCCATTTACCACAAGTGAGGTTGGGTTACAGATCAGGAATAGGTTTGGACTAAAATATATCAAAATTACTGGAGAGGCTGTGTCTTCTGATGAAGAAGTTACTGCCACAGTTTTGGCAGAGTTAAAGTTGATTAGGGTTTGGTACTATACATGATTTTAGGTATCCACTAGGGGTTTTGGAAACCCCATGGATCAGGGGGTACTGCTCTACAGTAGACATCACTATGTGAATTTGGTGGCAAGGGGATAAAAGATGATCAACTCCTGTTTGTTTCTTTTGAGATGCTTAGTCTTGGAACTCAGCCACCCAACAGACTACCTGAAGAGGCTGCATGATGGTCTCTTACCTGAGGGCCTACCTAAGGTTCCAGGTGACAGCCAGCAAAAGCTACCAGACATGTGAGTGAACATACCAGATGATTCCAATGCTTATCCTTTAAGTCTTCCCAGATGAGGACCCAGACATTGTGGAACAGAGACAAACTATCCTACTGTGTTAGTTTCCTAGGGCTGCTTTAACAGAGCTCAACCTGGGTGGCTGCAAACAATAGGTATGTATTGTCTCACAGTTCTAAAGGCTAGAAGTCCAAGGTGTTAGCAGGGCCATGCTCTCTCTAAAACTTGTAGAGGAGAACCCTTTGCCTCTTCAGCTTCTGGTGTCACCAGCAATTCTTGGTATTCCTTGGCTTGCAGCTATATCACTGCAATTTCTGCATCTGATGTTGCAAGGTATTATCTCTGTGTGTGCCTTCCCTCTTCTTATCAGAACACCATACTGGATTAGAATCGTACTGAATTAGGTCCAGCCCTAATGTCTTCATATTAACTTGATTGCATCAGTAAGAGACCCCCTATTTCCAAATAAGATCACATTCACAGGTATAGGAAATTGAGACTTCTATATATCTTTTGGGGGAACACAATTCATCTCATGACACACTATGCCCTACCTGCATTCCTGGCACACAGGAAAGATAATAAAATGATTGTTGCTATTTTAAGCCATTCGTTTTGGGGCAATTTATTATGTAGCTAGAACTGGAACATCAACCAACTCCCTCCCTCAAGCCCACCTAACTCTTTCATCACCTGGTTCTCAAATGCCTCTCCCTTTCAAATGCCTTTCCTGCCTAAATGTGTACCTCTTCCTATCTTAGCTTTACTGGAGTCTGTCATGGTTGCCAGTTCTTTAAGTAGCCTGAGCATTTTCAAAGCATGCCCCCATTCCACAGAGCAAGCCCCAGACCTGTCCCAGTGCTCTCAGACTCAGGCATACCACCCCAACTTGTCCCAGATGCCTGGCATGGTCTGGGCGAATTTTCCCCTGATAATTTTCCAAAAGAGAGCTCCAAATTTCCCATAACCATTCTTAGTCCAAAGAACTGGCTGATTATCTGGTAAACAAAAAAGGAGAACTTGATGTGAGCATAAATGGAGGCAAAAACATAAAAAGAAAATAATAGCTTTTGTTGTAATTTGCACATTCTTTTGGCCTCTTTTGCATCAAAAGAATGGCCTTCTGTGATTTCCTGCATGGTTGTTCTTGTAGGAGGAATAGAATTTGAATACATCTCCAAAAAGTTAAAAAGAGTATAAAATGCAAGTTTTGAAAATATATGAAGCTTTAATTCTTTCCATTTCTATCACATAGAGGAAACACAGAATTGTAGTTCTAAGCTTGGGTACTTTAAAATTTATAAAGTGTCCAAATGCACAATATGTTTTTCTTTTAGATTTTCAAAAGGGAAGGAAATTAATTACAAAATAGTCAAAATGGGTGCTATTTCATGCTCTGTGAAGCAGACAGTGGCTACACCTGGCTGTAACAGAAAGAAGGGCCTATACATGGCATTTTGCACATGTATGGATAATGGCTTCAAAGGTGAAGCTCACAAGTGGCAAATCCATTCACCATATTTCCACTTAGATTTCTTTTCCCCAAACTAACTGGTTTAAATAAGAGCTTCCACAAAAATCAAGGCCATTAGCATAAACAGAATTTTTCTTGCTAAGCTAGGCTGGTATGTAATACTTAGGAAATGACCTTCAAGGACAAATAATTCCAATTTGGTAGAGTCCCCAGCACAAACCTTCCAGATTCAGAATGTGACAGAAATGTCAGAGATACTTTCGTGCTTGAATCCAGATTCCTCAATGGGACTGTAGCCAAGTGATAGGTAGCCCTATTCTGAGGGCTATTAAATGCAGTCAGCTCACCTAAGCCTCATGTTGCAGAATGGGTGAGAAAGCCAGCCCAGGGCACCAGACCCTGCCTGTCCCAGGTATTCCAGCAGGGTTTCTCTTCTCATTGTTTTCCTGGTGCATCATTTCTCCTTCTGGCCTTCCTGGCTCTCCAATTTTCTAGCTATCTATTCTAGTCCTGATTCCTGTTCATACCCTTTACCTTCTCGGTGTAGTGACTATTCAGGCTTTCTTCCCACCTGGTCCTGGAAATATCCAGATTTCTGGACCCAAACAAACTTGGTCTCATAGGACCCCCATACAGCTGACAAAAGGACATCTCCCATTTTGACATTTTACCAAAGGAAGAGGGAATAAAACACTGACATTTCCCAGACAAGCTTTTCTTCAAGAAGCCAAAGGATAGGATACCAAGAGGGGTAATCTAGACCTGCCCAATGGGTTATCCACAGGACAGAAAATATCTAGAAGCCTTGACTACTTTTCTGTTGAAGCCCTGAAAATTTTGTGGTGGCTGTTCCTGAAGGCTGAGAATATCACAGTGTCCATGGTCTATTTGCAGATATCCACCCAACTACTGAATCCAGGGCTAAACAGAGTAGCTCAAGAAACTTAGGCTGTTTGTTCTTTGTGGTATGGTATTCAACAGGCCTACATGGTACAGGGAACAAAACAGTTATGCCCTAAGTAGAAAAGAAACAGGCTGATTCTCACCCTCTTCCTGTGGAAATAGTGGAAAATGGCAACAAACACCAGGCCAGGATGCCACCTTCCAGTCCCCTACCCCAGAAATAGAGCTATAAATCATCCATATCACTAAAATCTCAACTGGAGAGGATGGTGTAAATTCAGGTTCATATTTACAGAGAATCAAATTATTGCTTTATTCCTAGAGAGATGAATGAAAGTGACAGATTTTTCAGAGCTGTAAAAATAGATGGATGCTTTCTATAAAATAACTCATAGACACCTACAGTAATTTACAAGAGATCTGGGAGCAGGCAAGGGAAATTCCAGATAGAATTCCACACTATTTTCCAGTGGTAAAGTAAATAGTTTGGCTATTATGATAATACATTTCAGCACAGCAAATATATCTCCCCTTAATAGAAACACATTAGATACCATTTATAAAAATATCAACATTGCTGTTCTGTTTCTTGAATTATAAGTTAGACATAAATATAACACAATTTATGGATGAGGAAATCCAATTTCATGCTGTTTCAAACACATTTTTGTTTATTACATAACTATAATTCTCTATATATGAGATCGTGTACTACATGAAATAGATGTATGGTCATGGTATCTATCAGTGTCTATATAGGAATCATCAAGATTATATCTATTACAAATGGAATTATATTAGGATTTGTATTAATACAAGCAACATCCTGACTACCAACTATGTGATGACATCACTGCATAATCTGTAGTGTTGTCCTAGCTATCGTGAGGGTGGACGAATGAGATGCTCTGGATGAATAAATACTTCAAGCAATAGGGGAGTAAAGCCACAGAGAGCTATAGAGTCAGATAGATTTGGGTTGAGTTCTGGCTCTTCTACATGTTAGCTACAAGATCTTCGCAAATTCCTTGGTTTCTGTCAATCCTAATATTGTCACCTGAAAAAAGGGATCAGTAATGACTAATTCTCATGAAGACTGAATAACATGTTTAGAAAGTGCCTAGCACAGTGTCTGGCACAATATTGATGCCAATTAAAAATATGTTATTTTTAAGTGCTTCTCTCTCCTATTTAAATAATGACATTTGTGGTAACCCATTCTTAAACCTAGTACCTACTTGCCTATCTTCTTAAGGACCAAGCAGAGACCAAATACAGACTAACTCTTGTGCAAAAAAAGTACTATAAAATAAAGAACACACAGAAGGTCTGCAGGCTCTTCACAGTGCTGTTTTTCTTCTCTTCTTCCTGGTGTTCCTTCTGTTCTCTGCTCCCTCCACTCACTGATGACAGTGTAGGTTTTTCTTGACACTCTCTTTCCACTTTAAGAATTCTGAGGTCCCTGTCTTTACTTCTACATGGACTATGTCTCCTCTCTGGCTTTGGTATGCAAGGATTTGATTTAGTTTCGACAATCAATAAGACACCTTGGCAGGGAGTGAGAGGTGTGGTGAGTGTTTTTCTTATGCCTAGTAATTTTTGGATTTTTTTCCTAATGCTCTAGTGAGAATAATAATTATAGAACCCCCAGCTAATCAGACACATAAGCTTAGCCACAGTGAAGATGGGCTGGACAGATTTACATACAAAACAAAAGCAATAGCCCAGAGTTGCAGCTTCTCTGGCAGTATGGGTTGCTGGATACCACAGAACCAAAAGAGGGTTCTTGGTAGAAATCAGTCTGCTAACAGTGTTTGGTACACATTGCTATGATTACATAGTACAGCCAAAATTTTGCACAGATGATCATAGCAGCTTTATTCATGACTAACAAAACTTGGAAGCAACCAAGATGTCCTTCAGTTGGTAAATGAATAAGTAAACTATGGTACATCCAGACAATAAAATGTTACTCAGCACTAAAAAAAAAAAAAAAAAAAAAGAGCTATCAAGTCATGAAAATACATGGAGGAAACTGAAATGCGTATTACTAAGTAAAAGAAGCCAATCTGAAGAGGCTACATATTGTATAATCCAACTATATAACATTCTGAAAAAGGCAAAACAATACACAGTAAAAATATCAGTGGTTGTCAGGGACTGGGGTTAGGAAGATGAATAGAAAGAGCACAGAGGAGTTTTAGGGTAGAGAAATTTATGATATTCTTTATGGTACTATAATGATGGATACATGTCCTTTCACATTTGTCCAAATGTACACAGACACTGAACCCTAATATAAATTAAAGACTTTGAGTAATTATAATGTGTCAAAGTAGGTTCATCTATTATAACAAATGTACCACTCTGGGCAGGGGGAGGCTGTCCATGTGTGGAGGAAGAGAATGTATGAAAAATCTCCATACTCTTCTCTCAATTTGCTGTGAGCCTAAAATTGCTCTAAAAATAAATCTTAAAAAAACTCAAAACTTTAAGTTAAATAAGTTTAGTCAACTGACTTGTAACCTCAGTAAAATAGAAAAAAAAAGTAAACATTATTGTTCATTTCCACATAACTCTATATCAAGGAGGTAGTAGAACCACACAGAAAAATTATTTCAAATACCTTTAAAACATAGAATGTTGACTACGCATCTCTAGTGGGATACATCCTAAGAACAAAACACACCACAAAGAAATACTTAATTTAATTCAATCAACTTGTTAGTTGGTATTCTTATTTAGAAGCTATTATTTGTATATTGTAAGTTAAGGAAATAAGAAATTATATCAATAAGAATCAGATTTACTATTATGCCAATATGAATAGTGAAAGATAAGTATAAAATCAAAGAAGTGAAATAATTTGAACTGGAAATGTTAGTAGCAAGTAATAATTTACATTTTTCTTTCTAAAAAAATCAGTATTGTCCGGTTTTGTTCCTTAAAAAGGCTTAGACACATGACAACCCTTTATAAGGAATCAGAGCTCCTTAGATAAATGGCTGATTCCAGGTCTGAGACTTGAAATATATAAGACAAGACTGGAACCACTTGTGCCAGAAGGCAAGGAAGCTTTGAAAAGTGTCTGTTCGTGTCTTTGCCATTTTTTACTCTTGATTTTTAGAATCTGTTACATATAATATGAATAAAATTCTTTTGTCAAACAGAGGCACTGTGAATATCTTCCTCACTGTGTGGCTTGCCTATACATTTATTAAATGGTATGTTTTAAATTTTGATGAAGTCCAATTTACCACTTTAAAAATATCATTAGTGTTTTTTGTATCTAGTCCAAAAAAGTATTGCCTACTTCTGTGTCTTGTTTTCAGGGCCTTTAGGAATCATATACCTAAATGAAAAAGTTAGAACCATAAAGCTTCTATAAGAAAACATAGAAGAGAATAGACAAGCCACAGATTGGAGAAAAATATTCACAGTAAATATATCGGAGAGTCAATCACATCCAGAACACATAATAAATCCCTATAATGAACAATAAAATAAAACCACACAATGTTTAAAAATAGGCAAAAGATGTACAAATTATCCATAAGCACAAAAAAAAAGGTGCTCAGCATCATCACCTATCAAAATAATGTAAATTAAAACTATACTGAAGAACTACTTAAAACCTACTAGATTCACTGAAATAAATACTGGCAGTACCAAATACTGGCAAAGATGTAGAACTCCTGGAACTCTTGTATAGCACTGGTAGAAGTCGAAAATTGTATAAACCCTTTAGACACCTGTTTGACAGTTTCTTAAAAAATTAAACATATATCTCTCCTATATTCTAGCTATTCAATTTCTAAATATCCAAGGGAAATCAAAACATATTCCCCCAAAAAACTTAAGCAAGAATGTCCATGATAGTTCTAAATTGGAAACAACCCAACTATGTTTCTGCAGGAAAATGAATAAACAAATTACCGTGTCTTCACACAATGGAGTACTTCTCATCAACGAAGAAGAATGAATTGCTGATACATACAACAATATGAAGGAATCTCAAAAACATTATTTTAGTTGAAAGAATAGAGTATACAAGGTATGATTCCATTTATGTGAAGATCTAGAACATACACAACTAGTATATGATGATAAAAGTCAGAAAATGGTTGCCTAGAGGAGGCAGTATGGGGAAGTGTAGAGAACTGATAAGGGGCAAAGGCAGAGTTTCTAAGGCAAAGGAAATGTTCAATATCACATTCTGGGAGGTGATTATATGGGTGTATATAACTGTGAGACCCATTAGATTACAGACTGAAAATCTGTACATTTCATTGTATTACATAAGATCTCAAAAAACACATATAGAATTGGCAAAAGATGAACAATGACTGTAATAGATTTAGACACATAAAACTTAGAGTTCATAATATTATTAGAAAAAAAAAACCCCTCATCAGTCACCTTTAGAAACTGCTATGGCACCAATTCATTATCCTAAAAATATTTAAATAAAAAGAAAGAATCAAACATTTATCTGGCCTTTCTTGAACTGTATTTCAGAATATCCAAATCATTAATGAGGGAAAGTTTTTTTTCAAAAGAATAATAGCTTATAAATGTAGAATGAATGTAGAATTTTAAAATCGCCATTTCATAGGCCCTAATGAAATAACAGATCTAAGCAATAATCATTAGTGGCTGCTAAAACTATTAGGTGAAAAAGTTGATGGGGAATTTTATAATGGATGAAACATGCTGACAATATGTGGCCCCATTACTGAATCTAAGAATAACTAAAACTGAGACAACCAGATATTATGTATCTCATAATGTGATGTGATCTAATATGAAGTGATGTGATGAGGTGAGGTGAGGTGAGGTGAGGTGAGATGAGATGAGATGAGATGTGATGTGATGTGATATAATGCACTAGGAAATTCATAGCACCACGTAAAAGTATTCTTACCAGGAAAGAAGGAAGAAAGTAGAGGAGGGAGGGATAGAAGAAGGAAGAAAGCTAATCTAATCAACCTTCTAGATCTAATCATAGCTTAGAGAAAATGGAAATTAGGGGAAGATGTTAAAAACATCAAGAGGAATCAATGCCAAATTCAGATTGTGCAAAATTTTAGAGAACAAATGACTCAGTATCTTCAAATAAATGACACAAGAATGAAAACGATGAGGAGAAATGTTATAGATTAAAATATACTTAAGTGACATACAAACCAAATGCAATGTGTAAACCTTGTTTGGAACCTTATTTGAACAAATCAATTGTGTGTATGTGTGTGTGTGTATGTATGTATATGTGTGTGTATGTATGTATATGTGTTTGTATGTGTGTATGTGTGTATGTATACAAAATTTTGAGAAATATTTTTGAGAAACATGAACTGGGTATTGGATTTTACTAATTTTATATTGAGCCTATGTTTTAAAAAGGTCTTTATATATTAGCAATACTCTAAAGTTTTTATAGGTAAAATGACATGATGCCTGGGGATTTGCTTTTAAAAAGCCGAGGAGCAGTAGTTGAAAAACATGTAGTATGTTGATGTTCATTGAAGCTGAATGATTAGGACATTTGGATTCATTAGACTGCTCTGTTTTGGTCTATGTTTTAATTTCCCATAATTAAATGTTAAATTAAAATAAGAGAAATTCAATTCCATAATTAAATGTTAAAATAAGAGAAATTTACGTAAAATGACTAAATTCATCATTCTCCAATCTGTTTTGAGAGGAAAAATAGAAAAATATGAAATAATCTAAACCCCTCATCTACCCAGGGTGGAATTCCCTGCCTGCACAAATTTAGGATTAAAGAATTTAAGAAACTCTGTGGAAGCCATTTTATTCTCCAACTGATATCACACTGCTGGCTGTCCCTTTGAGAAAGGTTTGCTTGGTTGTGTGTGTGTGTGTATGTGTGTGTGTGTGTGTGTGTGTGTGCGCACGCGCGCGCACGCACGTGTGTGTGTTTTTTCAGCCTTCTACACATTTTTCTCGTTTAAGAGGTTAACAATACATTTAAGTAAAATGGCCCTGCTATCTAATGGCAGAAACTCTGTTTAAATTAACTTTCTTCTGTTCTATAAGGCACTGTTCTGTACCACGGTATGCCATGTAGCAGTGAAAGCTAGAAGAGCAAAGTGTCACTACAGATTTTCAAACTTTACAGGTAGGTGACTCATCAGCTGTGGCTCTAGTGGGACCTCACCATCTTCCTTTGGGAGATGCCACAGAAGCAAACAGGTGGACACAGTAACATTGGAGGAGCGCTAAGAAATTCACATACTTGCATAAAATTGGAGTGTGGAGCAAATGTGAAAGTTCTAAACACCATAAAAAAATAAGATCTTTTCCTAAAAAATATTTTATCAAAAAAATATAGAGTACTGAAATTAAAACCAAACCAAACCAAAAAAACCCTCTATTTTCCTAACTCTAATTTTTCACGTGTAACAATTATGGCAACAACCTGCTGTAAGCCACTGGCTCAAATCATAAAAGGGTTTGCCATGTCTTAGCTCCTTTAAGTCAGCCCAAACCCTAAGTGCCATGGTCTAGCAGATACCTGAGTGTAATGATGAACACTGCGCACTTGTCCTGGAATCCCTCTACCAGTCCCTAATCTTGGTTGGGACTCCATTCTACTACTACATTCCCTTGACATCTCACTGCCTGGTCACAGAGGACTGCTACTCCTCAAACCTGAAGTTTCTAAAATGGAACTTCTCCAGTCCCCACCCAGGACCTTCTTTTCTGGAAGTGTTCTCTAAGTAAATCCACCCAGGTGCATGGAAACCTAGAGGTACCCTTCACACTCCCCTCTAATTCATTCCTCACATTCAGTTAGCTACCAGCTCCTGTTGGACATATCCCCTAAGCGGCATTCATATCCATTCCCTGATCTCCATGTCTCCTGCTTCTAAGTCCAACTTTGGGTACTTAAATGCACTCCTCTCAGCTGCCACAAACTCACTCTCTAGGTCACTTCGGATCAGTTTCCTTTCCAGCTGCTCCTTCCACTGCTTAAATATTGCTTTTTTTTTCTTCTGGACTTATGACTTATTCTTTCTTCTCTTTTTTCTTAGCAACCTCTTCTCTCTCATGACTTCAAATATGACCTATGTACTACAGGTGGCCAAGTCTATCTCAGGGCAAATCTTCTCTCTTTAGCTTAATCCCCACATAGCCAACTGCCTACTGGATGAACAGATGTGTTTCAGAAACTGCAGACTCACTATATCTAAACAGAAAATATCATCCTTCTGACTTCTCCCAAACCTCCTCCAGAGGTGTCCCTTATTTCAGAGAACAGCATCAGCATCTCCCAGTTGCTTAAGGTAGTAACTTGAGATCAGCCTTGATGCCACTTTCCTTTCTTCATCCCTTCCAAACATCCAACCATCAGGTCCTATCTCCTCTACTTTTTGAACTTGTTCAATTTTTTCCCACTGCCTCAACCATGGTCCAATTTCTCTCACTGCTCTTCTCTGAGCCTACTCAGCTTTATAATCCATTCTCCACAAGGCAGTATTAATGAATCTTTAATTTAAAAAAAGCCTGATGACTTCACCCCACTTAAATCTCTTCACAGGAGCTGGTGATGGGTATATGAGACTATACTCTCTCTCTCTCTCTCTCTCTCTCTCTCTCTCTCTCTCTCACTCTCTCTCTCTCTCTCTCTCACACACACACACACATATTTGTGTGTCTGTGTGTGAGATTATATCTGGGACTATATATATATATATATATATATATATATATATATATATATATATATTTCTGAGTTCAGCTTTTTATTGATATATTACAAAAGAAGCTCAGTCAAAAAGACCAAAGCTCATATCATCATCGGACTCCTCAGATTCTTCTTTCTTTGTTTCCACTTTCTTCTCCTTAGCTGGGGCAGCAGCAGTGAAGGGGGCAGGACCTCCTGCTGGTGCAGCACCAGCTGCTAGAGCAGGTCCACCAGCCCCTACATTGCAGATGAGACTCCCAATGTTGACATTGGCCAGAGCCTTTGCAAACAAACAAAATTTACACCAGCTGCTTTAATGAGGGCATTGATTTTATCCTCCGTGATCGTCACCTCATTGTGCAGGATGAGGGCCAAGTAGATGCAGGTGAGCTCTGAGACAGAGTGGTGAAGGTGATATATATATATATATATATATATATATATATATATATATATGTACATACATATATATATGTGTATATATATATATATGTATGTGTGTGTATGTGTGTGTGTGTGTGTGTGTGTGTGTGTGTATATATATGTTCCCATATATAGTCCCATATATAGTCTCATACACAGACACACACATGTGCATGCATATATATTCAATGTATATATGTGTGTGCTTTTTGTTTTCCCAAAAATGTTCACCTTGGTCCTTATAAAAATGCTGAATTCTTGTTTACAAGTCCTCCATAAGCTTGGAGGATGTAGTGGCTCCAACCACATTGCTGCCACTACATCTAACAGTTTCCTCTTCCTTTCTTTGCTTCAGCCGTGTGGAATCCCTGAAGTTCTCCCTCATGTATTCCTCTCAGAATTCTAAACTTTTGCATATACTTTTCTCTTTGACTGAAATTTTTCTTTTCTTTTTTTAAACCACTTTATTGAGGTATGACAGACTTACAAAAAGCTACATATATTCAATATATACAACCTGATGAGTTTGAAGATAAGTATACACCTGTGAAACCATCAATCTATAAATATATCCATCACTTCGAAAAGTTTCCTCCTGCATTATTTATTTTTTATTACTATTATCATACTACTACTATTATGTGATAAGAACACTTAAATCATATAATCATCTCAATAGATGCAGAAAAAGTGTTTGACAAAATTCAACATTCATTCATGATAAAAATTCTTAACAAATTAGGTATGGAAGGAACATAACTCAGCATAATAAAGCCCATATATGATAAGTCCACATCTAATATCATATTCAGTGATAAAAGATTGAAAGCTTTTCCTCAAAGATTAAGAATAAGACAAGAATGCCCACTGCCACCATCCCTATTTAACATAGTACTGAAAGTCCTTGTCAGAGCAATCATACCAAAAAAAGAAAAAAGAAAAAAGAAAAAGGAAGAAAGAAAGTATCGGAATTGGAAAGGAAGAAGCAAAATTGTCTCTATTAGCAGACGACTTAATTTTATAAATAAAAATCCTAGAGACTCATCAAGAAAGTATTAGATCTAATCATAAATTCAGTAAAGTTTCATAATCTATAATTAGCACACAAAAACCAGTAGCATTTCTATACACTAAAACAAATTACCTGAAAAAGAAATAAAGAAAATGATCCCATTTATAATAGCATCAAAAACAATAAAATACTTAGGAGTAAACTTAATCAAAGAGGTAAAAGATCTCTACTATGAAAAAGGCATAAATAAATGGAAAGTTACTGTGTGTTCATAGGTTGAAAGAATAAATATTATTAAAATGTCCATACTCCCAAAAGCCATCTATAGATTCAATGTAATTCTTGTCAAGTTTCCAATGGCTTTTTTTTACAGAAGTAGAAAAAATAATCCTAAAATTTATATGGTACCATGAAAAACTCAGAATAGCCAAAGCAAGCTTGAAAAAGAAAAAAGCAGAAGGCAACACACTTCTTGATTTCAAGCTATACTATAAAGCTATAGTAATCAAAGGAATATGGTACTGGCACAAACACAGAAAATTGGATCTATGGAAAAAAACTGGGAGCCAAGAAATAAACCCAAGCATATATGGTCAACTAATATCTGACAAAGGAGCCAAGAATACTCAATATAGAAAAGAATGTCTCTTCAATAAATGGTGCTTTGACCATGAAACTTTTAGAAGAAAACATAGGAAAAAATGTCCTTGACATGGGTCTTAACAATGATTTTTTTGGACATGATGTCTAAAGCAAAAGCAACAAAATGAAAAATAAAAAGCTTCTACATAGCATAAGAAACAATCAACAAAGTGAAAAAAACAACCTAAGGAATGAGGAAAATATTTGCAAACTACATATCTAATATGGGGTTAATATCCAAAATATAGAAAGAACTCATAAAATTTAGTAGCTAAAAAGTAAATAATTCAATTTAATAAATGAGTAAAAGGCCTGAATAGACATTTTTCCAAAGAAGATATATGAGAGGCCAACAGGTACATGAAAAGATGCTCAACATCACTAGTTATTAGGGAAATGCAAATCAAAAACAAAATGAGATATCACCTCACACCTGTTAGGGTAGCTATCATCAAAAAAGACAAAAATAACAAGTCTTGAAGAAGATGTGGAGAAAAGGGACTCTTAGTACACAGTTGGTGGGGATATAAATTTGTGTAATCACTGTGGGAAACAGAATGGAAGTGCTCAAAAAAATAAGAATAGAACTACTATAAGACCCAGCAATTTCACTTCTGGGAATATGTCCAAAGGGAAGGAAAACACTAACTCAAAAAGAGATATACATCTCCATGTTCATAGCAGCATTATTCACAATAGCCAAGAAATGGAAACAAACTAAGCATCCATCAATGGGTGAATAGATAAAGAAGTTGTGTTACATATGTAATGGAATATTACCCAGCCATAAAAAATGAGGAAATTCTGCCATTTGTAACACATGGATGGACTTTGAGGATACTATGCTAAGCAAAATAAGTCAGACAGAGAAATATAAAGCTATGTAATCTCACTTATATGTAAAATCTAAAAAACAAACAAAAACGTAAAACCCAAAAAACCCAAACTCATAGAAAAAGAGATTCAATTTGTTGTTACCAGAGGCAGGAAGTAGGAAGGGGAAACTGGAGAAAGGTGGTAAAAAAAACCACAAACTTCCAATCATCACAAGATAAATATTTACTAGAGAGATGTAATATACAGTGTGATGAATTTACTTACTGCTGCATAATATGCATGAAAGTTGAGAGTAAACCTTAAAAGTTCTCACTCAAGAAAAAAATACTTTGCTTTCTCTTTTTGTTTTATCTATATAATATGATGAATGTTAAATAAACTTATTGCAGTAATCATTCCATAATATATGTAAATAAAACCATTATGCTGTACACCTTAAACTTATACAGTGATAAATGTCAATTATATCTTAAAATAAATAAATATTTTTAAAAAACACTTAGCAAAATATCTATCCTTTTAGATCTAAAATAAAATTTTTTAAGTGTACAATAAGTATTAACTATATGGACTACGCTGTACAGTAGATCTCTAGGATTTATTCATCTTGCATAACTGAAATTGCCTGAACTAGTCTTACTCCCACACTGCATTCCCACACTTTCTTTGCCTATCTAAATTCAACTCATTTTTAAAGTCTTAACCATCATTTCCTTAGGGAGCCTCTTCCTGACTCTCTAGACTAGGTTATTTTCCCTTGCTATATTCTCCCATAGCATCCCACAGCCTATCTTTTCATACTCATCATACTGGTAATCATTTATCAAATTAATGGTTTTTCTGCCTGACCACAAATTTCATGGTGACAGAGACCATGTCTATCTACTATGGTATCCCCAGTGAAAGTGCCTGCTGGAGTAAAGAAGGCACACAACATGTCTCCATTATATTCAAAAGCATTCAATTGAACTGCTGACTATCTAGAATATATAAATCTAGATTAAAGACCAGTCTATGAAACCCCCAAGGCCTACTCTATCCCCAGATTAGACCAAGAATTTTGCTCTGAATTTTGTCACAGATATACTCTAACCTTGTACTGTAAAGACATTCACATAGCCAGACATGACCAATGGCAGCAGGGAAGAGAGAACCAAAGACTCATGCAAACTGAAGGTTAGGAAAATTAACAGAACTGATGGTCTGGTCCCCTCCAGGAGATACATGTCTTTTGTCAAAATTTACCACACCATGAGTCTGAATGCTTTACCTGTGACTGTTGTGGAGTTTCCAGCAAAAGCTGCACCCAGGGGAAGGCCCTGGGGCTGGGATGAGGAAGGTAGGAAGATGATCACATCTGTGCATCCCTACACCCACTTGTTTACTTACCTCCATTCTGAATCCTTGGTCTCACAAATATTTTTAACAACAATATATACACACAGGAATTTTGCCCTTTGTTCAGTCCTTGAGGTTCCTAATCAAGCTATTTTTTGATAGTTTGAGGATCTGACAGTGTCTTTCTATTGTCTGCTTTTAGGAATGGCTACCTGACAGGATTCAGCAGTCTTGTGTGTCACTCTTTTATACAAGGGTTCAAAATAAGATAGTGCCTTTCCTTCCCAAAGAAGACTGATATACTGGAGAAAGCTGAAGCCATCTGATTTTACTCCACTTAAAAGTGATATATCTGCTCTTATCTCTTTGAAGGATTGGTTTTTTTCTCTTACCATTGAGATGTTACAATAATATGCCTCGTTAATAGTTTCTGATTAATGTTACTCAGAACAAGATGAAACCTTTCAATTTCTAATCTCATTTATTTTCTCAGTTCTGGAAAGCTTTTTCTTCTTTCACAGTATTGATTGTTTTGAACACAGGCAAGCTGCCTTTCATCTGAGCAACAGCTCTAGAGTCAACTTGAACCCACAATAAGACTTGATATATCTTTACTTACTGAGGAATTTAAAAGTAATGAAAATTTTCGGAGAATAGTTAGAAAGATTGCAGATGAAACTTTTCCTTGGTGAAAAAAAAATCCCAAAGAAAAAGATAATGTTCCCATAGTTATAATTTTCCCACTTATCTAAAGCATGGGATTTTGTGTTATTTTTATAAGTTAATTTGTATAAATGTATGTGTGTATATATTATACAAAGCTCATATTTTTTCAAGCAGTGCTGTTGGCTTTCTTAATAATATATTTATTATTCACCTAATTTGTGCTCTAAGCAGTATAAAATAGCACAAAATGAAAGGAAAAGCCATATAGTTTGTAAAACACAGTACCTTACATAAATCAGTCCATGTAAAAGTGGGTGCTGTTCAGGAACCTTGCAGTCACCTGTCCCAGACACCAGCATGTGATGTTAAAGAGAAAGAAGGTGCTGGTACCAAAGGGGAGGTTGTGCTGTGCGGGCTGGAAATAAGGAGAAAGTACATGCTGCGGGCCTGTGATGGTCAGGGGTCGGGGGACACCTGGAAGAGGACCCTGAAAGATGTAGACTCTCACCTGGGCTTCTTTCTAAGAAAAGTATGTATTTGCCAGGAAGCTGGCTAAGTCAGGGTATACAGCAGTGGCTCTCAAACTTGGCCATATGACAGCATTACCTGGAAGACTTGTTAAAACAGGTTGCTGGAACCCATCCCAGAGTGTCTGAATCAGGATTCTTGGGTGGGCCCAAGAATCTGCATTTGTAACAAGTTACCAGGTGAAGTTCATGCTATTGTAACAAGTTACCAGGTGAGGTCCATGGTCAGGGGCCATACCTTGAGAACCACAGAATGCTGTGTAGATAGTGACTACGTAGACCCTGAACCCAGGCCCGGGTCTATATGGCACCAAGAGCACTCAACTCCCACTTTAAGAATCAGCAGAAAACCAAGGCTTCTACGGAGTCATTTTGCAGCTTACAGGAAAACATGGTCTAGGGGAAGTAAGAGGTATAAACCTTCCCCTACCTCCCATGTGAAAGCTGGATATGCCTAGGCATACAGTAAGAGGCAGTTGATACAGGAGGGTAGTATCTACACTTGATCCAACCAGCACTCTCATAAAGATATGCAGAGAGCAGCCAGGGGAGAGGGGTGGCTGAATTGCCATGAAGACAAGATAGGAAGCAGGCTCTGTGGCCCTTTCTCCAACCTGTTCACGAGGAGTGTGCTGAATGCAACTTGCTGGCTCCTCAGCTGGTGATACAGGGGCTTGGTGCACTGGGCTGTGCTTTGAGGCAGAAACAAATGGGACCCTCCCCTCCTTCAAGGATGGGGGCAGCCACACAGGGTTGTCACCACCATCTCCACCAACCCTGACCTTTGCCAGGTCCAGGTTGCTGCAAAGCAAATGCCTCGTGAGTGTGGGGAGACCAACATCTCAGCAAGCCTTAAGCAGTGAGTCACACTGTCATATCTTCTGTCTCCCCAGGACATAGCCTATAGTGGTAATCAAATTTGGGGGTCCTACCTCTCCCCATAACCCTCCACCTGTGCCCCTACCTCCAGGGGGACAGTGCTCCACCCATCATCCTGTTCTTCCCTCTGTTGGTGATGAGGTCTTATCCTTCCCTGGCTTCCTTCTCATAGCATACAGAGACATTCAAATCTCATCTTAAAAATAAAATTAAAAAAGAAAACAACTCTCTCAATGCAGAGCTTCTAGCAGCTCCTTCTTTTTGCAGATAAGTACCTGGAATTAGTTATCACCTTCCATTTAGCCACCAACTCCTTCCAATCTACTGCATCTACTCATGTTAAATTTCCAATAGACATTCATTCAGCCATTAATCTAACAGATGTCTATTGAGTCACGTACCCAGCATGATTCTACATGCTTGGGATGCAAAGATTTGTGCCCCACAGAGCTTGCAATGTAATGAGAGCAAGGTAGACAAAAACAGTATACATGATACATAAGCAAATTTCGTGGCATGCTGGAAGTTGATGAGATCTGAGGAAAAGAGCAGCAGAGCAGCACAAGGAGGGTTGAGAAGATGGGAGTAGGGCGGAAATTTAAGTTACAGGCCAAGTTCAACATGCTAGGTCCAGATCTTTTTCTTCAATTAAATTCAAAGCAGATGAAGGATAAGTATATTAGCTATGATAACATATTTATGAACTTTATAATTGTTGGGCTTTATGAGAAATCCTACACAAATTCATTGAGGAAAGAACCCAGCCTGGAATTGAAAGCACAGGAAGAGTCTGTGGTCTCCAAAAAGGAATGAGTTTAATATCCAGAGAAGGTGCCCCACCATCCCCTTTGCCCGTGTAGCCTTGCTGTTCACTACACTGTGAGGGCACAAAGCCTTTCATTCCACAAAGGGGGCTCAAATGTAGATGAGGGAACAATGGGGTATCTTAAAGGCCCTGAGCAACTAGGGATAAAGCAGAGAAATCACAAACAGAGAGCAGGCTTTGATTGTGGGTAGGAATTTTGCACTGGGTACCTGCCTGGTAGAACAAAATCAAGAATACAACAGAGGAAAGTGAAAGAAATTCAATAAACATTAAGCCTTACAGTTGTATCCTGAGTCATTTTCAACAAGCTTACTTTCCAGGGACCTAAGTATGCAAAGGTTCAGGACAGTGTACAACAGACACAGAGACCCCAGCAGGGCATCTTCCCAACACTAACTCTTTGTGTTGTGAAGAGAAACTTGCATCAGGCAGGAGAAGCAAGTTCACTGTTAAGTGGTTATTACCAAGTCCTAAAGAAGTCCCCTCACCCACTGGTGGGGTTCGTTGATCTTAACTCTAAGAAGAAGGGGTTGGGATGCATCAATGTGTTCACTTTTTTATTTTACAGTGGGATTCTTTTTTCAAACAAAATCTTAAGTGAAACCTAGTGTATAAAATATCTAACAATTGACCTGATCTGAGCTGGGGGCCCAGCAAGAGGCACATTCTGCATCCTCCTCGCTCCACCCCCCTATCATTCTTCCTAAAAGCATTTCTGAGAAAAGGGAAGGTCCTACTGAACATGATCCTTCTCTCCTCTGGCATCTTATGATTCTATAACGTACACAAACCATCAAAATTCATAGAATGGAAATACTATTTTAAGGAGATTAATATTAAGAAAAATTTAAGGAGAAAATAAAACTGGAAGAGAATGGGAAACAAAATCTCTGGCTAATGTCCAGAGTGGGTCACTTAGGCATGAAATAAGTTGTTCAACCCTTCAAGAGGAGAATGCCAAGGATTCTCTAAGAAGGGGTGACAACCTTGCTGGAACATCCTCAGGAACAGGGATG
Organism: Eidolon dupreanum; assembly: GCA_028627145.1. Classification (NCBI taxonomy): domain Eukaryota; kingdom Metazoa; phylum Chordata; class Mammalia; order Chiroptera; family Pteropodidae; genus Eidolon; species Eidolon dupreanum. Next base: position 18,188,740 of record CM053501.1, read on the forward strand.
AGATAAATGAATCTGTCATTTATCAGCTAAAGAAGCTTTAAGTGTACATTAATGATGACTAGGCAGCTCTGCTCACAAGCGTGAACAAAGTAAGAGGAAAGAACGCCATGTCACAAACCTTGATTCCAAGTTCGATATTTTCACCTCCGTATACATCCATCCCAGGGTCTAGAAGACCTATTTCACCAAAGAACTTCCTGTTGACCACGAAGGAGCAGCCAATCATGGCTGGTGTCCTGTGGAAGAAAGAAGTTGTAGTCACACACATGCACCACACAAATACACACAGAGGAATATTACTCAGCCATGAGAAAGTAGGAAATCCCATCATTTGCAATAATGTGGATGGTCCTTGAGGGTAGTATGCTAAGTGAGGTAAGTCAGACAGAAAAATGCAAATGTTCTCACATGTGGAATCTAAAAAAGCCAGACTTGTAGAAAGAGAGAGTAGAGTGGTGGTTACCAGGGACTGTGTGGTTGGGGTAATTGGGGAGATGTTGGTCAAGAGTCTAAACTTACAGTTAGAAAATAAATAAGTTCTAGAGATCTGATGCACAGCACAGTGATTATACTCAGCATCACTGTTATTAACTTCAAAGTTGTTAAAAGACTAGATCTTAAATGTTCTCACCACAAAATGAAATAATAATTGTACGATATGATAGAGGTGTTAATCAGCTAATGCTTCAGTGGTAATCATATTGCAATATATAAATGCACCAAATCAACACATTGTATCCCTTAAACTTATACAATATTATATGTCAATTATATATAAGTTAAAATAAAAAGAAGCTAAAGTCATTAAAGCATTAGTACCAGAAGTCCTTCACAGGCACTATCATAATAGGTGCTGGGTTTCACTCTGGAAAACTGAGTAACTTCCCTGAAGGCCTCAATTCCCACTCCTTCATTCTCCATAGAGCTATGTTTTAGCTTCAGACAAACTAGGGGACCCAAAGCATCTAGGGATATCCTGGTTCCTTCATAGCTTGGACAATAAGGGGTCTCATATATCATGTTAATTCTCCGCAAACACGGGAACTGGTTCTCACTGCATATCTGGTGACAGCTGTGTAACAGGATGAGCATACATGGACTCAGGGAAGCTGAGAGGTGAGGTGAGGAAGATGTGTCTGCTTCATGGAGTGGGGGATGGGGAAGAAGAGCTTTACAAGCGAGGGCAGAAAGGGAAACTGGAGACAGGAATGTCAGCAGGAAGAGGTCCAATCTCCACATTCTGGTAAGAGAAAGTGGATCAAGATGCTGATCCTTACAGAAGGGAGAAAACTCAGAGGAGACTCCTGGTCCCAAAAGGGTTAATAATAAACCGCAGAGAGAATGCCTCACCCACAGAGAAGGGGCACTGAATGGAAGAGATGAAAGGTATCTACAGGGAGGCTTTTGGCCATAAAGTCTGGAAATGAAGTTTAATATTTTATTTTTTGTATATATTAATCCTCTTGATTATTTCTTCTAGAGTAGGCTAAAGGCATGAGTTGAACTCAATGAAATCAGAGACAAAAACCAACTGAGGCAACACATCATGTATGCAAGTGCAGGAACTGATAGAAATGCAGTATTAATCTACCATGTTTGTTGCAATTTTGCATAAAGCATGGAACCATACATTGCTAATGAGGGACAACACACTGATACATTTTACGTATAGCATTGTTATTGCATTATGTTACATCATATACTGTAGTGTAATATCACAAATCCTTTATGATGTCTTTTTGCCTCTGTTTCCAGACTTTGTTCATACCCTTGTAGAGTAAATTGATTCAGGAAATATTTTCTTAGCACCTACAATCTCTAAGCCATTTTACTGGTGCTGTAGGGGGTAGAGAAACACACAATATATTTCCTGTATTCAAGCAACTAAGAGTCATCATCGTTATTATTATATTATTATTATTATTAAAGAAGCCATTCATTGAGCAATTACTATGTCTCAAGCACAGTGCAAAGCACTTTTCATACAGTCTCATTTAAAAATTTTCACAGCTCTGTGAAGGAGGTAGGACCATCTCCATGTAAAAGCCAAGACCCATGGAGATTTAGCAACCTGTCCCTGAGTCAAAACCCATCCAGCTTCAAAGCGCTTGATTTTAGCCATTCTGATTCATGGCACTCTCCAGCAAATGCTTCATGGAAGAACTGGCAAACTCCACAATGCCAAAGGCCAGACATGCCATTAAGATGCTTTCCTGGGCAGAAGAGACATACAGGAGGCTGGGTAAAACTCCCCTGGGGCCACTGGAAAGGTATTAGGCAGCATTCTCTTGAGCTGAACTATAGACCTCAGTCTTAGATTCTTATCTGCTCCTTCTGATTTTGAGCTTAACCTTGATCTTAATGTCCAGATTTCTAACTCGACAGAATACCTCTAGGAACCCATGAGATAAGGCAGCAGTGGGGCACACTGAAAAAAGTAAGGTTCAGAGTAGTTTGAATTCTGGTACTGCCACTGAAAACTGTACTTATGTTACATTTATGAAGCACTTTGGGTCCCAGTCAAGTCTCTCCAGAGCGTTGCTGTGAAAAGATGTAAGAAGTGCCCAGTGCATAGGGCAGGAGCTCAGTAAATAACGTTCCTTTGTCCTTCTACTGAGGCCCATCCATCTTTTTTTCAGAAACCTCATACAAATCACACCTATGTTCATGAGATGCTGCCTTCTACTGGTGCAGCTGTGCCACCCTGGCTACACCAGGGAGAGCAATCACTTCACTGTCAATCATTTCTTCCAGCCCTTGGCCCCTCCAAGAGAAGTAGCAGGCCCTCAGCCTGGAAAAGTTCTATATAAGCCCATCCCCTAGCCTCAGTTAACCTAACCCAAACAGTCAATCAAATTATGTTTTTCCTTTAACTTGGAATTGAGACAATGCTGGGAGCTAGAACTAGGTGGTCTAATGTATCTGTAGAGCTCAGGCTACCATGTGGGGCTGCTCTGGTGGTCCCAAGCACATGGATTATGGCACATAGGGAGGAGGCAGACACCCAGTGGAGGTGTGAGACCAGGGGGTGGAGACTTCCTGGTGATTTCAGCTTCCCATCTGCTGACAGGTCTGGCTCTACTTTCTTTCCTGTGTCATGTGAGTGTCTTTGCGGTCTGTCCTCCTTGACTAAAACTGTTAGATGGACTTCTGTTCTTTGCAACCAAACTGTGGTGATGACACATGCTGCCCCCTTCTACTTATGACCCAGAGGGAAGAGAGAGGTTTTATTACACAGCTATAAAGGGGCAAACTTCAGGGAAGATTCATTCTGGAAGCTAAAAATCAGGGTCCACCCTAGTGATGAAGAAATGCCATCTACACTTGTGACTGGAGATGCACAATGCAGCCTGGGAGTGCAGAAGTCTGCAGAGAAGAGGGGACAGGAGGCAGCCTGGTATTAACTCAGTTTTCTAGAGAGTAACTGCGAGCATATCAAGAAATTCTGGTAAGTCAGAATAATCTCCCATAAAAACCTATGCTCAGTATCTGAAATTGTTGGATGTTCACATGTGTGTGTAGTTAAGATCCTGCTTCATTCAAGACACTATACTTTCTAATCCCTTGAAGGCAAGAGAGTCAGTTAAAATTATAGGGCACAGTCAGCACACTCAATGGGGTGGCTTTGGGCACTGTCTCATGGCAAAAAGAATGTTTCTCTGAGACTGGTTCAGGGCCCACCTGTGGCCACCTGTACCAGCATCACCTGGATGGCTCCTTAGAAAATCCAGATTCTTGGGTGTGGCCCAGATCCATGAAACCAGATTTACAGAGACAGGACTCAGGAATTTGTGTTTGTGCCAGCAGAACCATCCTGTGGAGCCATCTACCCCTCAAACTGTCAGGTCTCCCAGAGCAGAATGGTTATCCCTCTAACTTCTCATCGTATTTCTAGGAGCTAGTGCCTTGCCCGACACAGAGCAGGCATTCACTAGATCTTGTTGAATAAATGAATGTGTGTAACAGATGGAGATGAATGCCCCTGGTGGGGAAGGGTTCTGTGATGACTCAGGAACAAACTAAACTGGCTGAACTGAAATGAACCAGAACCCAAGGACACCAGGGGAGTGTTGTAGCTAGGCCAGAAAGGAGGAAATGGGGGAGGGGGAGAGGCGAAGAAAGGAAGAGAAGGAGGAAGAAAGGGGAGAGGTGGAGGAGGGAGGGGAGGAAGGAGAAGGGAAGGAAGAGGAAGTGCTAGAGAGAGTAAGAGGAGGAGAGGCAGGAGGGAAGGATCCAAAAACACATAATTCATTGCCAAAGAGGGCATATGAGCTTCTTGTCCCTCCAGATCCCTCTCAGATTCTCTTTGGGGGCAATCTTTCATTTTAAAGCAGCCTGATATTTTAATATAACTGAGTTTATCTGGATGATAATTTGGTTGTGGTGGTAAGGAGAGAATTCATAGTACAAGCCACCTTGGGTCCCCTATTGGCTGGTCACAGCTTTGTTCAGCATATTTGACCAAGTTCAACATCAGAAGCCCTGGGATTCCTCATGACAGAGCTGAGAGGTCCCCTAGTGGCTTCTCATTAAATTTAGGCCACAGCAGCTGTTCAGACTGGTACAAGGGCACACAGGAGGCCATGGCAAAGCAGGCCTCTGTCTGTGTGTACGTCCGCCATCAGAACCCAAAGATGAAGAGCAACAGGCTATTCCTAATGCAGTGGGAAAGTGGAATGAACATGCAATCATTATTGTTGTGTTGCTGGCATGCGAAATTGTCCCCTAAACGCCACAGTCAAAAAATCTGCCAGTGTCAAGAAGAGTCCATCAGCTGTTTCACATCTCAGGTCTAGCAAGGCTGCACTTGATAGAAATGAGATCCTGGAGATCAGCCCTTGGGAGGTGCCCTCCCCACTAAGCCCAGATCCCAGCCCTGCAAACAGCAGGGCTCTGAGGCCTACCCCACAGAGCAGGGAGCAGTGCAAGGCTTCTGGTAGGCAGCTAATGTATAATTGGTGAATGTGGAGATGAAATAATTAAGAGAGACTTGTCCTCACTCACAGCTAGGCCAGCCAATGGTGCTGGTGAGTTCAGTTATATGACTGTTTTGAATTCTGGAATTACCTGACTGGGCTGATAATGAGTAGCTGTCTTCCCTGTATGGAAAGAAACAGGTCTCTGACAGAAAGTCCCCTAGCCCTGCCTGGGGCCTACCACACTGGTTAACCAGATTTGTCCTTACAGTCAGTAAGCCAAGAGCCAAACATGTCCACCTTCCCCTCAAAGGCTTCTTTGCCACCTGCCCAGCCATGCAAGGTGCAGTTGATGGCACATTGGGGTTGAGGAGTTTCTGGAACACGAGCTTCATTCTTCAAACACAACTGCAATTACCATTGTTAGTGCAAACATTTCCATTCAAAATCATTCAAAAATGATAATTACATTAAGGGACCTGCCATAGTCTAATAGCTCCATTACATAGGAGAAGAACAGAAATTTAAAGTAATCACTTATTGTTGCTGTAACGAAATATATAATCCAGCCCAGGAGGGAAGCTGATGGTATGTAATGTTGTTCTAAAATGTATGATAAAATGATTATTTTGCTCAGGTATGGTGAGGACAACAGATGAGGAGAGGATTTCCATTAGAAAGACAGTTTGTTACTCACAGTTCCCAACAGGATGAGGCCTGCCATGCCATGCAGGGACATACAGGAAAGCACCTGGGTCAGTCAGGAGGCAGGAGGAGGGGAAAGCATGGGAATGAACTCTACTGTGCAAGAAGGGATGGGCACATTAGGGAAAGCAGTTCATCAGACTTAGGATTGGCTACTTAGAATACTTTTGGTGGACTCTAAAGTATAGGGGATATTTCCAGTTGTCCGATTTCCAGCCCTGGGATGATCAGGGCTGAGGGAAATTGCCTCCTGGAGTATAAGAGCCAGATGGAGGAAGTGACTGGGAGTGTGGGCTCTGGTTTGGTTAGTTTGTGTAAGAAAGTCATGCTCCCCAGTGCATCTTTGCTCTCTCTAAGAATTGGCTACCCCAGGACAGGTAATCTCTCATCAGGCAGCAAGGCCCCAGATATTAAAGTGTGAAGAATATGGAAAATAAGAAAAGATATTTAAAATGTGTATTTAGGGGAGGAAGGATTGCTGGAGTGAAGTCCTTGAGTAGCAAGAGAAGACAGGTTGGCCTCGGCTAAGAGCATGGACAGTCAATTATAGCAAAAGGAAGGAAAGTGGGTGACTGATACCAGTAAGGGGGTAAATATGGTAGGTGGGACATTCTCTTTTGTTTGCTATTTTCTTAGGTAAGTAGAAAGCAAGGCCATCAGTTGAGAGTGAGGAAGAGAAAGGAAGTGTTAGAGGTTGAGGAAGGAGGAGAAGGTGTGAGCAGAATCTTCTAGGAGAACGAGAGAGGAGTAATGTGGGGCCTGGAGCAGAATTGAAGGGCAGCACTGAGGACCCACTGGAGATTTATGGCCCTGGATTTAAAGCAAAGTAAAACCACATGGTTACGTGTTTTTCTAACCAGGTTCAGCTGTGAGATACAGGAGTGAAGTAGATGAAGAGCTATGTTTATCGGCATTAGGGTTTTGCTAACTGAGGACAACAGAGTGAGAGGAGGGTGACAGGGCACCATTACACCAATGGACCATGACCTTGAGCTGGGTAGGGAGGGTAGAGAGGGCACAAAGGGAGGGTGTGCACTGTGAAGGTGGTAAAATCAAAGGATTGGAGGTCCCAGTGAGATGAAAAGATGAATAGATCTAGATACTTGAGGAGATGATCTGGAAAAATAGAGGATGGATGCTAATCACAGAATTGAGTGCATACGGTCAAAAAGTGCAGGTGATTTTTTTTATTATTATTATCTTAATAAAAATATGTAAGAAATTCTTATTTTTATCAAGGTGTATTATATTTGCTAAAGAGATATGTATTAGTTTTTGTAACATAATTTTCTTTTTTTCAAAAACAAAAAAATATGTTTTGAAGGGTGGCGAGGCCTCAGATAGATGGAGGTGGCATCGTGGAGGTTGTTTCCTGGAGGAGATGCTGGCACAAATTGGACACATTTTCTGATCAATGGATAGCCAGTGTAAGCCAGGCTATGGAGTCTATGGGGCATATGGCTGGAAAGGTACTGAGGGGGGCAGGGATGCCAAGGAAGAACCTATACTTAATTCAGGAGAGAACAGGGAGCCACTGAATGATTTTGAGGAGGGAAGATATGTATAACATAGATGGGCCTTTTGTCACCTATGTGAAGAGGAAGCATTGATGTTGAGAGAGCTTTGCATATCTCGTGAAAGTTCCTAGGACTGCCACCCTCTCCTTGCTCATCTCTGTTTTCTCATCTCCCTCTTAGCTGGAAGTATTGTGTGTATTTTACTTGGGTAAAATAATCATTTTATCATACATTTTAGAACAACATTACATACTATCAGCTTCCCTCCTGGGCTGGATTATTCCTAGCAGCTTACACAGCCTATATATCCTCCTCTTGACCCATTTCCCTTATAGCTGCCCTCTCAGTTTTTGCTCCCCCTTATAAAAAAAGAAACCTTTAAAGAGCTGTCTATTTATGGTGCCTCTGATTCCTCTCTCCAGTCCTCTGCTAAACCCATTGAACTAGGCTTTTGCCCTTGCCATTCCACGACAAATGTACTTGTCAAGGTCGGCGATGACTTGTTCTTATAAATCTAATGGTCAATTCCCAGTCCTCATCCTATGCACCCTCATACCTGCATTTGACACAGTGAGCCATTCCTTTTTCTTTGAAGCAGGACCTCTCCTGGGCGCCCAGGGCCTCACACATGCCTAGCTGTCTTCCCAGATACTCTTTTCAATCTTCTTTGCTGGCTCTCCCTTCTCTCCCTGATTCTCAAAGTAGGAGAACTCCAAGGCAGAGTTTTCAGATCTTTTCTCCATGTACAATCACTCCTTGGTGATCTCTGGCTTTCAATAACATTTATTTTCCAATAGATTCCAAACTTACACTCTAATTTGAATCCTTCCTCTATACTTCAGAATGGCATATCTGACTACCTATTCAATGTCTCCATCATGTCTCAGAGATCCCTCAGACATGGCTGAAATAGAATTTTTAACCTTCTTTCCACTCAAATCTGATTGTCTTTCCTATCTTAGGTAATGTCAACTCCAAATGCTAAGGTAAAGTCCTTGGTGCCTGCCTTGGTGACAATCAGAAAATATATCGACCTTCAAAATATACCTTGGATTTGATGAAGTCTCAGCACCTTTGCTATCACCATCAAAACACTGCCAAGATTATCACAACAGCTTCCACCCTTGCTCTCCTTTAGTCAGCTCTAAACACAACATGTGGAATGATCTACTGAAACATAAATCAGATCAGAGTGTACCTCTGCTGGAAACCCTCCAGTGACTCTCCACTGCCTTCAGAGTAAAAGTTAAGGCTTCACAATGGCCTACAAGTATCCATCTAGACAGTCGTGTTCCTGGGGCTTCTCTGGCATCCTCTCTGTGCACTATCTGCTCCAGCCACATTCCTAGGTATATACTCAAAATAACTGAAAACAGGTGTTCCAACATCAACTTGTACACATATATTCATAATACCATTTCCATGACAGCCAAAAGATTTAAACAACCCAAATGTCCATCAATGGATGAATGAATAAACAAAAAAGGTAAATCCACATAATGGAATTTTACTCAAGTATTAAAAGAAATCAAATTCTGATAGATGCTGTGACACAGATGAACTTCAAAAACATTATGCTAAGTGATAGAAATCAGACACAGAGTTATACGATTTCCTTTGTATGAAATGTCTAGAATAGGAAAATCCAGAGACAGAAAGCAGATGAGTGATAGCCAGGGACACGAAGGAGAGGGTAGTAGGGAGTGACTGCTTCATGGGTATGGGGTTTTCATTTGGGGTGATGAAAATGTTATGGAAGATGGTTGCACAATCCTGTGAATGTACTTAATGCCACTGAGTTGTAGGTTTAAAATGATTAAAATGGTAAATTTTATATGTTTTGCCACAATAAAAAATACTGAGCTGATGACAACAATCCTCAAGCTTGTTTTGATTCTAATATTACATTATAAATGTGAAGCCAAAATTTCCAATTGCTATTAGAACAGAGAGCAGGAGACTGAAAGGGTGGTTCTATCACCATTCTTACCTTCCATTCATGGAGATGAATTTGCTAACACGCTGAAGACAAAATCCCAAAATATTTTAAGTTTTAGCCCAAACACCATGTTTTCAATCTGGAGTAAATGGCACAAGCACCATGGTCCTCACACTGACTTAAAAGATCTGCCACCTCCTGGGCAGTAATCCAACCATCTGTGACTCCATTTCTTTATCTTCCACTGAGCATGAGACTCTGCCCTGGTGACCTAATAAGCCTATGGTGAGAGTCTGATGAGATAATAAAAACAGATGTGCTCTGAGCATGATCATGTGCTCAACACATGTGAGTTATTATCAAGAACTTTAAAGAAAAGTGAGTGATGAAGGATGGTGGGGTGGGGTAGAGGGCTGGACAGGGAGGGAGTCACTGGTGAAGATCCTGGCAAATGGTGTTGCTCCAAGAAACAGTTCAGGTCTAGATTGAGATGAGCAGAGATGGAGTTCTAGGACAAAAGAGAAGTGAGAAAGTCTGGTACAATGTGGTATAGAGAGGTGTGATTTCTGAGATGAGTATTGGGAACAGGTATGTGAAAACACTCTAGGGAACAAAGTGGGGCAGTCAGAGAAATGCTTATCCAGTATGCAGTGACAGGGTGGGAGATGCTGGTCCCACACATGGCCCAGCCCAACCCGAGGTCATCTTTTTCCACTTTACAACTCTGTGCCTCTACATGAGGAGTCCAAGAGAACATGTGTGAAATCCCACCTTCCCATTGCTCCTAGCTCGTGTTCACTTCTGAACACCTTCTCCTTGTTTGTAGGAAATGTTCTGAGTCTGAATCAGTGTGCTAACTTGTCTATTTGTTCATCTGGTCAACAAGCATTGTGAGACAAGGGAGGATGCCTTTGTTGGACTAAGTCCCAAGCACTTAAAGATATACGTTATGCCATCCTAGTGAGTGAGCAAACACTATTTTTTGTTATTCCTTGGTAAAAATGATTTCTGGTTGAAGCCATGGTGCCCCCTGTTATATACTGGTGAGTAAGACCATGGAAGTGGGAAGAGCAAGTTTCACTGGTGGAGAGGAAAAAGGAGCTAGAAAACGGAGGCTCTGCAAATCTGTGGCCTGCGGACTAGGTGATGTGGTGTCCTCAGAACAAAGCCCCCACTGGGAAGGGTCTTCCCGCTGGCCCTGTTCAGTGACTGCTCCTGTCAGGGTGCATGCATGTCACTGTGTGGCTGGCTGTCTTGGTCATTGGCAGGACCAAAGCTGGGGTGTCTGTCCTTTGCTTTGCGCTACCCACCTTTCACTTCTTGTTGCTCTTGTAGGTCCCAGCTACGTCTGGCCTCTGTCTCTGCTGATTTCACATCTCCAAATTCAGGTCAGGCTATGGTTCATGAGCCAGGGGCCCTGGGCTCACACTGTTTTCTCTCTTCATGATTCTAGCTGGCTTCCCTTATTGGAACTGGCTACCTTTCTCTGATCTCAAACTCAAACACCTGCCATTTTTGTTGGTCCCAGCTCTGCCTCAGCTAATGTTATGGCCTATTTGCTAAGTGCCTTCTAATGCCAAGGCCTCTTTTGTAAGAAAAACATATAAAACTCAATGCCATCCCTGTTGTCTTATATGAGTTTCTGCAAAACCTATTCTCAGGGTACAACCAGCCCTGGGTATTTTGGTGGTACAGTGAGCTTCTTCCACAACAGGCAGTTTGGTTAATCAAAACACTCTTTTCAGTGCATTGGTTGTAATGTCATGTGCCACAAACTCTTTTATACCATTTCCTGATCAACAGGATAATCACCTGATGTGGAGGCTGCCCTTTCTTAGTCACTCTCTGACAGACACTAATACGCTAAGGTGACCAAACGACAGGGCAGGAGAGGGAGAGGAGAACCAGGTGGGCACCACCCCACCCAGGCCAAGAAGGTCCTGAACTGAGCAAATGGATGCATCCTGTGCTGCAATTGGACAACTCATAATTATTTCTAAGTCTCAAGCAGCTCTGCTTGGCAGATATTACTGGCCTCACCTTCCAGCTGAGAAAACTGAGGCTAGGGGATAAGTGAACTGGCCAAGGGCAGATAACATGAAAGCAAGTGCAGAGCTAGGAGCAGCCGGTGGTGTCCGAAACTACACCCTCCTAGGTATCTTGCAGCCTCCCAAATGAAATCATGGAAAATTGATAGCAGTTAAGAGCTAGCAGTTAAGAGCTCCCGCACTAGGTGGAATAAGTGATCCCACTTTGAAGATTTCTGGGAACTCACAGCTGCTAAACACTAAAACTACGTTTTGGGAAAGGAGTTGTCTGGCTTGCTCAACTGGCACAGTACAGTAATTTAATACTTTGAATTCCATTTGCCTCTGCTATACATATAAACACCAAAAGGCTAAGTCCCGCTGCCTTTTTAAAAATCGAATGCTGTCTCCAGCACACAAATATCTCACAAGAAAATAGGACCCAGAGGTCGGTGCTTCGCCTGTTTAATGGAGGTAGCACTTTCCCTTTTGTTGCTGAAAAGATAATTCACGCTGGAACAACAACTTCTTCCAGATTGGGAAGTGAACTGTCTGGGTATTAAGAGGATAAAGAAAATATTTGCTCATCTCTCTGGAGTGTGATTTTTCACAGATGCAGAAAATGCCAGTGGGGACTGAAGTTGCCAGTTCCACATATACTTCCTTGGCTGACTGATTTTGTCTGGGCTTGTTTTATTTTTTAAAAAAAGACCATATAGAAACTTTCTAGTAAGATGTTTCCTATAAGTAATTTTCTCGGTGTAACACTTTGTTCTATGCTAATCACATTTTCTTCAGGTTGAGAAACTGATTTGCAAATAAATCTTTGAGGATGATTTTTGTAAAAGCACAAAGGTTCTAAAGAAGTGGTAACACATTAAGCCATTATCAGTCATCAACACTTTATGTGCATGTGTGTCTGGTGAGCTATCATATGAGATGAACCATAGTTTGGATGAATGTTTGGGAAAAAGAAAACGAGGAAAGGTCTGGAACAGAGGTCAGCAAACTACACTGCCTGTTTTTGTCCAGCCAGACAGCTAAGAATATTTTTTTTTACAGATGAATATTTATATTGATTTAAAGATGAGTTTACTAGCTTTGAAACTCAGTGAGGCAAAATGTTATCACTCTTCCAACAAAAATTTAATTTTCCTCATTAGTAGACCTGAACTCTAAAAATTGTATGTATTATTATTACATTTTGGATTCCTTCAGTAAAATATTTGTGGAAATTTGTTTTTGGCTCTCATTTATAAGTACCTACATAATAGCTTTGGTTTTACCTTGTGGATCGTAAAGTCTGAAATATTTACTGTTTGGACCTTTACAGAAAAAAAAATTCTAAACTCTGTTCTACAACATGAGTCCTGGAGGGGAGTGCAGACTCTACAAAAAACAACTTGGTCCTGGCAGGAAGGTAACTTTAAAAAGGACAGATAAGGGGATCAGGGGGAGGAGAAGACTTGAAAGATGGATGAACTGCCTTCTCATCTGTAAAAGGGGGATAATAATCTCTCTTCAGTTTCCAGGGCTGATGCAAGAACAAATTTGCTGTAGGCTTTGGGCCATACTTGAAAGTGGTGTCGGGTTAGTGAAATACACATTATTCCATAAAGAAAAGAAGAGTGCTGAGATTCGTGCATGTTGGATGATTTTTTTGAGAAGGTTTTGGAACATTCTATGTAAGTGCAGGCATTACTGGATGAAATAAAATTATAAATAAGTAAATGAGAACAAGAAGATGAGTAGGAAATGAGCAGGATAAGGCAATGCCAATGAGCTTAGAGTATAAAATGCCTACCTAATGAAGGCAGGCCACAAACCTGGCGACGTTCTTTGCAAACAGAATCACTGGGATTATTTGTAGTTTCTAAAAGGTTTTTTAAAGAAAAATATAGCTACTTGGCCATGAAGTCCCAAGAGACATTTCTCTATTGAGTAATTTGGTAAACAGTCTCCTTGCAACACCACTTCAGTAATACAACAAGCTTCACAAATCTGTTTCTTGAAATACTCCTCAGTACAGCCCACAGTGTGTACTTAAGTATAAGAACAATTGTTTCCAAGGCCAAAATGAGATCAAAGGAAGAACATAGCTTTACTTATTTAAGGGCTAGATAGTAGTAAAGTAGATATAAGAAAGTAGTCAAATAAAAATATAATATGTTTTGAAATATACGAGAGGGCTTTTCTATTTCAGATCTGCTGTTTCATCTAGAGGCAGTTAGTTGTAGCTTTGAGACAGGTTAAGACTATCAGAGCTGGGACAAAGAGAAACAAAGATGTTAATTTCAGTTGTAACTATAAATCTGACCTTTGAAGCTAACTTCTAAAACAATTTCAAAGCTAGGATTTCAAGTGCACAGACAATGCCCTGAAATAAAGTGTTTTCTAAATCCTAAACCTCCCTTGAAATATCAAGGACAGTAGTCAGGCAAAGTCAGAAGATGGAGGTTGTGACAAGGCCAGGCATGGGCCTCACTTTAGGTTCACCTGGGAGCTTTGAAAAATTACCTGTGCTTAGGCTCACTCCCAAGCACTCTAATTCAGTTGGTCTACATTATAGTTGATTCAAAAATGCAACCAGGGTTGAGAAACACTGACAAGAGGGGTGTTTCTAATCCCCAAGGAGGCTAATTCTTCCTGGGTTGGGTGTGAAGTCTTAAGAGAGCAGAGGAAGGGAGACAGAAGTGGGAAGGCCTCTTTTGAGGGACTATTAGCCTAGTCCTACTGCTTAAGATGGAATTCAGGATATGGGGAGAGAAATCCTGCTAATAGACTTGGGGCTTGGAAAGCAACAGAGATGATACTGTGTTTGCCGCCAGCACTCCATGGGAGGGAGAATTCTTAAAGAGTGCACAGACAGCAGGGCAGAAATGGCAGAGTGATGTTTAAGCAGAAAGAAGACCCATAACAGCACTCCCAGTACCCACAGTCAGCTCCTGGCATGCAGAAAATCCTGGCATTCCCCAGGGAAGGGGTGGCAAAAGGCTGAACAGGCTGGATGGACCACAAAAGGAGTCAGAGTGTCAGAGGACACAGAATGAGTGGTTATTGTGCTAAGTTCAGGACTGAGAACATCAGCAGTAAATACAGAGGGGATAAAACTCTGAAGATGGAGAGGTATGAGACAAGTCAGCAGGGATCAGGATGTTTCCAGAGGGAAGTGTGCAGCCCAAATACCTTTCTCTAATGTCACGGTACAGAGCCAGCTTCTCCTTGTTCCTAGGAGCTATTCGGGACAAGAGGTGGGAGAAAGAGACCTTGTAAGGGAGACAAGAGGCCCTTACAAAGAACAGCCTGTTTATTCCTGATTTCATGGAACAATTGACTTCAAAGAAATAGAGTTTTAAATGGAAAGAAACTGAGTTACCTTGAAATAACAAGATTAGTTTGCTTTTCCATTGATAGTGAAATGGGGGCTAGAGACCAAGTTGAAGTCAATATGAAAAAAAAGGCAACATTTTTTAATACCTAACTGGAAACTACACATTAAAACATACTGCATGTTTTAGATACTTAGAAGAATGAATGAACTCTAAAACACCAGCAAAAATTAGCGGGAAAAAAGAACAAGAATTCATATAAAGAAAATCAGTTTTTGGGATTATTTTTTGGCAATATTTGAGTATTAAAAATGTACATGTTTCAGACCTATAAATTCCATTCCTAGAAATATATCTTAGAGAATAAGGATTTCTGCCTCTGAGGATGAATGCTGGATTATATGATTTGGACAACTCTCCAGCTCAAAATAATAAAAGAAACTTGATAAAAGTTTTTAAGTTCTTGATAAAACAATTAAAGATGAACAAAATGGATATAACTGTGTTGAGATTTGGCTGACACTGTAAAAAACTGAGGAAGGCCAGCACTAGGTTTGCTTCTTCCTGGAGGTATGTACCAGTCCAGAGATGGGGCTGAGAGGCTGACTCCCTTTTGAAATTGTATTTCTGGGAACTTAAAAGACCAGGGAGTTAAAAATTGGACTTCAGTGCTCATCAATGATGGGCAACCTGAGAAGCCACTGCTATTTTTTAGCTACGATACTAAAAGGCTGTCCCTAAGGGTAACTATCCATTAGAAGCCACCCTGACCTCCCACGGGCTGAAATTCTACTTAATTTCATCTGGATGGACCAGAAAACCTCAAATCTTACATTTCAAATAAGGGAATCGAGGATGCTAGCACTCCCGTGCCCCTGACAGAAGTAAATAAAAATTCTCAGTAGAAGCAGGTAATATCATCTTAAGTTTTAAATTAATTAATTAAATAGCTTTTCAAATATGACCTCTAACACATAATCAAAGGCAATCAGAAGCAGCAAGAGTCAAGATATCAAAAGTCAGACGTATGGAAATAACAGGCAACAGAAAGTTTGTCAAAGGACCAACAGATATTAGAGATATCATACTTTAATTGCAAAATACCTATGTTTACAGTGTTAACTATGTTTGAGGACATAAACAGCAAGCTTAAAATTTTTATCAGAGAAATAGAAACTATAGAAAGTGACACAGTACATTTGAAAAAGAAAAAAGAAAAATCTAGAATTGAAAAATTGAGTTAAATTAAGAATTCACAGGGTAGTTTAGTAGCAGATTATACCTAGCTGAAGAGTGCATTACTGAAGTATAAGACAGGTAGCTCAGAAAAAAAAAAAACTTTCCAGAATGAAGCACAGAGAGATAAAAAGACAGAAAATACAGAAAAAGAGGGCAAATGATATAGAGAATACAATAAGGTCTGAGACAGCTTTGTGAAGTATCAGAAGAGGAGAAACAGAAAAAAAGTAATATTTGAAGAAGTTGTGGTTGAAAATTGATCTCTTTCCCCAGACTGATGAAAGATATCAATCCACAGAGTCAAGAAGCCAAACAAATGTCAACTAGAATAAAAGAAAGCAATAGAAAGAAAGAAAGAAAGAAAGAAAGAAAGAAAGAAAGAAAGAAAGAAAGAAAGAAGAAAGAAAGAAAGAAAGAAAGAAAGAAAGAAAGAAAGAAAGAAAGAAAGAAAGAGATACACATCTAGAGACATCATAAAAAAAATTAAAAACAGAGACAAAATCTTATAAGCAGCCAATGAAGAAAGAAAAATAGAGATTTTAGAAAATTTTTTTGTATAAGAATTTTAATCAGAGTTCTATGACTGTTGTCACACTCTCAAATACCCAAACAAGATCACCAAAGCTTTTAAATCTGACCCTTGGAATAATTTCTTGAAATATTTCTAGACAAAGTGACTCAGTAGCAAATTGGATACTTATTGTTTCTGAATGGTTTCTCTGCAATATTTTAACTTTTATAGTATTAGACTTAGAAGGCATGAAGCTTTCATCATTTCCATGTATGTATGTGTGTGTATACATATATGTATATGTATATATGTGTGTATATATATGTGTGTGTGTGTGTGTGTGTGTGTGTGCGTGTGTGTGTGCACATGCAAAGATAGGACTCTCAAGTGTTTTTATTCCTGTAAATTGTCAATGTTTTGCAGATATCCATTTTCTAGGATGAAAGTTGTCAATCACCTTTAAAAACTTGCCTGATTAGAAGCATGGTGGCATGAGAGAGGTCCCTAGATCTCTACCCTTGAAACAACAATAAGCTGAATATCTAAAACTCAACAAAAAACACCCAACCTGCACACATACACATCTGAGTGAGGGATATGTGAATAAGAGCTACCACAGGTTAGAACTGTGGGAGTTGGGCAGTAGACTGGGAGCAACAAAGAAGCTAGCTCTTGCAGCTGGAGCTCCCTGCAGGAGGAGGGGGATGAGAGAAAGTGTGCAGGTTCCCTGAACAGCTCTGGATGAGAGAGCTGTGAGCTCCATGCAGTGGTGGTGCCCAGGGATCAGGGCAGAAAGCACAGAAGTGGGGACAGCAAAGAAGTGACAGGTGATTATTATAAGCTGCAGTTGCAAAATGTGAGGCTGAATCACAGCTCCCATCCCCAAACCCAGAGGGCAATTCCCCCATATTCTCCAAGACTGACACCACGGAGCCCCAGGGAAATGTAGGCAAAGCAAAGGATACTGAAACTGTCGCTAACACTGACAGGGACTGAGACTAAGGGTAATATTCAATATAAAAGTTGAAAATTTATAAGGAAAAAGAAGGCAATATTAAGACTCTATATAAAGCAGGGATCCAAGAGGCTTAGACATCACCCACTGGAAACCAAAAGAAAAACACCTTCTTTGCAACAGGCTAAAAAGAGACCTTTGTATAATAAATCTTCATTCCAGAAAAAAGCAGAATATACTTCCATTAATGCCCAGGTGGAGAAATAGGCCATTAAACACCATGAACAACCACGATGACAAGGCAGCTCAGAAAGAAAGAGAAAAATCTCCAGAAAATAAGCTTGCAGATAGAAATATGCAACTTAAATGATAGAAAGTTTGTATGATACTTCCAAAAAACTCAATGAGATCCAAAACAATTCATATGAACAATTTCAAGAGTTGAAAAAACAACTAGATGAGCAGAATGAGTTCTTTAGCAGGGAGATTTGAACCTTTAAAAAGAACCAAACAGAACTTCTGAAGATGAAGAACACTGAAAAGATGAAAAATGAATAGCAAGCTTGGGAAATAGAGTTTACCAAATGGATGAAAGGATCAGTGATATTGAAGACAGAGATCTAGAAATAAGTCAGAAGGAAGAACAGAGAAACCAAAGAATGAAAAATAATGGAAGAGTAATACAAGAACTAGCCAATACCATCAGGAGAGGAAACATAAGAATAATGAGCATTCTCGAAGGAGAGAAAAAGGAGCAGGGATCAGAAAGCATATTTTCAGACAAATAGTTGATGAGAATTTTCCAAAACTAAGGAATGGGCTAGAGCTTGGAATTCAAGAAGTCAACAGAACATCCAATTATCTCAACCCAAAAAGGCCTCTCCAAGACATATTATATTAAAATTATCAAAAACCAATGACAAAGAATTCTCAGGGCCGTCAGGGAAAAGTTGACTGTAACCTATAAAAGAAAACCCATTAGATTATTGTTAGACTTCTCAGCACAACCCTTACAAGCCAGAAAGGAGTAGAATCAAATATTTAAATGAAAGGAAGTGCCAGCCAAGAATAATGTATCCATAAATCTCACCTTAAGATACAAAGGAGAAATAAAGACCTTTCCAAATGTATGAAAATTAAGAGAATTCACTATGAGGCCCACATTATAGAAACTACTGAAAGTGATCAGCTCACCTAAAACAATGACAAAAAAACTACATAACTATGAATGAGGTAACTAGCAGGCAGATAGAAGCAGAGGAGTGCAATACTTACTAAGAACACAGCATTATAAGCTTAAACAACAAGAAGAGATTTGCTATAGCAAGATAGTAATGAACATTCAGCATACATGGGGACAAATTGAGACAACAATAACAGAAAAGGGGAGGATTCAAAGATCCAGTGAATTACTACATATATATAAAACTATCCTCTATATATTTATAATAGTAACCTCACACCAAAGATGCAGAACTGAACTATATAACATAAAACAAGAAGGACCAGAGAGAATATCCACAAAATCCAATCAAACCAAACCAAACCAAACCACACACACACACACACACACACACACACACACACACACACAAGAACACACAAGAACACAATTACAAAGAAGTAATAGAAACACCAAGCTACCAGAAAACAAAACATAAAATGGTTATAGCAAAACCTCACATTTCAATAATCACCCTAAATGTAAATAGACAGAACTCACCAGTAAAAAGTCACAGAGTTGAAGATTAGGTCAAAAAACAAAACTCAACCATATGCTGACTGCTGACTCCAGGAGACACATCTCAGCTCCAAAGACAAATAGAGACTCAAACTGAAAGGGTGGAAAATGATATTTCAAGCAAATGGCATTCAGAGAAAAGCAGAAGTAGCAGTACTAATATTGGACAAAATAGACTTCAAAATAAAAAAGGTGAAGAAAGATACTGAGGGACACTTCATAATGATAAAGGGAATCATACACCAAGAAAACATAATACATTAATATCTATGCGCCTAGTCAGGGAGCCCCGAAATATATAAAGCAGTTACTAATAAAACTAAAAGGAGAAACAGACCAAAACACTATCATAGTAGGGGACTTAAATACTCCACTGTTGGATATGGAAAAATCATCCAAACAGAAAATCAATAAGGAAATAACATCCTTAAATGACATATTAGACCAACTGGACATAATTGATATTTACAGAGCCTTTCATTCCCAGACAGCTGCTTCTACATTCTTCTCTATTGCAAATCGAACATTCTCAAGGATTGACCACATACTGGGACACAAAGACAGCCTCAACTAATATAAGAGGGTTGAAATCATACCAGCCATAACCTCTGATCATAATGCTTTGAAGCTGAAAATCAACTGTACAAAGAAAGTGGGAAGAACCACAAATAAATGGAGATTAAACAACATGCTACTGAAGAATGAATGAGTCAGAGAAGAAATAAAAAGAGAGATCAAGAGATAGATAGAAACAAATGATAATGATAGTACAACACATCAAAACTTTTGAGACATGGCTAAAGTAGTCATAAGAGGAAAGTTCATATCATTACAGGCCTATCTCAAAAAACAAGAATGAGCCCAAATAAACAACCTAATGCTTCATCTTAAAAAACTAGAAAAGGAAGATAAATTAAAGCCTAAAATCAGCAGAAGGAAAGAAATAATCAAAATTAGAGCAGAAATAAATAAAATTGAAAACAACAACAAAAGAAAACAGAAAAAAATGCAACAAAGAGCTGATTCTTTGAGAAAGTAAATAAAATTGGCAAACCCCTGGCTAGTCTCAATAAAGAAAATAAAAAGAGAAAGGACACAAATAAACAAAATCAGGGATGAAAGAGGGGAACTTATGACAGACACCGCGGAAATACAAAGGATCATACAAGAAAACTGAAAAAGTATATAACATCAAATGTAATAACCTAGAAGAAATGGACCAGTACTTATAAGAATATAACCTTCCTAGACTGAATCAAGAACTGGAAAATCTAAATAGACTGATCAGCAGTTAGGAAATTGAAACAATCATCAAAAACCTACCAAAAAGTAAAAGTCCAGGATCAGATGGCTTCACCAGTGAATTCCACCATATATTCAAAGAAGATTTAATACCTATTCTCATCAAACTCTTCCAAAAAATTGAAGAGGAGGCAGTACTTCCCAACTCATTTTATGAGTCCAATATTACCCTGATACCAAAACCTGGTGAAAATAGCACAAAAAACGAAAACTACAGACCAATATCTTTCATGAACACAGGTGCAAAAATCCTAAATAAGATCTAGTGAACCGAATATAGCAACATATTAAAAAGATTATACACCACCACCAAGTGGGCTTCATCCCAGGAGCACAGGGATGATTCAACACATGCAAATTGATTAATTTGATATACCACATGAACAAATTAAAAAATAAGAATCAAATGATCATATTAATAGATGCAGAAAAAAGCCTTCAACAAGATACAGCATCCATTTATGATCAAAACACATAAGAAAATCATTATAGAAGGAAAGTTCCTTAACATAATAAAGACCATCTATGACAAATCCTCAACCAACATTATATTTAATAGTGAAAAACTAAAAACCTTCCCTCTAAGATCAGGAACAAGGCAAGGCTGTCCACTATCGTCATTGTTATTCAATATAACATTAGAGGTCCTAGCAAGTGCGCTCAGGCAAGAGAAAGATATAAAAGGCATCCAAATAGGAAACAAAGAAGTCAAACTGTCTCTATTTGCGGATGAAACAATTCTTTCCATAGAAAACACTAAAGATTCCATAAGAACACTACTAGAAACACTAAGAAAATACAGTAAAGCTTCTGGATACAAAATCAATGTTCAAAAATCCATAGGATTTATTTACTCTAATAATGAAGTGTCAGAAAGGAAGTGGAAAAAAATAATTAATTTTACAATTGCAACAAAAGAATAAAATACCTAGGAATAAATCTAATGAAAAATGTGAAGGACCTACATAATGAAAACTATAAGACCCTATTAAAAGAAATCGAAGAAGATTTAAAGAAATGGAAAGATATTTCATGTTCTTGGATTGGAAGAATCAACATAGTTAAAATGACCATATTACCCAAAGTGTTATACAGATTTAATGTAATCTCCATCAAATCCCATCAGCATTTTTTAAAGAAATAGAACAAGAAATCATCAGATTTGTTTAGAAGCACAAAAGACCATGAATTGCCAAAGCCATCCTGAGAAAAAAGAATGAGGCTAGAGGCATTACTCTTCCCAACTTCAAACTATACTACAAAATGACAGTTATCAAAAGGGCATGGTATTGGCAGAAAAACAGACACACAGACCAGTGGAACAGAATCAAGAGTCAAGAAGTAAACCCATGTAATTTTCGACAAAAGAGCCAAAAACATACAATGGAGAAAGGAAAGCCTCTTCGACAAATTGTGCTGGGAAAATTGGAGTCACCTGCAAAACAATGAAACTAGACTGTTTTCTATCACCACACACCAAAATTAACTCAGGACCCAAATATAAGACCTGAAACAATAAATTGCATAGAAGAAAACATAGGAACAAAACTCAAGGACCTTGAACTTAAAGAGGATTTTATGAATTTGGCCTCAAAGGCAAAGGAAATAAAAGCAAAATAAATGAATGGGACTACATCAAACTAAAAAGCTTCTGCACAACAACAACAACAACAACAAACCATCAACGAGGTAAAGAGACACCCATCCGAATAGGAAAATATATTTGCAAGCAACACCCCCGATAAGGGCTTAATATCTAAATATACAAATAACTCATACAACTTAATAACAACAACAACAACAACAAAACAAACAATCATTTAAAAAATGGGCAGAGGACCTGAACAGATACTTCTCCCTAGAGGACATACAAATGGCCAACAAATATTTTAAAAGATGCTCAACATCACTAGCTTTTAGGGAAATGCAATTCAAAACTACAATAAGATACCATCTCACATCTGTTAGAATAGCTATAATCAACAGGACAAGTAATAACAAATGTTGGAGAGGATGTGGAGAAAAAGCAACCCTCATACACTGCTGGTGGGACTGCAAATTGGTACAGCCACTATGGAAAACAGTATGGAGGTTCTTCAAAAAACTAAGAATTGATCTACCATATGACACAGCAATCCCTCTACTGGGTACTTACTCCAAAGTCTTGAAAACCCATATCCAAAAAGATATTTGCACACTGATGTTCATAGCAGTACTATTCATAGTGGCCAGGACATGGAAGCAACCAAAGTGTCCTACAATAGATGATTGGATAAAGAAGCTGTGGTACATATGTACAATGGACTATTACTCAGCCATAAGAAGAAATGAAATACTGCCATTTGCAACAATATGGATGGACCCCAAGATAATTATGCTTAGCAAAATAAGCCAGACAGAAAAAGTTGAAAACCACATATAACTTATATGTGGGATATAAACCTAAAAGCAACAACGGAACAGGACAAACAGAGACTCATGAACATGGACAGTAGACTAGTGGTTACCAGAGGTGAGGAATATGGGATAAAAGGGGTCAAATATGTGTTGACAGAAAGAAATCTAACTATAGGTGGTGAACACACAATGCAATATATATATATATATATATGCATTACTGTTGAATTTTACACCTGGAACTTACTGAATTTCATTAACCAATGTCACCATAATAAAAAATAATAATAGTTAAAAAAAGGATCTTGCTTGATTAAAGTAGAGCAATAATTTAAAGTAAATCTGCTTACTTGTGAATGTATTTTACACTGGTGAGAGAATCTACCGGACAGGAAAAATAAAAACTGATAAAATGTCCTTAAAAAAAATTTTTTTAATCAAAACATTACTTATCATAGAGAAAAACAAAAAATCTTCTGAATTCCCATCAGTAGACATAGTTAAATACATTTTGGTGTATTCACATAATAAAATGTATGCAGCTATTAGAACATCATTTTAAAAAATAATGAAATATATTATGTTATAATACTAATGAAAAAAGTCAAAATACTATTGTATCTACATATGATACCTTAGTTTAAATATATATGGTATAATGGAAGGCAATATGTGAAAAACATTGCCAATCATTATTTCCAGGTTGCAAGATTGCAGATTATATTTATTGTCTCCTTTAAACTTTTTTTCATGTTTACACCATAAATCTGTTGCTTTTTATAATCAGAAAAAAAAATGTGTTTTTGCTTAGTTTCATTTAAATATACAACACTAACAATCATTGTTCTCAAATTGGGACAGGACTCATTTGAACTTGCAATTATTTTGCACATATCATATTCTAATCATTTTAAGTATGTTAAGGTTTGTGCACTGAGAAACAGCAGAAGATAGTTTTATGTTCAAACATGGCATTACTTGAGCAAGGTCAGTATATAGCTGAGAAAGTCACATATTTTTTCCAGATGCTTCTGTGAATAGTCTAGCACGCTTTTCCCTCTAAATCTTTTGTTGTCATTGTTATTGTTGTTCTCCTAGGAGACCTGTGTGAAGGATGAGATTCTTTTCCCCCCCAATTCTTCTAGGGGTTTGGCATGTCCCCATCCCCTCCTGGGCCTGGCACATTCTAAACTGGAATAAGAGAAAAGGGCTTTGTCTAACACAACTTAAGGAGAAAAAAGAAATGCTCTTTAAGTACAAGACATATTAAGTCTTACAACATATTATAATAAGATTTATATTGAGATCTTTTCTCATGGTCTTATAGGTACTTGACTAATAAGCTCATGAATGACAACTTCCTTCTATCGCCACCTCAACCCATATGGGTCTAAAAGCCTCTAGAATTTCACTCAGGTATCAAATCAATAAGGGAGCAGGTGTCCAGAAGGACTAACAATCAAGTTCATGTAGACTTAGAGTATTAGAGACTTACTGGAATAACAGCAAGACCACATTAAACACGAGATGTTCTGTTCCTGACCTCCTAGAGAGAAGGGCATTATAAGGATGGAGTCATACCCAGAGGCCACATGGTTATGAGGGTCCAGAGGCTGGTAAGGGACTTTATCAAGAACCCTCAGAAGCTCAGAAGAAAAGCATTTTCTCATTTGCTTCCTGGCTCAGTGAAATAAATTGCAAATGCAGTCAGTTGTTTCTTTAGAAGGCTGATTAGTTAATAATTACATGGAGATATAATGCATGTAATTAAGCAATACTCTACAGGAACAGGACTTCTGCTGCTTTTTTTCCTTAATGAAATCATTCCTTTCTAAATGTCTCTGTTCTGAGGAAAAAGACAGAACACGGATTCTACTCACCGTGAGACCAGCTAGCTCTGCCCCAAAACACCATCTAACGTCTGAAATGTTTTCTCTCATCTGCCTCCATGTGCAAAGGCAATGGTAACCTTTGAAAGGTTACTCCCATGCTCATTTTCAAGGTATCCCCAACTCCCCTCGATAGGCAACATTCAATGCTCATTGAGATCTGGCCCCTTCATAGCTTTCCAAATTTCTTTTCTACAATCCCCTCTGTGAATCCTCTGTTCCTCACTCAAATGCCAAGATCATTTGTACTTCTTTGCCATGTTTAGGCCATCCTCTATTTCCTACTCAAGTCTTTACATTTTATGGGGTTAGCTTCAGCCCAGCTGCCTCCAGGAATACTTTGACTATCTCAGAACAGTTGCTCTCAGCCTCCAGAGTGTCCATTGTCTGTAGCCCTCTTTTGGCAAGTGTATTGTTTTTCATTCCTCCTGTGTCTCCCCACCCCTACCTCCAGGCCACAGGACTGGGGAACTGGCTATCTTGATCTTTTCCCAGTTATGAACATTGTGCATGTAGTGTTCAGTGGTGAGGAAGCTTGGGTACCATGAATCAGCAGTAGAGCACTCTTCAACCTTTAATGGATGTGATTACTGCAGTGTATCCCTGCCATCCACATTTATCAAATTGGGTCCAAAAGAGCAGAATAATTCTATCATGAAGGGCTTTGAGAGGAGGCCAGGAAGGGATGAGATACTAGGAACAGCTTTGACTCATGACACATTAGGAGCAGCTGAGTAGGAGAAGGGAGCTTGGCAGAGATGGAGCTGGGAGTTTCAGGCATAAGGCTGGCTTTTGTATAAGGCTGGGCTGTGTCTGGCATTTTCAAGTGAGGAGGCCAGAAAAATCCAAGTTCAGGGTCAGAGTCAAGTCCGGACCCAGAGGGAGGAGTTACAGAGTGAAAATCAGGGCAGAGCTGTATTTCCGAAGGGCTGACTGAGCAACTGTGATTCCAGCTGATGTTTATGGGCCTGTGGTACCTCTTCTCACTTATCCACTGTGAGTGGCCTCTTCTGCCAGCTTGAGGGGCAGTGATTTCCGAGCTACTAAATTTGCTACTTTGCCACTAATATAATGTATTGATCAAATATTTGGTAAATCCACATTAATCCTTTCAACAACCTATGAAGTAGGTACTATTAATATCCCCAACTTAAAGATAAGGAAACTGAGGCACAAAGGAGGTAAATCATTTTCCCAGCAGTGAACCACTAGTAAGTGGTGTAGCCAAGACCTGAAGCCAGGCTCCCTCAGACAAGGCCCACGGAGCTTCCTCCCCACTTGACCTTCTCCACCAGTTTACCTCATATTTTGGTAGGTGCTGCCCATTGCCTCAGGGAGAACCACACTATTGAGAATGGTCCACAGAACCTAAATGGGTCTGGTTTTCCCCCAGCACGAGCACTCCTTCAGGCAGATTCTTTCCAACCAACCTCAACTCTAGCACCTCCCTATTCTTCTGGAATCTAGCTACTTGTCCCAGAGAATATGCATCTTTCTAGCTCCTCTAGTCTGCATTTCTTCTGCTTCAGCTAGCCCCTTTGACTCCTATTCTTTCTCTAAGACACTAACCTGGTGAGAGTTACAGCCTGCGCTCTGAGCCCTGTGAAATCAGGGCTCTGTGAGACAACGGAGTCTAGGGTGTTCAGGGGAAGCCCAGTGTAGTATGTTATTCAAGCCTCAGATCTAATGACTTCTGTGTCAGGGTGTCCCCAACACCACCCCAGTTTTGATCATTCACTAGGAAGATTCATAGAACGTAGCATATAGTCATACTCATGGCTATGATCTATTATAGCAAAAGGATACAAAGAAAAATCAGCAAAGGGAAGGTGCATAGAACACATTGGGAGAAACCAGGAACAAGCTTTCAATCTCCTCTCCTAGTATGGTCACACGGCACACACTTAATTCTCCCCCTCCCCCGACAATGAGTTGTGATAACACATGTGACATGTTGTCTAACAGGAAGGCTCATCAGAGACTCAGTACCCCAAGTTTTTATTGGGAGGGTAATCATGGAGGCATCCTCTGCCAGACATGGACTAAAATTCCATTCTCCCAGAAGGAAAGCAGGCACAAACCATATTGTCTGTTAGGACACTCTAGGTCAGTCAGCCACTCTTATCAAGTATCCAAGTTTCTAGATGCCAGCCAAAGGCCTGGAAGCAGGCCTTTTTTAAAGAATAAGCACTTGTGCCTGCTATGTTCATTTTTTTCTGCACACAATCCAATATAGACAATATAACACCCCAACAGACCATCTTTTCCTTTCCATGTGTGCCATATTCCACACTTCCAAAGCTTGTCTGTTTTATTAGAACCTCATAATAATCTCGTACAGGAGACAGGCAGGAATCAGTCCCCTCACAGATAAGTATGTCAAAGGCTAAGAAGATGCTTGATTCTATGTCACTGAGAAAATAATTGGGAAAGCTGGACCTTAAAGCCAGTCAGTCTCCTCCTTCCTGACAAAACAAACAAACAAACAAACAAAACAGAAGTGAGGCGTGGCCTAGATAACCTATGTGAACAAAGGCATAAGAAAGGTTATTGTCCTTGTTGTCACTTGGCAGGGTAGAGCGAGATAGAAATGTCTCTACCACTCAAGAAAACAAAAAGACGAACAAATCTCCATGAACTTTTAATTCTTCTGCATAACTCTCAACTAAATCAATTCACAGAATATTAGTGCAAGAAGTGTCCTCGAAAAATCATTGAGTACAACTCATTTCTTTATTTGAAAAATATGGAAAACAATTAGCTTCAGCCCCTATTACATATGGCTAATAACGTATTGTTTATAAAAGACTAGAGAATCGGTAATGAAAGCCATTCTGTGAGATAGCTTTTTTTGTACTTTGTCATTAGAAAACTGCTTTCATTATTGATGGAAACAGTGACAGTCTCCCCTCTATCCTGCTGCAGGCTGAAGCCAGGGACCCAGTTCTAAGATTGAGATACAATTCAAAGGGAAAAAAAGACAGAAATAAAATCCTCAGCCCTTCTACTGTTTAAAGGCAGGCAAAGTTACCCAAATATGGACAAGTGGACCCACGAGAGGGTTTCTGAGAGGAGGACAATGCCTGCATTTGCAATAAAGACAGTGCCCTGTCTAGCAGTGCCATGACTGAATCTTTCTGGATCTGAGTTTCCTCACTTCTAAAGTGGGGAGACTGAGAACAGCTACCATTTATACACTGCTTCCTCCATGGTGATCTGAGGCCTTGAGCTTCACGTATATTTGTGATCCCATCTGATTCTCACAGCAGGACTCCTAGTGGAGTAATGACACCTGCTTTTGAGAGTCAGGAACACTAGAACATTGAAGTTCAGAGAAGTTGGGTGACTTACTCTAACACAGCAAAGAAAATGCCAAGCTTATCTCTCTCTCTGACTCTCAGCACATGATTACATTGTGTGTTTACATTCAGAAAATCTGCTCCAAACATAAGTCACAAGGAAACATGAGGAAATGTGTCTATCTCCTCTTTGGCTCTGGGAATGAGAACAAAAACTATTCCCTGAGAATTTATAATGACTTGCCAATAATAGAGTTTGAGATTTTAATTTACATTAGCTGTACAAGTAGGAAAAAAGCAGCCTAGAAATTTACACCTGGGAGTGCCTGGCAAAAGCAAGTGAAAAACTTACTGGAGAGACCCAATTTAACCCAGATCCAGACAACACAGATCTCCAGCTCGGTAGCTCCAATGCAGGTGAGCTCATAATCTAAAATTACAAACATATGAGGAAACAATCCATTATAAGTGAGAGTCAACAAATAAAATAGGATTAGAACCCCCAAGAACTTGAGATAATAGAACTATCAGATAGATATCATAAAATAAAAAGATCCAAAATGATTAAAAACATACAAATAGGGGTCAAAAACATAAAAACAAGGTTTTATGGGGAAAAAATTAGCAGATGTGAAAAATAACCAAACAGTTTCTCCCTGTTGCCAACAACAGTGGCAATTACTACATGTTCTACATTCAAATACAGCTTTATAATTTATAAATCAAGCTTTTAAGATTAATTTATATAATTCATTTGATCCTCAAAAAAATCCATGTCATGAAGATGCAGACATTAAATTACTCATCTTAGTGATGAAGAAAGGGAAGCTCAGAAAAATTCAAGGGATTTGCACAAATACAGCTCATCAATGAAGAAGCTGAAAATCAGAGAGAATCTTCAGAAGAGGCTTCTCTCTCTGTTCATACCCTCTTGGCGAATATTTCTTAATGAAAGAGATACTGTCTTAGTCTGTTCAGACTGCTAAAACAAAATGCTACAGACTGGGTAGCTTATAAACAGAAATTCATTTCTCACAGCTCTGGAGGCTGGTAGTCTGAGGTCTGGATGCTAGCATGGTCCCTCTTTCAGGTTGTAAACTTCTCATTGTGTCCTCGCATGGTCCTCTCTCAGGCTCTTTTATGAGGACATTGGTCTCATTCAGGACAGCCCTGTTTTTATTGCTTAATCATTTCCCAAAGGCTCCACCTCCTAGTGCTATCACTTTGAGTATTAGGATTTCAACATATGAATCAGGGGCGGGGCTGGCGGGACACTCCTAGACTGATAGAGGAAACTTTGCAAGAAGGAATACTGAGTTCCCATAGTGTGAAGTCAACAATAGTCTCAGGCCAGAACCACAGAGCAACTTCCCTTACTTGGTTTGGAGCGCTCCCTCTACCTGCTGAGGCAGAATCAACCTACATCTGCAGGCGGCTTGCATAATGGTGAATCACTAGCTGCTGCCAGTTCTCAGAAGGAACTCCCACCACTCAGGACTTCATGATTTGGGGTGGGAGAGAGACATTGCATCATTCATTTCCTCCTTATGTTAGGGGGAAATAAACTGAATGGAAACTTTGTTAGGGTCAGTTTTCATGTAGGGCACAAGATGAGAAACATATTCTCAACCATGAGTTAAAACCATACTTCAACCCTGGATTACCGTAATTCTTTGACCAAAAGACAAGGAAAAATGAAATTTTTTTGGACTGTGGTATTTCTTTTATAAGGTTAAGCATTTCCCCCCCTGGAGACACTAAAAAGCTGCTTGGGTAGCTTTTTCCTGAGAAACCCTCCTATATTCTGATAGCTCAAATTTATAAGTTATTGGGAGTCAACACATCTGCCAGGTGGGATCTTAAATCTGATGAGGCTCTAGATTCATTAACCTTGACAGAAGAAGTCTGGGTAAACCTGCTTGCAAAATATCTGCTGTATATTTTAATTCTCAAAAGGGCAAGAAAGTAGAATATAGATCTGTGTACCCTGCTTCAGTGACATCCTTGACTATTTCAATAGCCTTCTCAAGATTATCATTATTTTTTATTAAAGAAGAGTAGCTTCTCCCAGAGTTACAAAGCATCAGCAGTGAAGGGAAGGGATGCTGCCTCCTCTGGACTCTAAGCAAGCTTTGCTCCTCACCTCTCAGGCTTTGATTTCTTTCCACCTTGACTTGCAGTTATTCACCTACATGGTCTAGTTATCCTGCTCTAAATACATGTTTACGTTTTAGTCTGCTTGTGTATCATCAATAGCATTTAACACAATGTCTTTTCTTTAGTAAGCTTTATATCAGTAATTGTTGGGTAGTAAATGAATAAATGGGCGTGACTAGGATACTCTTTCTTCAGTTACTCTTCTGCTTAAAGAAGTCTTTTCTGAAAAGGACCTCCATGTGTATTCATGAGAGAACAGCAGTAATTCAGTAAGAGACAATGTGCCAGTCAACAAGCGGCCACATTTATAATTAAGTAGTCCTGTCTGTTTTTGTTTCAGATTTGAAACCTGATTACATTGGGTTCTCAGGAAGAATTCAGAGGAAGGTGCTCCAGTTTTAGCTCATATTTCCTCACGTTGTCAGGGTTTGGAAAAGAGTAGAATAGTGACCATTTTACACTGGTAGAAGGGAGTCACGAATGAGAACTGTGTGGAGATAGGAGACCAAAGAATTAATTATCTCTCCATACCACCTGGTAGCAAGTGACCATCGTTCCTTTAGCTTAACTCTGTGAGGTAGCTTAAAGAATCCAGGGCGGGCAAGTGTGCAGTAGGGATTCAAAACAGGAGAAGTGGATCTAATGCAGCTATCGACAGTTAACGAGCTTTGTCTTAAGAAAGAAAATGGCCCACTGGTGAATGCTACCTTCATGGGCAGTTCAAACCTCCTGTTCTGGTTGTGAATTATAACACTGTCACACTCATATGAGTGAACAGAAAGCTTCTACTTTTAGGAAACTGGCCCATAAGTATACATGCACAATGAAATATAAATATACATTTAAGGCTATTAGCTGTTGGATTTGTTGGAATAGAAAAAAAACCCCAAAAAACAGAAATAACCTATTGTGCATTGATAGGTCTTGATTAAAATGCTCCACAGGGCAGATGGACTTCTGTCTGTTGTGTGTACTGCTATACTCAACACCCAGAACACTGCATGGCACACAGTAAGTGCTCAATAAATATTGGTTTATGAGATGAATGGGATGGCATCCAACTATTAAAAAGCTGAGGTAGAACTAAATTTCAGATATGGATATGTGCCCTTGATGTATTAAGTGGAAAAAAAGTAAGTTGCAGAAGAATATGAATGATGTACTCAGAATTTTGCATGTCACAGATGCCATCAAAATATTTATTAGAAAAAAAATTCATTGACTTTATGTAGCATTGACATCATGTACATACTAGTAAATGAATAAAGAAAAGTGTCTGGAAGGCTAGGTACCCAACTGTTCAAAGGAAGGGAGTAAGATAAGGAAGCCTTGATTTATATCATTCTCAATTGGTTGAATGTTTTACAACAAACATATTTTTATTTTTAGAATTCAAATGACATTTTTAAAAACTCAGCCTCCAAGGACCCCTCCTCCCCTCCACCCCATGCAAAGTGCCCAGCATAGTAGATTGCATAAAGTGTAATCAGTAACCACCGCTGGTCCTGCACTGCCTCCTCTCACCCCTCCAATAGAATATGAGGTGAGGGGTGGAAAAACAAGCTCCCGGGCTCAGCTCCTGAGCTCATGAAGAGAGCAGAGAAAAGACAGTAGAAACCTTCATAAATAGAGGGTTAATTTGACAGTGGAGAAGCTATTCCCACCGCCACATTACCAAAAAAGAGGAGGTTGGTAGGGGCAATTGATCATTTTATTTCATCACTTCAAGGGACTAGAAAGATCTTTCACAGGCACTGAACTTGCTCTCAAGTTTAAAGGCTTTTAAATCAATTTTATTAGGTTAATTGACGATCTCTTCTGTGCACTTTTGCTCGGCAATCTGCCATGTACTATCAGGTTGACTAGAAAGCTCAAAGTGGAGTTCTTGGTCCTTTATCCCTGCTGAAAACCAGAAACAGAGGAAATGAAATTGCCCTCCACACGCCTCTGGCTTATAAGCTAAAGGAGTAAGAAGTTATTTCATCCTTTATGGAGGAGAACAGTGCTTGAAATAGCACTGGTAAGTTCTGATTTCCAGGGTT
Source organism: Eidolon dupreanum (assembly GCA_028627145.1). Classification (NCBI taxonomy): domain Eukaryota; kingdom Metazoa; phylum Chordata; class Mammalia; order Chiroptera; family Pteropodidae; genus Eidolon; species Eidolon dupreanum. Next base: position 18,220,705 of record CM053501.1, read on the forward strand.
TCAAGTGGACTTGAAAATGTGATTGGGGCAGAAGACACATTAAGAATTTTTTCTTTCTTTTTAAATGTCTTTAATCACTTTAAGTGTTCTAAGTACAAAATTATCACTGTTTATTCATTTAACAGCTGAGCCCTAACTTTGTAACAGTCTCTCTCTCTCTCTCTCTCTCTCTCTCTCCCCCTACACACACACACACACACACACACACACACACACACACACACACACAGAGTTTCCTCAGGTTGCCATAACAAATTACAATACCCTGGGGGGCTTACATCAGAAACTTTTTTCTTGGAATTCTGTAGGCCGCAGGTCCAGGATGAAGGCTTAGATGGGCTGCACTCCTTCCAAAGGCTCCAGGGAAGAAGGCCCTTGTCTCCTCCAGCCTCCAGGGGCCTGAAGAGCTCTGTGGCCTGTGAATGTAGGACTCTAATCCTGGCCCTTTCCTCTGTGTCTGTGACTTCTCCTCTTCTCTCTCTTATAAGGACATTTCCCATTTGCCTTAGGTCACACATGGATAATATAGATGGCCTCATCTTGAGATCCTTAACCCAATCACATCTACAAAGACATCCCTCCACACACTTTTCCACACAAGGTCACAATCACAGTTTCTGGGGGTCAGCATATGGGCATATTTGCGAGGGGGGAGAGGGCTATCATGCAATTCTCTACCCTATATTAGGCACTAAGGATACAAAGATACATAAGCCGCAATTCTCCCCATGAAAGAGTCATAGTTTGTTATATGTAATCAAATAACTGATATAATGCAATTCAAAATCTACAAGGTGGATGGAAACAACACTCCTGAAGCAGAGACTGATTTAGGAGAAAGTGTAAAGAGGAGGAGATGTCTGGGCTGAATCTTAAAAAACTAAATAGGCCACCAGCAGGCAGAAAGAGATGCAGTGGGATGAGAATGGGCATCCAGGCAGCAGAGAGATTATGGGCTCATGGAGGAAGGAATGAGCATTTGAATGTACATGGTGTGTTCAGGGCATGTAAAGTAACTCAAAGGGACAGGAGCATAGGGTCCTTGTGTGGGAGCCTCGAGGGAGGAGGAACCAGGAGATGGGATTGGCCTTGGGGTGTCAGGATGTGAAGGTTTTGTTCTTCCAAGTCCATGTATGCCAAGCACTTGTCATCACTCAACCACAAAGGGCAAACTTTTAGTCACCTCAAACTTATCTGTATCCATGCACTCCCTATTACACAATAAGTTCTTCAAGCTTGAAGACCCATTTCTTTGCTCCCACCTGAGCAACGAACAGTATCCAGACCACAGGTATGTCCAGGGTCTGGGTCTCTGAGTCAGGCTGCCCAAGCTACACCTGGAGAAGGGGTGAAGTCTAAATGTAGGAGGCTCCCAAAGGCAGAGTATTGGGTATAATCAGAAATCTGGGTGAACATGTCTGCTAATGATGCTTGCCCTCTTAGTTATCTCTGAGAAAAAGAATTTAGTGAGAAGAACAATGACTAAAGTTGATAAACAATCTCTCTTGATGCTTGGTCTTTAATCTTTGATAGCTAAATGCCCAAATAGCTGATTGTTAAAACAGTCAGTTGAGTCATAAAGTGAATTGTTAGACTGAATTCATTGATTTTTATTACTAAACGAGCTCCAGTAATGGCCTAGCCGAGGTGTTATATAGACGCAGCTTTACAGTACAGAGTCAGAAATTCCAGCTGTGGGAAATTAAATGTATGTATTTCTACATATTAAGTTGCCTTGGAAAAACCAGCCTCAGATGCAGAAATACTCAATATTTACCAACTAATATTTCAATTGCTAAGACACCCTATTGGGTCTTAACATGTGGCCCAGAAATGATAAGCAGATAAAATGAAATCATGACCACATGACCAAGGATTTCACACCTACCACTTTTCCTACACAGATGCTTGATGCAAACTCTAGAGACAAAGACAGCGTGGTCATTATTGGACTATATGTTAGAAAGAAGTATCACAAAGTGGGATGACTTATCGTTTGTGTGATCACCTGTTAATAGCAAAACTTTATGGTCCCCCAACAGAATTTTGATATATTTTTACTTTATAGCTAAAAAAATATATAGAAATTAAAGGAAATGTACTAGATTTGACTCAATTGCCCTTCTTTTCCATAGAGATCTATTCTGGTGTCTTCATCTGTCAGGGAGCATGAACCTGGATAACATTTCAGAAAAAAGAGACAGCAGAATAAAAATAGCATGAGCGAGACTCAGATGTCAGTTAGCATGTGGCTAGCACCCCCTCATGCCACCTCCTCATCAGGTGGCAAGGTGGATGAAAACAAAAGAGAACAAAAATTCTTGATCATGCTAAAGCTTGGATTTGGGCAACCTACTGCCAAACCTGGCAGAAATATCTACTAACCACATGTCAGTGGGGCTGGTCAGAGAAACACAACTGTGGCTTCCCTCTTGAAATAAACTTCTTGCCATCTGGAAGGATGATAAGAAAGTTATATGGCCCTTCTTCAGTATCTTCCTACTGTCCTAACGGCTTAAAAATAGAGAGAAACGGAAAACTGGGCAGCTTGGTTCCTACTACTCTGGAGGACAAGATACTGGATTGTATCATTCTCCTTTAGGAATCTGAAATTCCCACAGAACAACAGGCCAGAAGTATGACTGGAAGGAGTGTGATGCACGGTATCACAGTAATGCAGTTTTCATAAGTGAGCAGGGAAGGGAGACAGTAGCACTGAGACTGTGAGACCTAATATGAAAAGTGTATGCAAACACTCAAAAGAAACCCCAAACAAACACTCAAAAGCAAACCTACAGAGCCTTAGAGACCCCAGGGATGGGGTAAAGAGATGACGCCACCTCGGCCAGCAGAGATACATGAATGAAGCTTCTAGATGTACACCTGTGATCTGTGCACAACATTCTGCCCCCAGATGTAAGGACTACAAACAGGCAAACAGGGAAAAAGACAAGGCACTGACCCACAACTCAAGACTAAGATAATCAAACAAACACCTTGCCCAGCATCTCTCCAGAGGCTGAGTCTATGGAAAGACACTGCAACGCAAGGGGAAGGGAATATCTTTCTGAAGTCTCAAAGAAAGACTATAACACTGAAATTATTTGCTACAGGAACCAGAAAAAAATTTTAAAAGTTTATTGTAATCAACTGCAAGATGCAAGAATACATAATCTCATGATCTTCCCTAATCTGTTTTCTTAGACATTATTCTTCATATTTATTTTATGGATTATGGCAGGGGAGATGGACATTTTTGTTGCCTTCCAATTTAATAAATTCATGAGCTAGTCATTCGTATTACTAGTTCATGTTGGTTGCTGCATTATTTCCCTAGCTTTTCTAATCCACATGAGGTTGTTTAAACCATGTAATTAAGATAAGTTCCCTTAGAGAATTCCCATTTTTATTAAGAAATAGATTTCTAAATGTCTTGGTCAAGTGATGAGTAAAATGGAAACTTGAGCATCAATTATTGTCCTCCCTCATACGGGGTCATAGGTGGAGGCAGAGTACACACTCTGCCTCACTCATTTCCAGAAATAAAGATCTTGGTACAACCCAGGCCAGACAGAGGAAACACATTGGTGCTGCTAAGGTAATGGAGCTTTTACTAGGAGAAGCACAGAATCTGTAAACAGGTGTAGCAATAGACACATTCCCTTCCATGTATGTTTTATCCTTTTCTTCCTCCCCACTTAGCCAGTGAGTTTTGGAGGTCTACGGACAGGAGTGGACCCAAGGATAAAAACAGGAAGCAGCCTCCTCAGGGTTGCCTCTAGAGCTTCAAGCTCTGCATGAGAGACCTCCCGAGGCTCATCAGAGAGGAGACCAGTTAGCAACGTAAGGATGAAGTCCCTGTGAGAGGGGCTGGCAGCACCCTTGTGCATATGACCCATGCATAGTAACTGGCCAAGGTGAATTTGGAAATTTGTCTAAATTTGGTTCTTTAGACCCTGATCATCTCAGGAGACATCGTCTGACCTGTGTTATTCAGCTTGAAAAGTGTTGATATTATTAATATGTTTAGACTTATGTCAGTTTTAGACAAGTACTAAGCAAAAGACACTGTACAGGTGATTTGTCTATTTTCTCTTAGTGCCAAGCCCTCTTCTAAACCCTGCACTGTGATACTGGAACACAGAGTCCTCAAGCAACATTTTCCAGGCACTTTCGCCTAATTATAGTCTGGTTAGATTTCTGATTAGATTCTGATTATATTAGGTTATAGAGATTATGTGCCTTAAAATTAGATTCTGCCACTGGGAGGCACTGGCAGGGGGTTTGAAGTCAGGAGAAGGAAACAGGATTCATTTCCTGACTTTGGCTTGGTCTACAGCTCTCAGGAAGAGAAAGGTGGCATGAGCTCCAAACTCCAGTGAACCTCAGGGTTCCTGGCACCACCTGCACTGGGCCCCCAGGTGAACTGAGCACTTGCCATAAACACTCTCTCTGGCTGAAATACCTAGCTTGGCTTCTGTCTTCTTGACTGGACCCAAACTGACCCCACTACCTTTAGAAAATACACTAAAATTTTGTGAGGTTTAAATGATTTATTACATGGAAAGTACTTAGCATAGGGTCTGGAACATAGTAAACTTGAAAAGCGCCAAAGCCAAGGCACATATAATTATTGGTTACTGTCACTCCTATAACTATATCTGCTACTGCTTTTGAGTTATCATCTAGCTCTGCACTATCCAATACTGTAGCCGTTGGCCACTGATAGTTACCAACATTTGATATACGTTAATTAATAAAATAAAATGAAGAATGCAGTTAGCCAGTTGCACTGGCTATATCTGAAGTGCTCTTTACCCACATGGGCTACTGTACTGGTCAGTACAAATATAGAAATTTGCATCAACACGGAAAGCTTTGTTGACCAATGCTGATCTAGATCACTGTGCGCCAAAGGATCAACAGAAAGTTTGTTAAAAATAAAATTCCTGTGCTCCTCCAAAAGATGCTGACTTGTCGGTAACAGTGTCCCTCAGGAGTTGCTGAGTTCCCCGACCACATTTTAAGAGTGACTGAGATAGGGAATGGGTATTTATCTCCTAACATTTCCCCTAAAAGTCTTTAAGAGAAGTGTGTGTGTGTGTGTGTGTGTGTGTGTGTGTGTGTGTGCGCGCGCGCGCGCGCACGTGCGTGCACGTGTGCACATGCTCATGCATAGGCAAACACAAAATACTATTAACTCATGATTAACCAGAATAATAGAAATCAATATTTTCAAGATGATTCCAACTCAAAACAAAACCTCAGTCAACTCAGATGATCAGGAGCTTATTGACTGTGCTGAAGGGACATCCAGGACCCAGGACTCACCACCTTCTCAGCAGAACTGTCATTAAAGGACAGCTGACCAGGTAAGCAGGACAAATGATAATTAGCCAAATGTTTTGTGAGCCACAAACTAATTATTTGCTCTTGTTCACCTTTTGAATCATAAAACTCATTGTTTAGTGAATGTTTCTACTTTGATTATAAACATCTTTGTTTTTAAACAAAAAGTTTATTTACATTTATAGGAATTTATACCTCAAAGCTTTTTCACAGCACCCTAGGAGTCAAACTTAAGCAACACTGTGTAACAATGAATTCTTGATTGTGTAATTAGCTTTGCACATACTAAGGTAAACATAACTAAAATTCACAGATTATTAATTACCTAGTTGTGCTGTAAAACATGCATCCAACCTTCTCCTCTCACAGAGATGCACATGGAATGCATAATCTGCCTAGGAGGGTGTTATTCAATACACTTCCCAATCCCTTTATGTAAAAACCCAAGTAACAAATGCTTCTTGAAGCGCAAAACTGGGAAAAATTGTCTTTTGCAATGTATTCATGCATATCTCACTACCAGCAAACAAAAGCTAGGTATTCTATCATTCTCTCTTTGACTGCTAGGTGGGCCATTATATTTCAATTTTATATATAACCTTACATTTTATTTTAGGTTCAATCTTTTTTTACATTTATGTCACATGGTTTAAGTCTTATATATCTGTCCTTTTGCTCTGTCTCCTCACATTTTTTTCTGCAAATAGGGGATTATAAATTCATCCATCAATCCATTCACTCACTCAAACTATTCTTCCTTGCTGTGGATGACAGTAATAATTCAGTAACTAATTTCACTCGGATTTCTAACCCCCCCCCCCCGAACTTACTGGAGTTATAAAGGGAGATAGAGTATATTAATTGAAAACAATTTATGTTCTCTCTGCTCTGACCCTGAGAAGACATAGAACAGACACCCAGTCAACCCAAAGCCTGGAGAAAGTTACAGGGTTGTCTCCAATCTGTAGAAGACATGTGACATGAACAACAATGACCTTTGTTGGTGAGATCACCAAGATTTGGAGGTTACTGGTTATGCCACATAACAGAACAGATTCTGATTAGATTAAGTTATACAGATTATGTACCATAAAATTAGATTCTGCAATGGGAGGCACTGGCTTCTATGTGAGGATATTTAAACCATATGATGAAGATAAGTTCCCTTAGATAATTCAGATTTCTAATTTTGAATTAGATTTTTTTTTTCTGTTGCTGATGCAAAGGGACAGACTGGAGCATTGGCAACATCTGATGGAGCACTCTCACCTCAGATCAGCTCATAGGACACCAGGTCAGAGACACGTGTGTGTTACATTGGTCTAAAATCTTCTAGCAAAGAAACAGAAGTATGTGAAACAGAAAGAATCACCAAACAGTGAGGTGATATCGAAAACAACAACAATAAAGTTCAAGGTCACTCAATAAACCTGTGCCCTGGATTGCAAGAAGAGGTGAGAGCTCCTGCCCTTTTATTTTCAGGCTCTCTGCCCATTTTATATCTCCCTTGCAGAGTCCCTTTGGGTTTGGCACACTGGCCTTGATGACTTGGCCCCCAAAACTGAAGGGAATTTTGGTGAAAACCTTGGTTCAATAGTCATATTTCAAAAGCAAAGCAAAGTCAATTAAATACAGAAAGGGTATTATGGTGTGTGTGTGTGTGTGTGTGTGTGTGTGTGTGTGTGTGAGTGTGTGTGTGTGTGTGTGTGTGTGTGTGTGTGTGTGTGTGTGTGAGAGAGAGAGAGAGAGAGAGAGAGAGAGAGAGAGAGAGAGAGGCAGACAGACAGACAATTTCAGGAGAAAATAAGGATCACTTCTTATGAAATGTCAAATTCCTTGTTTCACTTTTACTATAGACATTTTAAAATTTTGCTACATTTGAAGATTTGCTATACGTGGCAAATATTTATTAACAAACCAACTATAAAATGAGCATGAAAAGACAGTTAAAAGTTTACACAAGACTTTGAAGTCGAGAGTAAAGCGAGCCTTCTGTGTCAGCCTGAGGAGGACAAGATAATAATCAGGTCAGAAAGGAGGGAAAACAGATCTGCAGGTAGTTGCATCTTTGAAAGCTCAGCCTCAGAGTTGTTTTCATCTACATACCAGGAAACCTAACGACATTCTCAGAGGCCTGACCTCACATAATCAGGGGTCAAACAGTTCTTCACACTTAAATGGTGCCATTATGTGATGATTTTATTCTAATTTAGTCTTCTATGGATTTGTATTGTCTAATGACCTGTATAATAGTTTTCTGCAAAATTTTTATATATTATACTGATCTGTCTTTAGACCTTCCTTCTCTTTTAATATTTTACGAAAGGATGTCTTCATATGCTGAATTAGCTTCACTCATTCAGAATTTAATGGATATCTCCATCAACAATCATAATTTTTGTGACAACAATGGATGAAATGCCTCTCATGTTCAATACATTGTGCTAGATACAAGCTGGACACAATAAATAAGATTCTATCTTAAAATTCTAATGAAAGAATGTAATAGAGATCAGAGGTTGATTAAAGTGATAAGGACATGAAATTGAATAACTATTAAGGCAAAGAAAATGATGATTGCTATGAGTGGGGCGCAGATGAAGGGGCCATAGAGAGATTACACTGAGTTTGGAGATGAAAGTGGGATGCATAGAAGAGGTGGCACTGGGAGAACTGAGGCTGCTTCTGAGCATCAGTAGATGAGGAGAGCATTTTAATCAGGTGTAACCATGTCAATAACACCCCTTGAAGCAGAGAGGTGTCTGGAGATGTTGAGAGCATAGTGTGGCTCCAGTTTATAAAAGATTCTCTCAATGTGGATTTCAACGCAAGAAGTCTGGCCTGGTCCCCTGACTAGGCTCAACCAGTTTGTGAGGAATATTTCAGGAAAATATGTTGGCATTAGAGAAAAACAGAGACAGAGTAGAGAGGTGGGGAGAAAGAAGAGAGAAGGGAGGTGGAGAGAAAGAGAGAGAAAGAAATTGTAATAACTTAGGTCCTATTTCTATTCCTGACACTGTGTGCAAGTAGCAGTCATATCAATTCTTTTCCGGAAAAAAAAAAAAAAAAGTCTAACATCCCACTAAGAGGAAAATAAAAATGAAGAAGAAAAAGTGGGAACATTTTGGACTAAGAAAACTAGTGGTTGGCACTTGAAATATCTAAGCAGGCAAGTTTAATAATTATTATAGATGTGGTCACAGAAGTAAATGTGATTGTCATACAGTCTTCAAAGAGAACATAGCTAATGTAAAGCTTAATAAACTGATAATAATGGAGGTCTAAAATCTTAGATTTTATTAATAGAGAGCAGGAGGAGAGGAGGAAAGAGAAAGAAAAAATTTTAATGAGTTAAATAAATTATCTTATTCAGAGAAAAGTCAACCAGTTGAGATTTCTTCTTAACAATAATAATTAAAAAATATAGGCTTTAAGTTTTTTTGAAAATAAAAATAAAAGTGATAGAACTAAAAACAAAAATAAATAAATAAATAAATAAACAAACAAATAAATAAATAAATATAAATCATGTATTTTCCAAACCACCAGAGAAGACAAAAACAAAGAAAACATACATCAGAGAAAAAGATAGAAAACAAAGGCCATGGAAGTGAGCAAATGGAAGATGTAACCCAAAACACAAAGTAAGTGCAATGATGTTAATTCTGACAATAATCACAGGGAGTTTAGACTCCTATACTAAAAGGTTCTGTACCGAGTTTTAAAACAGAATCTATTCATTTACTACTTACAAGCAACATGCTTAAAACAAATGACACAGAAAGGTTTTAAAGATAGGCAAAGATTTATTGGGCAAAGTAAACAAAAAGAAAGCCAGGGTGTAGTGCTGATATCAGATCAATGAGAGTCCAGCTTGCTAGCCCCGTGTATACCAGAGACCTCTGCTAATAAGGCTCTCTCACCACTTTTCATAAGGTTAAAACAGAGAAGTTATATTCTTAAGAACACAATGACTTCATTTTCTTGAACATCCTCTTCCAAGGGCAATTACCCCATGTTTTAGGAAATGATCTGGTACACCGTGGCCACCTGCTCAGCCAGGTGGACATTGAGGTTGTGCATGGACTTTGGGTTGAGTTTCGTCAGAGCTCTACTACTGGGGCAGCTTAGGCCAGTGGTCCTTAGGCCTCAGTGGCATCAGAGTCACATGGTGGATTGGTTGGGTCCACACCTAGAGTTTCTTAATCAATAGGTCTGGGGGCCTTGTAATCTGCATTTCTAATACAATCCCAGAAGATACTGATACTGCTGGTCCAGAGAGAAAACTTTCAGAACAACTGGCTTAGGTGATTAATTATCTTACTGATCCAAACGCCCACAATGAATCAAGAAGCTACCTCATGTGAAATTGAATTCTACCAGGTAGGAGGCCCTGGCTCCATGGCCACCTCACTGGCCTGAATAACAGGGCTAGTGGGTGTGGTCAGTCCATGACAGCAGAAGCCCCAAGAATCACCTTCATCACCTCAGAAAGGACCAGCCATACTCATGAGGGTGTGAGGAGTGTTTGAAGCCCAGAGCTGATGTCGTACCAGAATCATACTAACCCTGTATGTTTCTGGCACATTCTGCTTTCTTCTCCAAGAGAAGACAAAGCCTGGATCTAGAGGTCCCACAGTGCTGCGCAAAGAACGTTGGACGAATGTCAGGGGCCCAGGTTTTACTTTCAACTATATCACTAATCGCCTCAGTGACCTTGGGCAAATCACTAATGTACCTGTACTTTGGCTTCTTCTTAAATGAGACATTTGGATGAGAAGCTTTCCAAGGGCCCGTATGGTCTAATCTTCTACGATTCCTTCTAGAATCAAAACTTTAGGGGGAAAAAGTTTCTATGGTTATGGGAATACTCACTCAACAGTTACTCTTTTAATAGAGACCATTTGTTACTGTTTCAGATGTGTCATAAACACAACAATGCCATCAGCTTGAAATCTGGGTCCCTTCCTTGCATCATGATTGATGATATCCAACCTGCCACCAAATGTATCAGAAAGAAATAATTCTCTAGGCAAGCCAGTGTGATGAAACAAGCTGGGCTCAGAGCCTGGGCATGAGAAGTCCAAGAAGAACAGAATGAAACTGCTTTAGTCGGCAGCAGGCCCAGAGCTGGGTTCAGCCACAGTGATCTGATTAAACTGCCATCGACATTCTCTGGGGGCAAAAAGGCTGCCATGTTGGCGCTAGGGTTCCAAGGACTTTATGAAGGAAGTGTGTGTGGCTGCAGTTAATACAAAGACAGGCTCCCAGGTATGCCCTGGAAATCTGTGATCCAGACTCCAGGGAAAGATGAGCAGGGGCTGGTGGATATTCTCTATGCAGATGAGCAAGAATGGGGAAGAACGCAGCCTTTATACCAGGCAGACTTGGCTGCTCTGACCATTGGAAACAGTTCAGAGCAGCTAAAAAGCCTGGCTTTTGCGTGACTCACTAGCACACAAACCCATGTACATACAAACGCACATCAACCCTAGAACCGGCCTTCAAAAAACACAGGGTTGGCATATGTCTGAGCACCCACAGTCATAGCTCTGTGTGTGACATTCTGGAATCCCAGCACCCAGTATGCATGCACACACTTGCACACATACCCAGAATCTTCAGTGACTCCCCATGACTCTCAGGAATCTCCCACAGGCACCTTTTGCTCCACACCCCCCCTACCCCCCCCCCCCACATACAACTATCTGGAGATCAGCTTTGCACTTCAGAGAGTGCCAAAAGATTACACCAACCCCTTGGCAGATTTTATTGCAGATTCTGTGGTAAAACAGAGGAGAATGACATTATTTTCCACTCAGTAAAACTTAACTCAAGCTATCTACTTGTTGTTCCTATTCGTTTGCTCCTAGTCTCTTTTCCTGGCAGTCCTTTGGCTAGGCCCCTGCATTCCATGCCCCATCTTTTCCTACCATGCTTGCTCTACACTCCTAACCCCAGCCCCTGCCCAGCAATTTTCCCTGGAACCACATTAACTGAGAACAAAATGGTCAACCTACTGGCATCAGGATCCAGAACATGGCAGGATGGCTTCCCCATCTATCTGCCTTTCCTCCCATCCACTTCACGTATTTGTTTGCAACTTCCAGACACACACCTTCCTACCTCCTTCCTCCTTGTTCTTGCCCATGCTGGTCTCTCTGCTGGATGTCCCATTCTACCTCCTTTAAAATGGAATTCTAGCACCACTTTCCTTAGGAAGGGCCCTGAAGAGGCCACATAAGATCAGAAGGCCCCCAACTCTAGGTCTCCATGGGACCCTTTGAATAAATCAGCTGCAGTCTAACTCCACTGTATTATAAGCACCTATTTAAATGTACATCTCCCTCTTAAAATGTGACCTCTTTGAGGTCCAGGATCTTTCTGACTCTTTAGCACATTGCACAAAGCCTTGCGCATAGTAAGTGCTCAACAAATGTTCTCTGAATGTAGGAATATGCTACCTTCTGGTGGATAATGGCCTCAGTTCATTTCCACCTCTATCTTCTCCGCTCCTCTTGCATCCTGCATTTACATGGTAATTACGTGTATATCCTTAGAAAATTGCTGAACCTCTTACAGATTACACTTTTTTACTTGTCATACACCCTAAGTAAGTCAGCTTGACTCACACTTGGTCCCTCCTGGCTTCTTCTCTGAAGCCACCCTGACTTGAGGCCAGCACTTTAACTTGGAAAACTGAAATATGCCTAAATAATTGTCAACCATGACTTTGATGAATCCTTGTGATTTCCTGAAAGAAAAAAGTGATGTCTTTCTCCTCTCAATGCCCACTAAGACATTTGGCAGAGTGTACGGTTATAAAATGAATGTGTGTGAGAATAAATTAACGAATTGGTCAACATTCACTGATTAAACCATTTACCTTATCCAAGCAAGAGATAGGTTAAAATACTCAAGGAACCATTTACTGGAACCCAGAGAATCTTCCAATTTCCTTCAAGGCAAAGATTTTAATCTTGTCTTGCAGTGGGCTTTGAGAAATATGTGTTGTTCAGAACATCTATCTTTTCTCCTGCCCAAGAAGCACTGGGAGAGTATATTCAAATCATATTTGGAGAAAGCTGCAGGTTTTTGGAGCTATACAGCTATTCCGAAGCTTCCTGGTGACTCACTGAGTGAGGAAGCATTCTGGAAATAGTCTTAAGCCATATTGATTTTAGTAACACATGCTGGACTGTGTCTCTTGGGTGATTAATGTTATCCTGGTTAAATCTCACAGTTTATCCAGGACTTACAGAAACACCATATTCAAAGCATAGCAGGTTACGATGCCTTTAAGTGATGACACCCAACCAGAGTTCCTTGGGAAAGCGATTTCTGGGTTAGAACTCGGGTCCCAAAGGAAAGGCCCAGGAAAAATGACTATGTGAAGATCAAATAATTGTTTTATTTAGAAATCAAGAAAAACAGAAAATGTACAGAATCAGTGGAAAATAAGGACAAGAAACATGAAGCAGCAATTACTGATGAGCATCCTCCCACATTATATTTATTTTTATAAACGTCATGCCATGACACTGCTTAAAACCCTCAAAAGGCTTCTCTTCGAGCTGAAACTAAAATGCTTCCTGCTTGCCCTGGCAGAGAAGGCTCCCACAATCTGGCCCTGGCCACATTCTCTGCTCCCCTTCACGGGCTCTGGCCTCCCTGCCATCATCTGGTTCCCAGAAGCGGCCTTTCATGAGCTGCTCCTTCAAACATAAGAACTGGTCCCAACCCTTTCCCCATAACTGGTCCTTCCTGTCCTTCATACCTGCAGCAGTCCCCATCACTCTATTCAATTTCTTGCATAGCATTTATCAGAGGCTCAGGTTTTCTGTTTCTAGCTATTTGGGGGTTGGTTGGTTCCATTCCTCTTCCTACTGTAGTTTGTAAGCTCCATGAAGAGAGGGGCCTTCTCTGTACCATTCACCACTGAATTTTCTAAAACTAGAATGACCCCTGGCACGTAACTATAATCAATTAATATATTTTATTAAGTGATTTATTTTCATGATCTTACATTTATCTTGAAGTCTATGTAGAGTGATTTCTAATCTAATAAGAAAAACAATGACCCCAAAACTAAAAAGTAAATAAAAAGAAATAAATCAGCCAGCAGGACACTCCAAAGCTATGTCATTCCTAAAGAAGCTGCACATGAAAATCAATAAGTTGGGCAAATAGGCTGAGGAACAGCACTCCCCTCCCGGGGTCTTTGACTTCCCTGTCAGCAGCTCCTGGGGTGATTTCAGGCTCTGAGGAATGGTGACACCAGAGAGAACATAAATGTTGGCATTCCTCCCAGCTGGCCGAGCAAAGCCCACACAGAGCACTGTGCACTCTGAGCTTGGAGACTTGACCAAGCATGGGGCTGGGAGGCTGTAACTGCTTCTAGCTAGGACAAATACCGCATGTTCAGCTCCAAAGGACAAAAGCCATTCTCCTGGGCAGGAATCTGGGGAGGAAGCAGGGACACTGCCATCGATGAGGGCTACAAGCAGAAAAAGAGGAAATGGATTCCTCTACGTGGTGGAGGCTGGAAAATGGGCCTGCTCTGTCAAGCTTGTGGGCTGACCTCGAGGACTTCTTGTACGATTCTATCTTCCCTGAGGAACCCTACATACCAGAGGAGCACAAAATATGTCCTGCACACTGCTCTCTGATAGAGGCCCCGGATCTGGAGCAATCTATCCAGGGGCAGGCGGGATGGAGAGGAAGGGCCATTTCTCCACCCAGTCCAGCCCAGAATGAAGGGGTTCTACAGTCATGCCCTCAGCCCCATGTATACATGCTGAGGGCTGCTTTGTCACACCTCCAAAACCATGAGACCCAAGTTCTAGTCCTTTTCTGCTACTAATCATTGTAGATTCTGAGCACTTACTAAATTCCTCAGTCATCAGAATGAGAGAGGTGATAGCTCTCTTCTTCCTATGGAGAAAGCAAAGGAGAAAAACAAAAGATGAGCCAATATACAGAGGGCCTATAGCCACGAGTGAGGGGAGAGCACCATCAAGGTACTTTTTGTAACCTCAGGAGGATTTCTAAGAAGCTCAGCCTCAACAGGCCCTACCACCAGCTCTGATAAAGACTTTTCTAGACAGTGAAGTCCACAGGTGGAAAAAACGAAAGAGAGAAAAGTGAGTGACGTAGTTTGTTATACAATAAACAAGCTTTAGTAGGAGGTGAGTCGTGACATCTACACAGGACTGCCCCACCCCCTCAGTCTGGTTGTATTCTGCTGGCAGGGGGTCTCTTGGCAGCTGCACAGTAGAGAAGATTCAGGGGAAAGAAAGATGTGCTTTCCTGGGGGATGCCAACCCCAGCCTCTCACTGGTTCCTAGGGCAATGGAACCACAAGGCAGTCAGGCTCTAGTGGGAGGAGTCTCACCGTTCCACTGAAACTGACCAAAGCAAGTAAGTAATTTTGGTGACTGCAAACCAAGGAGCAGGAGCTTGGATTTAGATCTGTGAAGAAGTTAAAGTTGCTGGAGGCAGAGCGAGTCTGAACAAAGGAGTGAGAGAATTAGGGCATGTTTCAGAAAGATTAACTAGACATCGAGGATGGAGGCTGGACAGGTGAGACTGAAGGTGGTGAGACAGCTAGGAGATTTTACCAAAAGAGAGGAAAGAGATGAGCTTCTAATGAGGGTGCAGGTAGAGGAGAGAGGGCAGATGGTAGATATTTACAACGGTAGATCCAGTAGAACCTGTTGCCCCATCTCTCAAGGAAAGCATCCTTCACAGCAAGGCCCCAGTTTCCAAAAAGGGAAAGATGCTGTTATTGCCTCAAAAGGCTAACACTTACCTACCAATTCAGGTCAGGTAAGACCAGGATACCTTCCCTGATAACACTTCAGCTGTGTTAGGGATCATTCATTCCCACATGCTCCCATAATGCCTTTTGGGGGAACAGCACCTCCCATAGTCTTACATTTGACTCATCCACTTTCTCAACCAGACCTTAAGCTCCTTAGGGTACAGGTGACATTTATCTTAGTTATCACTGTACCCACAGTCCTAGGATATAGAAAGCTTTTAGTTCATGTCATTTTCCCTTACCAGAGTTTTCCTACATCTTTTTTCTCTTTAGTAAAATAATAATAATAATAATAATAACAACCACCACCACCACCACCACTACCAAGGAGAGATTGCTCATGTTGATAACTGTTAAAGCTACATAATGGGTGCGTGGAGGGGTGTTATACTATTTTCCCTACTTTTGTATATGCTTGAAGTTTTCCAAAAACAAAGCTAAAATAAAATAAACTGAAATTGCTAAGGGAAGAATAAAGATTTAGAATTTGGGGTTCCTTGCCTTTCACGGAGTGGCTCAATCCGTAAAAAGACAGCTCAGCCTTTAGTTACAACAATCATCCTTGAAAAACAACACAAACAGCCTAATCAACCCTGGAACATAGAGAAGGCTGTTTGTGAAACTTAATTGCCATTTTAATGTGCTTTAATTGCATAGAAATGCTATTTAATGTAGTGTTTCAGTTTCCATTTGCCATTTTGGGAGATCACAGTGCTCAAAAAGAGAGGAGGCTAGGTTGTAGTGAAAGGAATCTTGGTCCATTTGACAATAATGAAATACTTCTTGGCAGGTGACCTGGGCCTCAGTCTGCTTCTCCCCCACGGCCCCGCCCGCATCCTGCCTCCCCTCTGACAAGGGCAGCGGGCAGCTCAGCCCGTGCCTGGCTATCAGAGGGACAGAGAATAGCATCCTGGGCAATGCCAGGGCACAGTTACCACCAGGATAAATGGGTCACAGCCAAAGTGGGCCATTTCCCAGGTAGTGGAGCCGAGAGCCTCGAAAACATCCGGGCCTCAAATGTCCCTCATACCAGTCTGTGAAGGAGCGCCAGAACAGAGGGAAATGGAGCCGAAAAGCAAAGTTGTCCTCCAAACATTTGTGCTGATGACTCAGGCAGATAGTTTCTCACAGGGCACCTTCCTGAAATGGTGGAGAGGCTGCAGGCCCTTTGTGAGGCCCAGGCAGCAAGGCCACCATATATCAGGTGACCAGAAGAGAAAGAGCTGGAAAAACCACCACTCAAAACTACTTTTCACTGTCACATCTCATAACACAGCTGGGCAAAGAAGGCGACCTCAGTGATGCCAGGAGGATGGATTCCAAATTATCTGTATATTGGCAAAGAGTCAATGTTGAGAGAATAAACTCCAATGCAGATAAAAGATTTCCTTAAATTTTCAAAAATATCAATGTAATATACAGGTAATGAATTATAAAACTGTACACTTGAAAGTTATGTTATAAACCAATGTCAACTCAATAAATTTAATTTTAAGAAATGTCAATTATAGATCAATAAAAATAAATTAAGAAAAAAACAGAAAAGAATTCTTTCCATCCAGGCAGATGGGACTTGGATCCTAGGAGTAGAGTGGCACATGGCAGTTACTACCAGATATGTCTAACAGAAGCAGGACTCTGGGATGCCAGGCAAGAGAAGGGAACTCTGGCTAATCCAGGCAGCAGCATCAGAGAAGTCTGTTGTGGGTGGCAGGCAGGACTGCCACACATGGTTGTGCAGGTTGTGCACTGCCCAAATCTTGATTTGTATATTAATTATAATGGTCTTCCAGCAGATGGCAGTAAAGTGTCTTGTGCCTTTTCTTAATTTGCGCAAAATGATGTTTGGGCTAGTGAGGATGCTAGTGTCAGGTTTGTGTCACAGATGAGTTTTAATGGCTGGATGAGGGCCAGGTGGGGTGGGAGAAGGCTAACAGAAATTCAAGGCTAAAGTCCTAGGCAAATGGACTAGGTCTCAGCAGGAAATCAGATCAGGCTGCCTCCCTGCTTATCACACTTCAAGACTTCACACTGCTTTTGAATAAAAACCAAGCTCCTTACCAAGGTCACCAAGAGCCTGCTTGCAGGATCTGCTGATTCCACCCTCTTGTCCCACTTCATCATGTCTCCTACTCACTACTCCCATTCCAGCACCCCCTGCTTCCTGTCTGACACTACAAGCTCCTTGCTGATTTCTGCTTCCCCCACTTTGCAGGTGGATGCTCTTCCCAGAACTCAGCTAAACTGCTCAGTCTCCTCCTTCAGGTCTCAGCTTAGAGAGGCATGCATGCCCATTTATTCTAAAATCGCATTACCTTTCCACCTGGGAAGAGGTCACAATAAATGAGATGAACATGATGAGAGACTTTTCACAATGGCCCTCCTCTATCTTGGAGGTGAAAGTTGCAACTTAATGGAGGGAAGCAAAGATGAGGATGAGAAGAGAATCAGGGGCATTATAAGGGAGAAGCACAGTCGGCAGGTGCTGTCAGAACCAGGCCCACGTCCCTCAGGCCCCACACACCCACTCTGACCTGCAGCTTCTGGGCCTGTCTGCTGGAGTATATTCTGTGTTCTCTGCATTGACGAGGGCTTGGCCCGTGAGCCTGTACCCTGGGCAGGCTGGACGTGCCAGGGAATCAGCACCAGAAGTGACCCAACTGATGGAGGGCAGGATTTTGGTGGACAAAAACCCCAAAGTTAGGCTAGAGAGAGAGAAAGTAAAGTAGTGGTTGTCTAGGGTTGAAGGATGGAGGGGCTGGTGAATGATGGCTAAGAAGTGTGGGTTTCTTTAGGGGATGATGAAAATGTTCTAAAATTGATTGTGGTGATGGATGCACAACTCTGAATGCACTGAAAGCCATTGAGTTGTACACTTTAAATGAGAGAATTGTATAGCATGTGAATTATATCTCAATAAAGCTCTTTCTAAAAAGACCCCAAGTTTTCTACTCTCCTGGGAAAATGTTACGTTCCATGTAGTTTCTCAGAAGGTCCCCCAAGGGCTGAGTCCAGCCACCCACAGCAATGATTCGCTCATGAAAGCCCCTTCACTGCCTTGCTTTCCTTTCACAGTGCGTTGTGGGATCATCTCCCCCAGTAAATTGCCTGCCCCAAGGCCTAACCTCAGGATCTTCGGTGACATTCCAGACTGAGACACAGGCTCTGGTTTAAATCCTAGCTCTGCCAGCAATGTATTAGCTTTGGGCAAGTTAAAGGCTCAGGGAAGCCAAGTGTTTCCTTAGCTACAAAATGGAGATAATTATACCCACTTTATAAATATTCTTGTGAAGATTAAATAATACAGCAAATATAAACACCTAAAACAGTGTTAAGCACAAGAAGTAACAGATGGGAGTTAGCGAAGTAGATAGGCAAGCTGGCTTCAAGGTAACTCAGGTCGGGCTGCACACACACACACACACACACACACACACACACACACAAAGGTGTTCAAAGTCTTCTCCCAGGAACCTCTGACATTCCAGAACTAGGCAAAAGACTCAGAGCAGAGAACTGTAAAGCAGCAATGCTGTCACATGGCAGTTCCTGGGTGTGAGGCTTGTCAGTGGGGAGGGACCATGGTCCTCTGGAGGGAGGTGAAACATGTAGACTAATACCCCCAATAGGTTCCTAATCCGCAAAACCTGGGCTACACAGCAAGGCCGAGGACCTGAGGATCTGCCTCATCAGGATCTGTGCAGGCATGGGCCAGGAATAATCACCTAAACCAGCAAGGGCAGCAGCTCCAACAGAACAGCAGGGCTCAGCTGACCCACCTGGAAGGGGGCTGCCTATGTTCACCGGTCTGGTTTTTAATGACTGCTCTAGCTTCTGAGGAGCCAGAAAAGCAGGCAAACACTATCACTGTTTAGGTGATGACAGCTAGGTTTCTATCTTTAAAAGCCAATTGGAAATTACACAGTGTCAGAAGCAGACATGGGACCAGCGGTTTTTGCACAATAGAATCCTGATGCTGAACTGCCTAATGTTTCCAGGTTGCCAAAGCCCAGGCACCGGATTAGCTGGCTTAACATAATTGCAAAAGAGACATAAGATGCCTTTCTAAATTATGCTGATGGCTGTCACACCCTTGTGATTTTCATTGAGGTTTCATTTTTTTTTCCTTGCCTGGAAACAAGGTCTCTAGCTCTACAAATCACCCCAGGGAAAGAAGCAAAACAGAGGAAAGGTGAAGCCAGCACATAATGAGTGGGGGGCTGCAGGCCTTCACGCTGGCAGCTCAGCCCCATCTCATTAAGACAAGGAAGCTGAGTACAATTAGAATGAGGTGGCTTAATTTCTTTGGGGTGGACTAGTGTAGCTTAAAATAGTTAATATTTTGTTTTATCTTCATTGACTTGTCTAATAATGCAGAAAATATCCTCCTCGGGCTCTGAACAAAGGAGATTATCCTGTCACACAGACTTAGCAAGGGCTGTGAGCTGAATGCTGATCCCAGGTGTGTGCAACTTGAAATCCCCCTGCTTAAAACAATTAGGCTTATCGCGGAGGGAGACACTTCCTTTTCCTCCCTCCTCCAGTGTTCAAACACTTCCCAGCCATGCAGACCTGCACCACAGCTTCTTTCCTCCTCTGGGGAAATGTGTGGTGTTCTAGATCACTCTTTCATCTGACAGGTAATAAATAGGTAATCAGAATATGCAAATTACTACTGTGGTAAAGGGACACAGCTCAAAGATTAAGCAACGTATTGGCTCGTGGCCCAGTTGTATCCACAAACACAAGCTGGTTTAATTTTCTTGGTGTGTCGAGGCTGGCCTACAGAAAATTCAGACTCAAGAGTCAAAAGGGACCATGAGTGACATTTACTTCCAGGAAGCAGTTCCAGCAGAACCATCTTAAAATTATTCTGGATATGTGACAAGGTTTTTATTCCAGAAATCAACTAGGTTGTATGCATAAACACAAGTGTTTTCATCATTTGGGGCTTAATTTTCATTATATAAAAAAGTGTTACCAAATAAGTTCAGCTTCAAAACTATGTGTCCAGACTTGGGAGGGCAGGACACACAGAGGGAGGGTAGAGATGTCACCTCAGACCTGGTGCACAGAACCTGCCTTTGATAGCCTTCCTTCTCTGCTTCAGCTGGTGTCTTCCTGTTTGATTTTGATTCTTGGTTTCATTTCAGTCAAGAGGCAGGAAGAGAGAAACTAGAGCCTTGGAACCTGTGGCTTCCACATTTCGGGTAGATATTATACTTACTAAGGAGCTGAGAGCAATGTTGGATTGGATAATCAGTGATATAAATTCTCAGTGCCACAAAAACATAAGTAATCAATCACTTTCTGTCCTCGCATTTTTTGCCAAGGTCTCTAAGAGTAGGCACCTATGGAGAGCCGTCAAGGGACTTGTACTCAGAGGGAAAGTGTGATCAAAAATAATCACACAATTAACTGTAGTCGGAAACTCAGAAGGAGAAGCACATGCTAAGAACATATAATGGAAAAATCTTATCCATCAAGAATGCCATGAAGGTTCTTTGGAAGAGAAATGAGAAAGAATTAACTGTTAGAAGAAGGAATAGAAGACATCCCAGCAGTAGGACCAGCACATGCAAAGGCCCTGGGGCAGGAAGCGATGTATAGGAAGAAGAGAAGGGCTGGTGTGGTGAGAGCAAACAAAGCAAGGGGTATGACAGTTCCAGCTGGGGCTGGAGAGATAGATACGACCAGAACCCCCATCTCTGTGGGCCAAGTAAAGGATTAGACTCCTAATCCTAAAAGCCAAGGAAAGCTGCTGCACTATTTAGTGTGTGAGTGCTCAAGCATGTAGGGCGTGATCCAATTTAAATTTTGACAAAAACCCTGGTTTGCATTTTGGAATAGAAAGAAGAGAATGTCAGGAAGGGACAGAAGTAAACCAAAGGCTACAAGAGAGAAGCATGAGAGAGATGCAACAGTTTGGTCCAGGGTGGTTGCAGCAGAGTGGCAGAGAAGCAGAGAGATTGGAGAGAAATTCAGGACAGAATATTGACAATTGAATGAGACACAGAGGGTGAGGGACAACATGTCAAGGATGATGTTTCTGGCTGGGCAGCAGGAACACTCACTTTCTCTTTTAACCAAAGTTACATTGCGCTTTCCCGGGTTTCCTCTTTGCTCTCAGGCTGTTCCTCTACATGTTGATGTCCCTATGGCTCTGTGTAGTGACTCCTTTTCTCTCTGTGTAACTACCCATTTTCCCTACATGACCTCTTCAGCCCATGGTTTTAAATAACAACACTGAGCTCCCAAATCCCTAACGACAGCCCTAATTTCTGCACACGCACATATCCAGCCACCCACTCAGCATTTTCACGTGAATGGCTAATAGGTATGTCAAATTTAACATAGCCAAAATAAAACTCTAAAGGCACCCCCAACATACGTCCCCCAAGTCTACACCATTTCAAGAAATGACACCACAATTCTCCATCCCATTGTTAGAACCAATAGTCTGGGAATCTTTCATCCTCATCCCTCACGTTTAACGCTCACAAATTCTGTTGCCTGAAGCTCCAAAGCATGTCTCAAATCTACCCAGTTCTCCCCTCACTATCATTCTCACTCTAATCTGACCACCGCCATGTTCTGGCTGCCCTCCTGCAGCAGCCTCTGCACTGTCTCACTGCCTCCACATGTGTCCTCTACAGTCCATTCCCCACTCAGAAGCTGGAGGTATCTTTTAAAACCATATCATGTCACTTCTCGGCTTAGACTACACCATAGTTTTCATCCATTTAGGTCACAATCCAAGTCCAAGTCCTAGTCCAGGCTTTCCTGTGTGACCTGGCTAGTGCCTCCCTCTTTGCTCCATTTCAGATCATCACTCCCTTCACTGTCTAGAGCACACAATGGAATTCATTAAGCTCCCTGCAAATTTCAAGATTTTGTTTCTATCTCAAGGTCTTTCCATCACTGCTCTCTCTGCCATGAATGCTCTTACCATCTAATTTCACATAGTGGCTGTCTTATTTTTATAAAAGCTTTATTGAAAAATAATTCACATACATTATAACTCACTTATTTGAATTGCAAAATTAAATGGCTATTAGCATGTTCACCAGGTTGAGCAGTTATCACCACAATCAAGTTTAGAACATTTTATCACTCCAAAAAGAAATCCTACACCCATTAGCAGTCACTCCCTATTTTCCCCCAATCCTCAGTCCAAGGCAAATCACAATCTACTTTCTCTCTAGGTAGATTTGCCTCTTATGGACATTCCCTATAAACAGAATCATACAACATGTGGTCTTTAATTATTGGCTTCTTTTACTGAGCATAATGTTTTCAAGATTTGTCTGTCTTGTAGTGTGCATCAATACATCATTCCTTTTCATTACAAGGTGGCTCTGTTTGTCATTTATATCTCAGCTTTCATGTCCCCTCTTCATGACCATCCAGACTTTCTTTAACACATTACCTTTGTGAAATTTGCTGTCTGGTATTTGTCATTAACTTTTAGTTTATTTATTTACATATTTATGTATTTGACTGTCTGCATCAAATATCTAGAACAAAAGCTCCATGAAGGCAGGTACTTCATCTATTTTACTCAAATACTAGGTAGAAATAGTGTCTCCACAATGATCAACTCTCATAAACCACAAGGTAGAGCAGGTGTGGGGAGTGGCAAGTCATGAATACAGTTTTGAAATCTTGGCCATGTTGAATGTGAAGAGCCTTTGATATTTCCAAGAAAGAATTATTGGTAGGAAACTGGATATATGGGTCAGAAGCTCAGAGAAGTGATGTGAATTATGACTCATGTACACAGAAGTGTTAATTGAAATGTGATAGTAAAAGAAATTGCCTAGGGAGAGAGCATAGAGTGAGAAGAGAAGAAAGTCTGGGCTTGTGTTTTGAAGAATTTCAGTATTTAATAGTTAGGGACAGAATGATATAAGAAAAGGAGGAGGCAGTAGCCTAAGAAGTAGAAAGAAAATTAAAATCCAGAAGATAGTTATACAATTCATACCAAGAGAATCCAGTATTCAATGTGGGGAAGTGAATAGTGTAGAGGGCTAATTGCCCCCAAAAAGGAGGTCTGAAAAATATCTGTTAGATTCAGCAACAAGGTGAGCTAGTAAGAGATATATCAAGCACATGACAGGACAGGAGGTGGTCTGGAGTGGGTTTGGGAGTTGACCTGGTTAGGTAATGCTGTGTAACACACAACCCCAAAACTTAGTGACTTAAAACAATACCTTTACTCACTAATTTAGTTCACAACTCTACAATTTGGGGAGAGCTCAATGGGGATGATTTGTTTCTGCTCCGATCATTATGAGCTGAGGCAGTTCTAAGGCTGGGAACCTAGAATCATCCAAAATCTTCTTCATGGCTGTGTCTAGTGGTTGATACTTGAAAATTTAACAGCTGGGCTGGAGGAGTGAGAGCTTCTTGGGCATCTCTCTCTGTGTGTCCATGTGGTCTCCCCACATAATTTTTCCAGTATGGTGGCTTTGAAGAAGCTAGACTTCTTACATGTTAGCTTAAGGCTCCCAAAATGTGTGTGTGTGTGTGTGTGTGTGTGTGTGTGAGAGAGAGAGAGAGAGAGAGAGAGAGAGAGAGAGAGAGAGAGACTGCCTGTTATGACTCAACCTCAAAGGTCAAGCAGCAATATCGTGCTACACTCTCTTGGCTGAGACATTTATGAAGGTCCTCCTAGAACTCCACACCTCAATGGGAAAGTGTTAATGTTACAATGTAAGAAGAGCATGAGGGATGGGATTTATTTTGGTGTGGCTATCTGTGGCAATGACAATCTGCCACAGAAATGAATGGAAAGTGAGGAAATAATGAGCAAAGTTTGAGAGAACCAGTCATAAGGGGAAAGTGAGAGCAGACATCCACAACTATGAGATTGATTTGTTTTATTTTGTTTTAATGTGAGAGCTTGAGCATGTTTGAAGGCCAGTGGAACAGGCCCATTTAAGAGGGGATAGAATAAACTGGAGATCAAAGGGCTCACCAATTAATAATGCGAAGTGCCTACAAAGACAGGAATTGAACACCCAGTAGAGTTGAATGAGCCAGATTAGGAGACAGGGCTTTTCCTGTGTAACAGGAAGGAGGGAGGAGTGGGTGGTTAGATTTCTACAAATTTGTAGTTGCATTCCTGAAGATGAGGATGGCTCCTGCTTCCTTTGTGGAACAGAAAAGATGTGTTCACTTGTTGGGAGTATGTGTGAAAAAGGACGTCAGAGGTTTGGGAAGGTGGCTAAAGTGAAACACTAACTATGGAGAGTCAAAATTGCCTCTATACTGCAGTAGGATGAAGGGGCACCTAAGGTTAATGATTAGGAGCCCACCTGCCCTGTGATAAGGACCCTAACACCACTTGGGGCATGAATTCAGGTAGAAGAATCATCCTGTGTTGAAGCATGTGGAAGAAAGATGGAAGAATAAGAGTGATTAGTGTATAGTAATGGTATAATTGAAATGCTGAGCCTTGAAATCCAGACTAGATATGGAGGAAGTAATGAAAGATAGAAGGGGGGGGGCAGTGATGCAGGGTCAGATGCCATCAAAAGAGACTCAGAATAGAGAGCCAGTGGGGCAGGCCAAGATGTTGCCAGGGGACAAATGTCTGATTTATTGCTCTGTAAATTATGAAAAGCTCTGGAGGTGTGGCCTTGGGATTGGGGGGCTAAGGTCAAGTGTAGGAGATCAATGGAGAAAAGGAAGCTGAGAATCACGCGGGCCAGCATGCTAGAAGGGGCATCTTTTAGATGCTGAAGTCATTTGTGATGATAGCAGCATGGAGGGGTGAGGTAACCACATCAGGCTCTGCCTTAGCTGAGTGTAAAGTCATTCAGAACAGTAAACACTGCTTACAATAATAGTAGCTTTCTGAACAAATCAGAGAATCTTTATTGAGTGCCTATTGTTTTCATAGCACTTTATGAAACACTGTGAGGAGACATAAGCATACAAATGTTTTAACAGATCTTTGAGACTGTAATGAGAGAGCACAAAGCATTGAATTGTCAATAACTGCTCTAGGAAATTTACAGGAGAAAGCAAATGAATGGGAAGGATGAGGCAGGGTTGGGTTTATGGAGGAAGAATATTGATTTGAAATGGCTCTTGAGGAGCAAGTAAAATCTGAATAGGTGAAGAGAATTGGGAGAGCTTTTCAGACAGATGGAGGCCAGAGAAAATGTTCTTGTTCATGATTTGACTGACTATAATGATGTTTTTCTTGAGAATCTTTAGAGCACTCAGAAAATGATTATGCCATTAATGCAAATGCTGCTACACAGTACCTTCTCTTACTGGTGATCTGAGCCTACAATCTTGGACCAGATTTGAGTTACAGACCATCTCTCCCACTTACAACACTGTCTAAAAATCAACATCATCTGAGATCAAAGAGTTATTGGTTCATGCAAAATATCAGTAAATGATAAGCCTACCTCCATACCCTGCCAAAACTGGGGCCCCATTGCAGGTAATGGTACTGTATTTAGATGCAGGAAAAGAGAAGATGTGAGGAAGAAATGCCATTTCATTAAGTGGTAGTTAACTTGGACATGAGGTTTGGAGATGAAAAAAATAACATCACACTTTCTTTCTGCTTTCAGATCCTCCTAAGAATATATTTCTGCCGAAAGAGTTGCTATGGAGATTTACACAGTATTCCAAAGTCCTGCAGGTCATCCTTACAGGTAGAGTTGGCACAGAGTAGATTTCAAAGAAAATATCAACAGATGCTCTTTAGCATGAAATGTCACCATGTCCTCAAAGATAGCTTAACTTGGGGGTTTTGCATTTTCATAGAACCACAGAATCTCAGGGTTAGGAGGGACCTTAAATGTCATCTATTTCAACCCTGTTCATCTCTTTGATGCAGTTATCTGGCTCTTGCTGGAACATCCATCTCCAGGGCTTTCTGAGGTGGCCCAGAAGATCATTTGTTGCTGTTTCACAGCTGAACAGATGGGCCCTATACTCCCGGCCGCTGCTGTATCCCTGTCCTCTGCTTCCAGTCATCTTGACTCTGAGCAAACATTCATTCTCTCCATGTACACTCCACTCTCTCTTGTACCCCCAAGCCCATAACTCTGACATTTATTAAAATTAACTATGAAAATAGAGACCAGACTTGAAAATACCCTGAGCACACAAAATCGCTTAAATCACATAAGCAAAATTAAATCTAGCTTATTTCATGAACATAAGCCAAACTTAACTTAGGCTATTTCTTATAAATGCTTCTGATAATCACAAAAGAAACCACTCACATTTGTTAACATGGTATCAGATAATAACTTTTAACCACTCCTCTGCCATTTAGAAGCCTCCATTGTAATAAGCCTTTCTATAACCTCTGAGCCTCATATCAGTTTTGGGTTTGAAAGCTCCCAGTTTGCAAACTACTTTTATATGTACAATAAATGCTCATTAAATGCTATTTTATTGATTGGATAGTCTTAATTTTGCTATTTCTGGATTTTTGACACACTTAAGTACTGCCTCAGAGATCCAAATTCTATTCACTGACCCAAAGTCTGAGGCCAGATAGTCACTTCCCTGCATCTCCCTTTTCTTTGTTATGTAGCCCTTTCTCCCTTTTATATTACCAAAGTAATACAGATTTGTTGCAGAAAATCTGGCAAATACAGGCAAGAATTTTTAGAAATGGCAATTGCCCATCCTTCCTGCTTGTTGATATCACCTTTGCTCCTACAGTGGGTTGTTACAACAGAGTTTTTACTTGCACAGGTTGGATTATGATCACAGGTGCATGTGTGCACACATATTCTTTAAAATAGAATTGTGCTATACTGTATGCTTTGCAAACTGCCCTTTTCAAAGAATAATGGAATGTTGTGGATATTCTTCTTCCCTACAGTCCCAGCCATCTGCAGGATGAATCGTTGCAAAGAGCACCTGGGTTCCCAAAGCTAGCTGTTCCTGCTAGAGCCCCACAGATGGTGTTCCTGTCACTTCTGGTCTTGCCATTTGTTGGCAGCAATGAGAGCAGGCCTGGGCAACAGCAGTGATGTCACTAACCTTGGCAGGCTGTACACAGCATTTTGAGTATGTGCACTGAGAAAAGGGCACGCTTCCCAAACGGCATGATGGGTGCACATCTAATAGAGTGTCATGGGCTGAAATGTGTCCCCTCTCCAAAATAACTCATATGTTTAAGTCCTTATCCTCATACCTCAACGTGACTGTAGTTGGAGATAGGGTCTTTAAGGAGATAATTATGTTAAAATGAGATCATTAGGGTGGGTTAATCCAATATGGCTAGTGTCTCTATAAGAAGAGAACGTTTGGACACAGACAGGAACAGAGGAAAAACCACACAAAGATGGCCATTGACAAGCAAGAAAAGAGGCCTCAGAAGGAACTAACTCTGCCGACACCTTGGTTTCAAACTTGCAGCCTCCAGAACTGTGAGACAATAAGTTTCTGTTGATTATACTGCCCAGTCTGTGGTAAATTATTATGGCAGCCTGAGCAGACTAATATGCAGAGGAAGTTCAGCTTACTGGAGACAGAACATCAAATGATTTGTTAATACAGTCCCTACCCCCCAGTTTGATAATAGGGATCTAAATCCCTCTCCTTGGACAAATTTCTTAATTCTCAGGTCGTTTTCAGTTATCGAAATTTAGACCAGTCTGGTTGAGAATGTGGACCCTATTCTACTTCATTCCTCTCACCTATCCCAGGACAGCTAGAAAGATCTGGATCAAGAAAGAGGGTGCCATCAGTCTCTGAGTACCTCTCTCTCTACACCCTCTCTAGCCAACTCTTTACTCCTCTGAGGTTGGGCCTCAGGGAGCAGGAGGTACAAGAAGAAGGGATGGGGCACTTCCCTTGGACAGGAGACAGAACTTGTCTTGTGTCACTGGAGGATGTCATTACTGGCATAGTCCTGCCCCCCCCACCCCAGGGTTCCTCAAGCCCTGGGAACTGCTGCTCTCATGTGCTTCAAAAAACATGGGGAATGGGAAAGGAGTTTCCACCTTTCTTTGTTTCCTAAGCACACCGTATACAGTCCCTTTAGCACTGGTGGCACTTGCAGGTCACTGGACGTGACATTTTTATCATGCTCTAGACCAAAAATAGACATTCCTAGAACCTTGTCCTTACTATCCTGCAACCTCCTGCACACTTAAAGATAGGAGAGGGGAGGTGGAAAAAAATGGCATAGATGATAGAGGCTCTATTCATCCCTCTGGCGACCAAACCAAAGTTGTGACAGAAACAAGGAGCAAACAGGAAGGAAAAATCACCTGGGATCTAGATGAACAAACCATACAACTAGGTAGAAATCTAAGAAATCACCCTGCAACGGCAGAAGGTAGGATGAGGCAAGGACGTGAGGATGCCCAGTCCCCAGCAGCTGAGTGGGATGGAGGCTGTGGCAGTGGCAGCAATAGACAGCTATTAAAGGGGCTGTGTCTGCAAGCAGACTTTCACAGTGATGTACCTGCTTGCTCTGAGCACCAGTGCCAGTTCAGCTGCACGCAAAGCACCAGGGACTTGCAGGGGGACACTGAGTTGTCAGAGTGAGGGCCGAGGTTAGATTCACTCTGTATAGAAGTGCTGGCGGTATCCATTATTCCCTGTTGAGCCCTCCTCGACCCCAATGCACAGGACACAGTGCTGCCATAGCTGTGACATCATCAAACTGGATAACAGAAGTTGCTCCACCCAGAGGGTTCCCTGAAACCCTGCCTCCCCTAACTCATGGCCCCACCCAAGCCACATCCAGGTATATCCTCAGTGAGTCAAGTGCTCTTGGTGAGCAGTGCCTAGATTCACACTAGAGGCAGCTGGCTTCAGTTTCTGATGTGGCCTTTTGAGGCAACTATAAGTACAGCATATGTGGATTGCTTGCTGAATCTTAACTGGTGGCCGCAGAGGGGCACAGCCTGGGGCTAAAGTTGGCCTGCAGCTGAACCTCTCTCAGGACTGTGCCACTGGACACCTACTACACAAATCTTCATTAATAAGACTGGAGACTTAGGAGCTTTGCTTAGTACATATAAACAGACATGGAAAGCAGCCAATGGGAAGACAAAGAAGCCATATGAGACAACAGAACAGAGATCCAGAAATAATGGAGTCAGGCAATCTAACAAATGCAGAGTTCAAAACACTGGTTATAAAGATGCTCAATGAACTTATGGGCAGTGTAGATGAATTCAGTGAGAACTTCAACAAAGAGATTAAAAAAACATAAAAATGGAAATGGAAATTATAAAAGGGAACCAGTAAGAAATGAAAAGCATATTATCTGAGGTGAGAAGTATATTAAATGGAATAAACAAAGGAATAAACAAAGTGAATAAAGAAGAGGATCAAATGACTGATATAGAGGATGGAAAAGCCAAGGACACTCAATTAGAATGGCAAGTAGAAAGATGCCAAGACTATAATAATAATTTAAGCAGCCTATGGGATACTATTAAAGGTAAAAATATCCACGTCATAAAGGTACCTGAAGAAGAAGAACAAGAAGTTGAATATATATTTGAAGAAATAATGATGAAAAACTTCCCTCACCTAGTGAAGGAAATAAACATACAACCCCAGGAAGCTCAGACAATTCCAAACCCAGGAATCCAAAGAGGCCCACACCAATACACATCATAATTAAAATGCCAAAGTTTAAATACAAAGAGAGAATATTAAAAGCAGCAAGAGAAAAGCAGTTAGTTACCTACAAGGGAGCACCCATAAGACTCGAAGCTGATTTCTCAAAAGAAACTATGCAGGACAGAAGGGCTTGGCACAAAATATTTGACATGATGAAGACTGAGAATCTATAACCAAGAATACTTTATCCAGGAAAGCTATCATTTAGAGTCAAAGGACAGATAAAGAGTTACTCAGACAAAAATAAGCTAAAGGAATTTATCACCACCAAGCCAATATTACAGGAAATGCTGGCAGGACTTCTTTATGAAGAAAAAACATGTATCAAAAATAGGAATAAAGAATAGTAATGACTACATTCCTATCAACAAGTACCTCAAATGGAGAAGAATTAAGTGCTCCAACCTAAAGATAGAGTGTCTGAATGGATAAGAAAACAAGACCCCTACATATGCTGCCTACAAGAGACTCACTTCAGATTAAAAGACACAAACGGACTAAAAGGAAGGGGATGGGAAAAGATATTGCCTTGATAGACCTAGAGGGTATTGTGCTAAATGAAATGGGTCAGATGAAGACAAATATTGCATGATTTCACATACATATAGAATCTAAAGAACAAAATAAACAACAATAAAAGTGGAAATAAACTCAGATACAGAGAATATTTTGAGGGCTACTAGATGGAAGGGGTTTGGGGATGGCAATAAAAAAAGGCAAAGGGATTAAGAGGTACAAATGGATAGTTGCAGAATAGACATGGAGATGTAGAGTGTAGCATGGGGGAAGATGGTTAATAATGATGTAATAAATATGTAAGGGGGAGAGGGGTACTAGATTTAGTGGGGTGATCACTTTGTGAGTTATGTGGGTCTCTGATCGCTATGTTATATAGTTGAAACTGGTATATTATTATATGCCAACTATAAGTGGAAAAAACTCATTGAATTGTATAATGTAAATTCAAGCAGCTGTCTATTATATTTCAATAAATACAAAAAGAAAAGACAGGAGAGGAAGGTTATCATAATCTGCAGCAGAGGCATCATAATTATTTCCAATTTAAGCAGAAAATTTACCAGCCTCCACACAACCTCCAGGACAGGAGTTGGGCCAAAAGACAGTGATCCCTTTCCAGGTCTGACCAGGACTCAGTGGTTAGGGGACTGGTCATTGAAGGTCAGACCTTAGCACCACATTTAAACCTAGCTCTGCCACTGCTCACTCCGGGCAACCTACTTAACCTCTCTCTACCTCATCTGTAAAATAAAGATAATAATAATACCTCTTTCACTGGCTTGTTTCGAGTAGTAATAATTCACTAATCCAGGGAAAGTGTTTAGCACAGTGCTTGACACATAGCAAGTGCTCAAAAGACAGTTATTATTGTTATCACTGTTATAATGATCACCACACAGCATATGGAATACAGACTTTCCTTGGTTTCTGTTTTACCCAAAGGTTGATGGACTTCATTGGTCTCTATGAGTAAACAACCTCATACAGCCAATCAATACCATCAATAGTAAAGGGGTGTGTGTGTGTGTGTGTGTGTGTGTGTGAAAGACAGATGGGGGGTGGGGAAAAATGCCTGATAGACCTAAATGAAAATATCTGCATTATTCAGAGAGAAAAGGTAAAGGTGAAGGGAGGGGGGTGAGTGATGTGAAGAAGAAAGGAGATGGAGAAGGAAGGGAAGGAGCCAATCAAAGCTAATTTCCTTCTCCTTACCAGGTAAACACAATTCTTCAACATGAAGGTAAAGTGAGGCCCTGTCAAGAACATCCAGACAATAGAAAGTGCAATGACACATGTGACCTGACAGCTCTACTGGTCTGAGGGACCACTCCTGCACTCACTGCCTGGATGGAAAAGCCCATGAGAGCCTTGAAAGGCCTTGGCTGTATCTGGGCATTAGATTGAGCTCCTTGGAAGCAAAACTATGCTGCATTGATCTCTATACCTATAGCATCCACCCCAGATGCCTGATACCTGCCTGAATTTAAGCAGAAATCAAAATTATTTACTCTGGAAACTGACTATTTCAATGAAAATAATCATTTATTCATGCAATTTATTTGGCTACTAGGGGAAATCGGGACCTGAGAGGGACCCATCCACATATAATGTATAATCTAAGGAATGCTAAGCAGGGGTCCCTGGCCCCCAAATCTTCCCAGTCATTGCTCTGGTCCATCATAATCTCCCAAATCTCTCCATTTGTGTCCTTCCTTCAAGATAAGGCTCTTATTAGAATATAGTTTGGAAGAAAAATGGAAGAATGATGACATGGTGTCAAGTATTCTGTACTTTCAACTTGAATTCTCACAATAGTTCTATGAAATTATATTCTCTCCACTTTATAGATAATAAACTGGGAGAATTTAAGTAACTTGCCCAGTTTGGCTGACAAGTACCTGGCTAACTTACTTTGTGAACTCAGGTCTCCCTGCTACCATAGCCCCTCTCTTCTCCTCTACCAAGGAAGAGCCACCCATCCGATATTATCCATGCCTTAGTTAAAAATATAGTGGATAAGGATGTTGGCTCCCTGAAAGGCTCTGATATTTAAAACCAAAGAACTGAGGTTTTCTATGCGTGCCAGAGTTGAAAAGTTCTAGCACATGCTGCATCTCAGGAAGGTGAGTACAAGTGAGAGGCTTGCGGCAGCTCTGTGGATGGCAAAGAGGACCTAGAACAGGCCTAGTTATCTCCAAAGTATGGGCACAGTGTCCAGATCATGCTGACAGAGAAAAGATCTCAGTGTAGGTCAGTGCTTCCCAAAATGTGGCCCCCAGTGGCATCAACATCATCAGCTAACTTGTTAGAAATGCCCGTCCTCAGGCTGCCCTAGACCTAGAAAATCGGAAAAGCTGTGTGGGGATTGGCCGTGTCTGTGCGTGAACAGGTCCTCCACACAGTTGCTCCAGGTGATCTTCTCCAGACTGCACCAAGATACTGCTGGGTCTGCCGTCGAGACTGCTACGCCAAGGCAATCTGCCTGGGCTGATAAAAGACCTCTGCCTCTCCCCACAGGCACAGGGAGTGGATTAATTCACTGAGGTGTGTGGCTGCCTTAAATCTTCCCAGGGACAAGGCAAGGAAACATGTAAATAATGATGCGTGCTTCACGGCCCTGATGTCCCTCAGTACAAATCATAACTGAAATGCAACTGGTGGAGAGAAGTTGTCTTGACACATTCTCACATTCCCTGCCTAAGGAAACTGAAAGCCACCTGTACCACCACCCTTCTCCGACTCCCACTACCTCCATCCCAGCTACTCAGCAGTACCCTGAAGGCCCATCAGAATGAGCACAAGGCAGAGCCCAGGGCACCAGAAGGCCAAAATTTTGAAGGGACTAAGTCCCTTTTCCAATGGAACCCAACCTGATCACTCAAGATACTGTTCCCTCTGCTTGCACACCCCATGTTCTCAACAAACACGTCTGGGAAGGCCTCACTATCATTCTATCATTCTGTCATTTTATCTAGTTATTCTATCTTACTACCATTCTATCTAGTGAGAGCTTGTCCTGGCCAGACATCATGCCAGCACCTCCCATACTTCAACTCTGTCAATTCTTACAACCCTATGTGATAGCTGGTATTATCCTCTTTTTAAAGACGAGGAACCAGGCTCACAACAGTAGAGTCACTTCCCATAGTGAGTATCTGACTCAAAAAAATCTGTTGATTAGGGCAGGTTCTGTTTTATCTGAATCTCTCAGTTTTATTTTAGGCTTCTGTCCTTAGGCCTATTCTGTCCTTGCCTAGATGAGTTAGGCATGAATAAGGCATTTTAGGGCTGTATTTAGGTGTCCGTGTCAAACTGACCTATCTTCTGGTCTTGTTCCATGTCAGGGTTCTGAGAGCATGGCCCCAGACCAGCAACATCAGCATCACCTGAGAACTTGTTAAAAATGCAAATTCCTGGGCCCCACCTACTCCTGAACTGTTGAATGTGGAAATCTGGGGGAGGGCCCAGGAACTGTGTTTTAGCATGTGATCCTGATGCTTCTCAGGTTTGAGAATCTAGGCTCCAGGTTGTATTCCTATGAGTAACTGGGTCCGGTTCTGCTCCCTGTGTGGACCTGCCTTTCTCCTTCTGCAAGTTTTTTCACATTCCCACAGCAAAGACTGTACACCTACTCTGAATTCCATCAGATGGGATGTTGGGTCTCACTCTCTGCTACAATATCATTAACTTGTCTGCCTAGACATTCTATGCTCTTCACCCCAGCAGGGCCCTTTGCTCTACCTTCACCCCACTTCCTCTGTTCTGATGGCCCAAGGTTTACTTCTTGCCTTGACTCTATTGTTGCTTACCTCCCAATGAGTTCTTGCACCTTGGATGGGCCTTCAGTACTGTGCCTTGTTGTATCTGGAGCCAGCAGATGAGAAGCCATGTATGTGAGCTATAAAATGGCTACTGCTTCACTTCCACTCTCCACATCCCCACACGAATCTCTCTTTGGTCTACCCTACTAGAAGTATCCAGGAAGTGTAGTTCAGCCAGGCCAAGTTGACAAATCACCAAGCCATCACGCCCAGCTTTCAACTAAGCTGAGTCTGTTCGAAGGACTCAACAGGCAAGCTTTTATAAGGGATTCACGTCTACCTCCTGAGCAAGTGCACTGGTTTGGTGAAAAGCTGGGGGACCACACTCAAAGGAGAGAGGTGACTGCAAGCTCAGGATGTGGTGGATGTCTTATGATCTTCATAGACAAGCTGCAAAGGCTTCTGCTCTTGAGCTCTGTGCTGACTGGGCTGCAGTGAAAGGTCTCATTCAGCAAAATCTCTGTTGGGTTTTGAAAGCACAAGTCCTCAGCAAGGTAGGCACTGGCCCCTTCTGCAACGACGAGAAACAAGGTCCTTGACATCAGACACTAGTAGCTTCACTGGTGTGCAACATGTGTCACCAAAGTACCTTGGGTGAATATCGACAGCTGTGCCTGCTATGGGCACTGTGGCATCAAAGCAACAAAAGATATCCCATGGGAGCAGAAGAGGGAATGGAGGGCATCATGCTAGTAGCCAAGAAGACTGACAGCAGAGATCCTGCCTGGGAGAGGTATAGTCATGACCATGAGGAAGTCCTCAAAGAGGCTGCTAAGAGCCTGTGACTGCTACTGGGGACTGAGTTTTAACCTTTGGTCCAACTGGTATTATGATGACCTAGAAAACGTGAGTTAGGGTCATTAAGGATGGAAGCACACCAGGTGGCAAAAACATCTCAAAGGATAGGCCTGCTTGGTTGAGAAGGGGTTTACTTCAAAGGAGAATATAACTCTATCAGCATCATAGAAGATGTGACACATCTCACAAAAGTAGCTCTGGCATAGTGTTTCCATTTGAACACTTTTTAGAAAAAATGGCTGGAGTGGCCACAAAGCAGGCCCTGTAGCCTGAGAACAACAGAGCAATCCTTGATTCAGATACCATTAGCAGCTCTTCAAGCCCAGTTCATTCAGAAGCAATTTTGTTATTCGTCTGAGCATGAGCTTGTTGCCATCTCTGCAAATGTAATCTTACATTTTTACAATCTCTGGATATTTCTACAGATGTTTAAACAACTTTATATTTGTAAATAAATGAATTGCAGCAAGAGAAAGTCATCCTCTAAGACTGAATTAAGGAGACTTCTTTCTCACTGACCAGCTGAAAAGCAAAGGTCTATGCTGTTTATCACTCCCGAATTCTCTTACTTGAATCAATTAACTACAGTGTCATTTGAAGCCAGGCTGAGCTTCAATCAAGGCAGCTCTCTCAGCCTATCATGGCCTTTTCTCTTTGGCGTCTTCAAAGAATCTATTAAGACAGAGCCCACATGAAGCCATATGTGCTGAGCAACAGTGAAAAATAGGGTGGAAAAAATTAATTTCTTGTTTTTACTTTACTTAAAACATTTTTTTAAATTCAAGTATAGAGTCATTCATACATAGGGTTACCATGGGCTGTGCAAGGTCCCTCTCATGAAACCACTGGTCTCAAAAGCAACTGTAAAAGTCAATTCCTGGTCTACAGATGAGATAGTACTTTTAGTGAGTTCTTCCAAAACCTGCCTAATTCGGGTGGGCAGCACAGAGGAGGTGGCAAAAGCGAAGGTTTGTCTGATGGTTGCGAGGAGCATTTCACAAAAATGCAGAAATGCAAAGTAATTTCGTCTCTGAGGTAGTTCTACTATACCATTTCTCCTTCTGCATTGGCAGAGTTCTGAGTTGCAATATACAGACTCTAGCTAGTTTAGCAGAATAGGAATGTATTAAAGGTGATCCTAACCCAGCTGCCATTTGGCCATGCTGGAAATCAAATGCCTTTCAGAGTTTTCTCCCTGTTACCAGAGTGGATTTGCTGCGGTACCTCCTTTTCCTATCACTGCCGGCCTCAAGCTTCCAAAAGGTGAGTCTGATTGGAGAGGCTGGTTCTCACAACTTGCCTTAGCTGTAAGGGAGGTGGGCAAATGCGTTTCTGTTTTATCTTAGAAAGATAAGACTCAGGGTACAAACATCCCCAAACTTAGTGCTAGGTGGCCACTCAGTAGGACGGCAATAGGACACTCAGTGTGTCCTTATTTTCCTGGCTCCTACCACTCTATGTTTAGAGAAGGCAAAACATAAGCTGTGGTTTATTTAAAATTCCAACTTCCAGAAAATGTTCTGGAATTGTATCATTTCAGCTGTAAATGTTCAGAGCCAAGTGCAGGATAGGCACAGTAAGTGCCTCAGTATATAGTCTCAATAAGATTCTCAATAAATGAACATCTCTTTTATTGTATCCAGTTTTAAGTGTTCATTATGGCCAGAAATCAAACCAATGTATGTCTGAAAATGGGTTTGAAACCCACAGGTTTTTCTAACAGGGTCTGAATGGACACTTGAGAGAGTCGGCTATGGTATATAGGAAGTCAGGACACTGGGGCCTTACCTGGCACTGTCAGTGACTTGCACTACAACCATCAGAGCTCTATTTTTCAACTACAAAATAGAAAGATTAAAACACATTAGTTATTTTCAAACTTCTGTTGAGCAGCAATAGAACCCAGCTAAAATGCTGAGTCCCACACCAAGAGAAGAGGAGAGGAAAGAAGGGCCTGTAATGTGGTGGCATCTGGTGAATCCTGCCTCCCTGCTAGTCCCAGTGTAGCTCCCAGGGCCTCCTCACCCCACCCTATGGGCTCTGAATGATGTCATTTGAAAACCACTCAATTTCATGATCTCTATGGTCTCTTCCAAGACTCTGATTCTGTGAGTCTCGCACTCTCACCCTAGACACAAACTTCTCAGCCTCAGCACTACTGACATTTTAGGCTGCATAATTCTTCATTGTGGCCATTCTATGCATTGTAGGATGTTTAGCAGTATCCCTGCACTTTACCAATAAGATGCCCAAAATGTCACTATATATTGCCAAATGTCTCCTGGGGGACAAAATCCTCCTCATCCCCTTGAGAACCACAGTCCTAAATTAATTCAAAATTCTATTAAACGTCACACACCATTTCTTCAATATTCTCAACAACCTATCGCTTTTCTTCTTTCATTTGAAAAAAAAATACAATCTCTTTTTAAGCTAGCAATAAGGCACTTACTTCTGCTATTCAGGGGATTTGCAAGCCAGCATTTTTATATCCTATTGGCACTCACCATGATTTTTGTTCATTGAAAGTCATACGTATTTTCATTTATTTGTTCTTTTTGCTATCTATATATTCCCAGCAGCTCAGGACATCAAGCTGGGAGGCTTGGATAACACAAAGTCCATCACCGCCAACCCCTTACACTGTTACACTCCCAAACCTAAGAACTGAAACACTAATTACCAACTAGAGCAACCTTCCTTTCACTCATACTCCCACTATTCTCTTCCACTGGGACATGCATCCTAATCAGTCAAGCAAATTGTTGGTTCCCATTCAACACAGCTCACTGGGTAAAAAGGATTGAATAAGAACATGAAAGAAAATGATAATAATAACTATGATGATAAAGAAGATAACTAATTAGTAGTAGTAGTAGTAGTAATAGTAATATTATAGATAACACTTATATAGTAATGCTTACTATAAATGGAATCTTTACATATTTCCCCAGCACTTCAGTATGTGTGTGTGTATATATATGTACATATATGTATATGTATATGTATATGTATATGTATATGTATATGTATATGTATACGTATACATATGTGTATATGTATACGTATAGTATATATGTGTGTATGTGTATGTATGTACGTATGTGTATATGTGTATATGTATATATATATTATATATATATATATATATATATATATATATATATATACCCCAAGACCATTAGGAAGACCTGTCCATACATGGGAATGGGTAAGAGAGTCCTGGGGGTCCTTCCAGTACAGTGCTGGGTCTGGTCTAGCAGACCCTCCAAGGAGTGTGTGCCTTTGACTGACTTTCTATTGAGGAGGCTCCTTTACAACTCTGTAGCCAATTCCCATGGCTACTATCCCAAATTTCCACAAACATGATGGCTTAAAACAGTAGGAATTTATTCCCTCTCAATTCTGGAGGCCAGAAGTCTGAAATCAATTTCATTGGGTTGAACTCATGGCATCTGCAGGGCTGCCCTCCTTCTAAACGCTTCAGGAGAGAAACCGTTCCTTGCCTCTGCCAGCATCTGGTGGCTGCCAGTATTCCTTGGTTTGTGGTCACATCTCTCCAGTCTCTACTTCCGTGGTCACACTGCCTCCTGTGTATGCGTGCACATGTGCATGCATGCCACATCTCCCTCTGCTTCCTCTTATAAGAATAGATTGATTCCATTCAGGATCCACTAGGATAGTCCAGGATAATCTTTTCATCTCAAAATCTTTAATTTAATCACATCTGGAAGTCATTCTTAGCCATATAAAATAATAGTCCAAAGTTCCAGGGATTAGAATGTGGATATGGCGGGGGGGGGGTGCGGGGGGAGTGGTACATTATTCAGCCTCCCATCATATAGGTAGGTGTTGCATTGTAGAAAACTAGAAACAGTGGAAATGCTACCTGTAATGAATTTTTTTCTGGTAAAGAATATAAATCTCTGTAAACCAAACTTTCATTTGAAGTAGACTTAACATCTTATTGATTCTTCTATGATTTAATAACTTGAATAAAAATGTTATGTTTTCACTTTATATTCTCATGCAAGACATGATTTTACTTTTTTGAAAATTACACTTTAGTGATATTGACTCATTAATCCTCATGAGTCCATGAGCTAGGTGCTGTGATCTATCCCCATGTCAAAGATTATAAAATTGAGAGACAAAGAGGTTAGGAAACTTGTCCAAGGTCACACAGCTAGGAAATAAGGCCCACTGTACCATACTGTCATAACATGATGGCTGAACTAAGTGACCTATAATGTCCCATTCAGCTGGCTTTGCCAAGAGTCCATAAAAGACATAATTTGCTTTAGGAGTTCAGTAAACAACAACCACGTGGAAAATGACACACGGGTTGGGCTCTTTGAGTGTAGACATGATGATGTGCTGGGCTGAGGAGAGCTGGATTATTTTCCTCCTACTTCAGAACACAATCATAAAATGCAAATATTAGGGTTGAGCCAACACACATATGCAAACTGAAAAATAAATATCTGTGATGGAAAAGCATTATTTGTTGTTCATAATCCCCAAATGCAAAGGATGGAACACTGGAAGGGTCCTTTGTTTGCTGAAAGGGAAGATGAGATTGAGAAAATCAGATTGAAAAAGCAGAGCTGATGTGCATAGTATAAGAGAAGAAGTATAGAAAGATATCAAGGGAGAAGGAGAGAGGAACCGGGAGTCAATGTGGAAGCTGAAGGGTAGAATCGGGTATTTAACAGCAATTTTGTTAAGTCTTACTTGACATGTGACATAGTATTCTCTACTGCCTCTTGATTAATTGTCTGTAAAATCTATTTCACATAAAACATGCTTTATGAAGACAAATTTGTTTTTTAAGGGTACAATGCTGAGCCTTACTTCCAGAAGTATGGAAGGATAAGAACAGAGGCTGGCCACAAGGGTTCAGCCACACTGAGGTCACACATAACTATATTATAAAACTACATGTACGCTTTTCAAAATGTCCAACAGATTAACTGTGGTTTGGGAAATCAGATTTGGAAGGGTTTCAATACATCACTGCATCTCAAATTTAATAAACTTGCATGAAAAAAGTTTTTTAAAAAAGAAAACAGGATCCCTGTTTATAAAAAAATGATACCAACCAAATATTATTCAATATGCAAAACAGGCCTCATTGTCTGAAATACAAGAATTAAATAGCTGACTTAGCCTGATTCCCAGTTGCTTGTTTTCAGAACGCTGGGTTCCCCGGGGTACCTTCCAGTTAAACCAGTTCTCCAGTCTGTTCACTTTCTGATCCAGTTTAAATCCCTGCCTAGGTTGTGGGTTTTACATCACCTCCTATTTTTGCTTTCATTTCTAAAAGACAGCAATTTAAAAAGAGTTTTTCTTTCCTGAGTTTGGGTCTGAACAACCACAGAGAGACCTATGAATACTCCAGATGGAAAATACCAGGAAGAGGACTTTCAATTCAAAGTCCTTTCAACTTGGCTTCTGCTGGTGTTTCTCCTCCAACCATACGAGAAACTAAAAAACAACCAACCAATCAACCAACCAACATGTACTTCAAATTTAACATTATATTCATACCTTCCCACTTATTTTTGGAACTATATCATTTCTATTAACTAGACTACAATCTTTTTTTCTCAATGGACAAGATCTTTAATTGCATGATAAAGTTTCGTTGGTCTTCTAGTCCCTGGCTTCAGTCTTCAAAGGCCACAGACATACACTGGCTGGTATCACCAGCAATCACCCTAGGTGATAGGTACCATTGTTATTTCTGTCCAGCTTCATTGAGATCTGATTGATGTATAGCACTGGGTAAGTTTAAGATGTACAGTATGATGATCTGTTACATGTATGTATATTGTGAAATGATTACCAAAGCAGGGTTAGTTAATACCTCCATCACCTCACATAGTTACCATTTCATTTCTGTAGTGAGAACATTTAAGATCTACTTACTTAGCAACTCTCAGGTTTATAATACTGTGTTGTTAATTACAGTTGTTGTTCTAGTACTACAGTTAATTTACAGCTGAGGAATTGGAGGCTGAGAAAGTTTAAGTAACTTGCCCACACATAGTGGAGCCAACATTTGAACCCAGGCCCCTGGGACTCCAAACTCTTACATGCTTCCTCTAAGAGACACTGACTCCCAGCAATGCCTGGAAACTGTGATTCTGCTTCCAGCCTCAGAACCTTCAGTGACCATTCTCTGAGCCCAGAACATCCTCCCTCCTCAACCATTCCTTTGCCTATTGGACTCTTACTAGCTATCATCTCTACTCTAATGTCTCCATTTGGGGAAAATTTGCCCCAGTTCTCACATCATCATGTTCTTTACCAGCACAGCATTCACCTCAGTTTATAATTGTGAGGTCACTTATGTGAAGACATGATAAATGTTCCTCTCTCCACCTATCTCCAGCCTTCTTAAGAGGCAAGATCTTCTATGGCTTATGATTATGGCAACCCAGCAAACAATATGGGCTCAATAAATTTTTATTGAACAAATGAAAGAATGAATGAATTACAGATGACAAAGTAGATGAATGAAAGAATGACAGCAGCCCCAGGTGGACAACACAAAGTTCACTGTCCATGGACAGAGATTGCAAGCTCCCAGGTCAAGATGGGAGGAACACAGGCCAGTGATCATTCCAGAAAGACCACCTATTATATCAAGAATGCCCCAGAACACACACTATCTCCACATGCCAAGTGATTAAACCAGATGCAAGGCCTTGCTGGTATAGATGCTCTCACCCAGGACCCTTAGGTAGTTTTGCCTATCTTGGATCTGTGTAGATACTGGCTGGTACACTTTGGCTCTGAGATCCCTTGGTCTCCATCACAGTTGTCATCCATATCTCATTTTCCCAGTATTTGGACCTCAGGTTCCCACATAGACTTTCAGATCTTTCTTTGACTTTCCATGTTCCCTGCTGTCTAGAATGGAACTCTGTGCATGAGCTTCAGGCCCCTAGAACTCCAAACCTTCCTCCCATCACTAAGCCAAGTCCTGCCATGGGAAGAGGGTCAGATAAGTAGGATTCAAATGTAGAAACTACTTTAAAGGCTATTTCTTCAAGCACACATCTTTTATGTAAAACAAGATGTGTCTGTACTTCAGATGAAAAAATGAGACTTCTTGCCTTTGTGTTTCTCTGTTACTGACCACTCTCTTCTAGGTATGACTGCATCCCCCATGGCCCCAAATTAATCCAATTGTTTTTAAAGACTAATGCTTTCATAATATAGACCATCAGCATTTACTCCATCTCATGTGGATCTTATTTAAATAAAAGCTTATTTAGAAAGCTCCTACTGATCTGTAACATAGTATAGCTGGCATGCAAATGTCTCTAAGACATCTTGCCTAATCCCACCCCAGCCTCTTTCCAACCAGAAAGCTGTCCCGGGTTGGAAAGAGACAGCTTTCCAACTTATTCACAAATTCTGAAGCCATTATTGCTGTCTGCACAAGAACTATTTAAAGACAGAACTTGAAAGAGGAACTAGACTTGATGAAAAGAGATCTTGAGGTGAGTAGAATGCAAAGCAGGAGCTAATGCTTTTACTAAGCAGCCTTGACGAGATAAGGAAGCTGTTTTGGAACTTTATTCCCACAATGTTAGGTGCTGGTGGCTCAGACACAAGAAGAAGAGATGGAAGTGGGTGAGGAAGCTACATCCCATTCTTATATGGTCTATCAGGCAGTCATCTTGGGTCCAGAGAAGGTGATCAAACCTCACATATGAAGTGGATTTGGCAAAGTCTTTCTATAAAGAGCAAGCTGTGTAGGTTAAATTAAGTTTCCTTAAAGCTTTCTTCTTTAAGTGATGTTATAACTCTAGAACTAGTGTGTTTACAAGGCTGGAGACAATAGCAGGGAAGGGAACCGATCAGAGAAGAAAGTCGTCTCCTGTCTCTCTTGGTCCCCCAGCACCAGGGTTCCAGGAATCCTGTTGCCATCCATGTACTTAGTAGGAGTCAGAGGTTAGTCAAGTGAGATTGCCAGGGATTAGTGTTCTAATCCCTGTCCTGTTCATTTGTACAAGGAGACAGGAAAGAACAAAAAGATCATTTTCCCAGCAAACCTTTGTGGTATGAGAGTTATGTTCAAGGAGAGGGAATGAGGAGTCAGTAAAACTACTTCTTTCTTTTTTAGGAATGTCTCTAAAGAGACTCCTCCACCCTTCCTTAGAGTTTAGGTGTATCCATGGCATGAAGGGAAAGGCAGGCAGTAGGAGGATGTCCCATGAAAAAGACTCTCTCCCTTGACCAAACTTTAGTTAGGCTCCTCTGAGCCCTCTTCTCCACTAGGCCTTGGCCTTGACTTTCTGTGTCCATCCTTGCTGAGTCCATTTTTAGCAAGGATCCTACAATGTCAGATTAGAGAGAATCCCCACCCTTCATATCTAATCAAGTTCCTCATCCCCTACTCTTGATGCCTAAACCCTTATTTGCCTTCAACAAGAATCCTGTTAAGTCAGTTTAGCAAGAACTCTCCCACCCTTGATGTCTTCTCTTAGTAATTGTCCATCCACTGACCCAGTCACCCTGCTCCTTGGCTCTAAATCCCCACTGTCCTATATTCAGATTTGAGCTCGATTGCTCTCCCCTATCTAAGAGAGTCAACTCCTATTGCGATAGTCTTGAATAAAGTCTTCCTTACCATTTTAACAAGTGTCATAAATTTTTTTAACACCCTGTGAGTGGAGGGGATAAAATGGCTGGGAGTCGGGATGAGCATCCTTGAAACTTAAAAGAGTTCCTCTCTTCTGGTAGTTTCATTTTCTGAAGTTTCATGTCAACTACAGTCCAAAAATATTATATGAAAAATTCTAGAACTAAACAATTCCTGAGTTTTAAATTACATGCTCTTGTGAGTAGTGAGATGAAATCTTGCACTGCTTTGCTCCATCCTGTCCTGGACAT
Organism: Eidolon dupreanum; assembly: GCA_028627145.1. NCBI lineage: Eukaryota > Metazoa > Chordata > Mammalia > Chiroptera > Pteropodidae > Eidolon > Eidolon dupreanum. The sequence goes on from CM053501.1 coordinate 18,264,556, forward strand.
GAATCATCCCTTTGTCCAGAGGATCTGCCCTGTATATACTATTCACCTGTTAGTCACTTAGCAGCCATTTAGGTTATCATATTGACTGTTGCAGTACTACCGTGCTTGTGTTCAAGTAACCCTTATAGTAGCCTACTGCTATGTCACAACATCTATGTCATTCACCTCACTTCACCATGTAGGCATTGTGTCATCTCACAGTATCACAACAAGAAGCCTGAGCACAGTACAATAAAACATTTTGATATCACATTCACATAACTTTTATAACAGTATATTGTTATAATTATTCCATTTCATTATTAATTGTTGTTGTTAATCTCTACTGCGCCTAATTTATCAATCAAACTTTATATGTATGCATGTGCAGGAAAAAACACAGTATATATAGTGTTTGGTATTATCTGTAGTTTTAGGCATCCACTAGGGTCTTAGAACATATCCCCCAAGGATAAGGGGATATCCTACTACATAGGGGCAAACTTTGCCCTGGTCCCCACAGTGTCCTGACACAGAATGGCTGCATGAATGCCTTTGGAAGCCTGAGCAGCAGTGAAAATCCTCTGGGTCTATACAAGGGGTGTATCTGTAACCCAGAACAGCTCCTATCCCCATGGTCTCTTAGCAGTAGTGTCTGCTCTGCTTCCCCAAGACTTCTGCATCCTTGACAAAGTATTTATAAAAGGGGAGCCAAACAATAGGTATTCCCAGACATTCAGCTGATTAAACCAGCTTTCAATTCATCCCAAAACTAAAGATATGCATCATTTCTTTTTCCAGAGAGTTGCACAACAAGTTCATAGCAGTTACATAATAGATAACTCAGACGTGTTGGGACATCTGTGGGAGAGAGTACTCAAACGAGAGAACCCCTGGGAATGACACTCCAGAACAGAACAGGAAAAGGCAGAGAACTGGGAGGGCATCAGCAGGAGGCCCTGCCAGGCACAGCTCCAAGGAGGGAGGCAGCAGCATCATGCAACCCTGTGGGAAGTGCTCATTCCCCCAAGAATATGTTAATGGAGGTCCTATTTCTGCCTTTTTATGTTAATTTAAATGATGTATGTTTATGCCCCACTGAGCAAAAAGAACATTGAATTAACACACACATGAAAGAAAACCATAGCTCTCAGCAATCATTCTCCAAATGCTCTACATAAGCCTTTGGATGAAGGACTGCTTTACTCTGCTTCTAAGAAATCCCTCTATTATCACCTCCCTATTTTGAATACTTACCACAGAAGTCATTAAATATGTGGTTTAGTAATGAGAAAAGAGTGCAGTAGGTCAACAATTTATTTCAACACTTTCCGCCTAAGAAAAATGAAAGGCCCATTCTTACATTCTCTCTCCATTTTTAACTCAGGTTGTTTTCTAAGTGTTTGTCTAACATCTATGAGATAATATTTCCACTGTTAACAGTGAGGTTTGGAGTTGTCCTTCCCTTGACAAGTCTATGGTGTCATCTTTTAAACCCTAGAAAAATATGTTGATGATACTCTGACTAACACATTCTTAAATGGTTGGGTTTCAGCCACAGTATGAGAAAGTCTTCAGGAATGTGAAATTTGATATCTCTCTAGTTTCCCCTATAAACCAAAATTAATTTTAGATTGTAATAAAGAATTTGAAAAAAGCATTTATTTGAGCAAAAAGGAGCTGCAGCCCATGAGACAGAGATTCACCTAGCAGTCTAAATTGTGTTCCACTGAGACAAAGGGGAAGCTGTCTTTTATTGTAAAAATTCCCATCCACGTTCTTAACTGGGTCCATTTTATGTAAAGGAGGTATCCAAATAATGTAGGGAGGAGGTAAGAAAATTAAAATGTTATATCAAGCTACATTCAGAGACCACAATATGCTTATCAGTCCTGAAGCCAGGCCAGGAGGACACCTGCAGAACAAAGAAAGATTTCTGCAGGGATTGCTAAAAATCCATTTCCCACACCTGTGAAGGGGAAACAGGAAAAACAGAGTGGCTGCCCTACACAAAATAAAATCATTCATTCCCTATGGCTAAAACCATGGGGAACATATGGATTAAAGGCTGGGAACTGCCAGCAGGCCTTTCACACTACATATAATTACCTTTTCACACTATATATTCTTCCCCTTCCTCACTGTATATTTATATCAAAGGAAATGGGTAAACTATAACTCACAGGAACTAAAGAATGATAGGTAAACTGGATTCCAACCTCCCCCTCACTCCCAATCAGGGCTTTTTTCTTTGTCTTGGGTATTTGTCTTTGTTTTCTTTTCCCTTTCTTTAACACACTTTCCTTTTGACTCTAACATTGGTGTGTGTGTTGCATTCTTCCCTCACTCTCTGCCAAAAGACCCTCTTCTCTCAGTACAGGGCTTGGTCTCCCCGCCACTTGGGGAAATTTGCCCTGTCCTGCATCATCTTTTCTGGCTGGCCATGAAGGGACCAAAGAACATAAGCTTGTCCTACCCAAGTTCATGGCTCTTCTCATCTGAGAGTGGCTGGTATTTATTTCCCTGTGCCCTGAAGATCAATTGGCCTTGGAAAAACTGTTCACACTGCTTCTAAGGGGCTAGTAAAAGACTTTTCTTCTAACCCAGCAGGAGTCCACTGGTCCTGTCTGCTTTTACTACTTCTCTTTCTCTAACCTCCTTACTCAGGCATCATCATGGAAATTGCAGAGAAGACCTGCTGAGGGACGCCATCCAAACTCCAAATTAAAAGACTACACAGCATCTTTTGGCCACAACAGGACAGGTGAGTCCCCAGGGAAGGCTTCTCTTCATTTCTTTCTTGGTCCCTCTCATTGTCTTTCTCTTGGTGCTCTTTACTGTCTCTCTCATTGTCCTTGTCTCAGGCTCCCTCACTCTCTGCCTCTGAGAGGAGACCACACTCTGTCTGTGGAGTGTTACCCCTTTTCAAATAAACTCTCCTTTTAACTCTAACTTTGGACTGTGTATTGAATTCTTTCCACACTCTCCAACAAAGGACCCTCTTCTTTCAGTGTAGGACTTAGTCTCCCCTCACTCAAGGAAATTTGTCCTGTCCTGCATCGCTAATTTGTATGGTTCTTGATTGGTTGGTATATACAAAAATGATAATACAATGTGTATAGTTCTGGTTGGATGGGGCAGGTCTCAGCCACTGGTAGAAAAACTAAATGAGGGTTTCCCTCCAGCAATTGACTCAGCCAGTGTAAACAAATGGGGCACAGTGCAGGAAGGGGAAAGTTCAGTGTGGATTTCTTCCCAATATACAGGGTAGTGAGAAGCTGTCAGCAAATGGCTTGCTAGGCTCTTATTGTTCATAAAGTTTGGGCCCTTGGTTGACCATAGGGATAAAGTACTTAGCAGATAAAGTACTTCTTGGGATTCAGAATTTTTCTCCTCAGGATCCATACTCCCAACTTTTTATTTTAGTCCTAAATCCAGTTCTTTGGTGTGAGATCTGCTTTGCCTCCTTGTCCTTCAAAAAGATCTGGCCACATATACCAATCTCAGGTGGACAGCTGCCACCCGAACTGCTTGTAGTTGTTGTTAGAATGGTGGTGATTTAGTTTTGTAGGAGATCTTAATATGCCACCCCAATATATTACTGTAGGAGACCAGAATATGTAACCCCCAAATATTCCTCTTTGGCATAAGGATTATTTTGACCTGATTATTTTGAAAAACAACAAACAGGACAATCTCTGAAAACAGAATAGAAGTTTCCCTTTTATAAGGCAAATTAACATTTATAAAGGAAATCATTTGTAAGGGTGTCTCGTCCTCTCTATCAGGAATAGATGGATGACTCTAAATCACAAGAGACTCTAATCCAGAGAGAGGACAGAGTTAAATTTGCATAACAAACCTTACCCTTGTTTAGGAGTACTTTTCCTTGTCCCCTTCCCATAACTAGTATCCATACCTTTCTTCCTTTGTTTTAGCTGAAGATAGTATTTAAGCCCCAGTTGTAGGCATCAGTTTGAGTTTATTCATCCCTGATTTTCTTCCAGGTATACAGTTAACCCATGAACAACAGGTGTTTGAACTGCGCAGTATAAAACTGCTTGTTCAAGGTTCAACTGTATTTTCAATCTGCAGTTGGGAACACAGCTCTGCAGGGCTAACTTAAGTTATCTGTGGATTTTTGATTTCAAGGGTCAATTGTATATGAGATATACATGTTAACACATTTCTGTTTCTCTTGTTAATCTGTCTTTTGTTATGGGGCCTTGATTGAGAATCTAGAATAGTAAAAGTAAAGATTTTTCCACTCCTACAGTTTCTATTTTTTATCAGCCATATGTGACTCAAAAATTCTACTTAATGTAACTGCAGAACCAGCTCAAACAGGCCCTATCCCTGTTTAACAAGACTGTGGGTTGCTTTTCAGAGACAACAAAAGAAAACCACCAGTCTTGCAGCCAAAGCATGCACACAAAAGAGAACTTTGACCTCCAGCGGCTCCTTGAATCAAAGTCTCATCCCCACACCCCTCCCTACAACCAAAGGACCAGGATGGGACTGGGACTTGAACACCAGAACCGTTTGAGAAGCAAAGGATCCACTGTCCAGGAAGATCAGTGCTGAAACCCCTTACCGTAGTACCTTCCCATAATTCCTTAGGGTCTGAAGCCCTCCCATCAAAACCTGCCCTGCCAGCACTCCCGCATACAAGCCTGTTCCCCCTATCCCCTTAAAACTCATTCTGGACTCTGGATCAGGGAGACAGTTTTGAGCTTTGCCTTCTGTCTCCTTATGAGTAGACTTAATAATAAATGTTCTTCTCTTTTTTCTAAAGCTGGTGCCAAAGATTTCACTCCTATGAATGTAAGACAGCAAGCCTTTGTCCAGTATCATTAAAAAATAAGAAATCTTATGGTAGTTCACTATCCCTCCCAATCCTATAGTCCAACATTGCCATCCTTGTCTATTTGATGGAAATCTTAATTCCACCTGTGTATCTGATGTGCCTATCTACTGCTATATGCAGCTTTTAATTCAATGGGCAAGTTCTACTGAAAATACAGTTGAACCTTGAACAAAGTTCTACTTTGTTCCTGGAGCAACCAAAGATCAAACAGATGTTAGTCTACTGATATACAGAATAGAATTCCACTATACCCAGGATGGGGAAGGCCCACCTAGCATCAAAGCCTGACAACACATCTGGGACGACCTCTCCCACTGAGCTTTGCTGCTGCACATCATGGTGGGATGAGGGTTGGGGAGAAAAGAGGGCCTACTAAGGAACATAGTGTGGCTTCACAGAGTGGAGGAGTGAGGGTGGCTGCGTGCCCTGCCTTTTTGCTGATGTCCATTGTTCTAGATTAAATGTCATTAGTTCCTTTCTATAAAGAGGCTTATTTAAAAATGTAATGCAATAGCACAAACATCCTTGTCCTCCTCTTCCAGCCCTCACACTTTATTCTCAGAAGAGTGAGAAAGAATTAACAGTTCACTAGCTTACATGACATGCTTTGCACTCAGGTAAATGACATTGCACATATCATCTACCTTAACCTTCACAGAGGAGTCCTTAGACGTAGACATCTCTCCTGATACTTCTTATGGGATCTGAGATTCCCTGAAATTAGCCCTGGCAAACAGCTGACAAGTGCTGGTGTTAGGTAGCTAGTCAGACATGAGCAACAGGGGGAACAAAGGAATAAGAGCCCAGCCTAAAGACCACCCAAAGAACACCACATTGGTAGTAGAATTCTCAGTATGCACATGTATACTAGGCTAAGAGTTATATACTAGCCAGGTGTTAATCAAAATGACCTTACTTGTCAATCACCTAGGAATGCCTTTGGAACCACCCAGCATAGCTAAAATATAATGCTTTCTCTCTCTTTTTTTGTGACCTTTTTGTGTTGGTTATAGCACTGGGACCATGTGCCTCCTTGGGGCATTCTTTGTCTTTCTAAAATATACTTTTAATGAAACTATTAAATCTCAATGAACTGTGATTCTTCATTGCTGTCATTTGAGGAAGAACTGAGGGAAAATGTTAACTATATCTCTGAGCAGTCATTATCACTCTCCCCCTGCCCTGCTGTTGGGTGACACTGAACTCCAATTGGCCCCAACGGGGTGACACTGGAACTGAGGTTTGATCCAATCTACTTGGTTTTCAAAGTCTAACTTGTTCTCTTATGCAAACAGGACTATCCTTTAAAGAGAAGTCATCTCCAGCTCAGTTTGGTATTTGCCACATGGAATTTGAGATTCCACATGGAGGGCTGGGGAATGTGGACTGCAAGCATTAAAGACAGCTGTCTTCTCTGGGAGTGGGAACTACCATTTGCCCCACAGGGTCTAGTATAGTGCTTCATTCACAGTGCTGTTCAAGAAATATTTGCTGAATAAGCAAGATGAATAAAAACTCTTACTGAAATGCCAAAAAAAAAAAAAAATACCCCAAAATGTATTAATACTTATTGGACATATTAGGTTATTATATGAACTTTTAAAATTGTAATGTGAATGAGCATATAGGAGATAACAAGCCAGTTACAGAGCTGGACTCAGACAGATAAAATTCTTACAGGAGGTCATGGAGAGTCCAGTTAGGAGCTGGAATAACAGAACCCAAAGGAGCCCATTGGTGCATCTGCTGACACTGACAAAAGGAACCTGATGAATACACTCAATGCCCAGTGAGGATTTATGGAGAAGGTGCTGCTAAAAGAGATAAAACATCTGCCCCTGCTATCCTGTCTTACAAATAACGCTAGATATCAAAGAACATCAGTAGAGAGTATTTGGAATCAAGTTTGCTGATTATGCTAGACATAGACAAAAAATATCTGGAATTCAAAACAAAATCTGGAAGCACTCCTCCCACCCCAACTCCAACCCAAGCAGACACACTCAACTTGAAATCAAGGGAACAGTGCTTATTTACTATGTTTTAAGCAGGGGGCTAGAGAGATTACAATGCACAAGGTAAGCAAGACTCTTATACTCTTGAGCTTGGGAGTCACTAAATCACCATTGAGAACAGAGAAAATAATGGATAAGATAAGTAAGAATATTAAGAGTGACAGAATTTAGGGCCTGGATCTACGCAGAATTGGCAATCGTTTTAGGCAGATGGAACAAAAATGTGAAAAAGCTACCTGGGATTTAGCAGGGTCAATACTCTGGCTACACTTCGTGAAACAGAACTTTACAGAAAAAAATAAAATTGCAAGATGCTTTATACTTTCTCTAGAGCCCCTGGACCTGTACCTACTAGAGATTCCCCTTTCCATTAGACACTGTGCTAGAAAGTGGACAGACCACCACAACGCTTTCTCAGCTCAGCTCACACTACTCCTCAGGGACAAACCAAGGAGGCAAGTATCAATAACTTAAAAATTGCATATGACTTTCTGTTCAATGCATAACACAATTTCTTTTCCTATAATCATCATGAAAGTTCATTATTTATTAACCCTTCTCCCAAATTTTAATATTTAAAAAGAAAATTACCACAATGAAGTTAAAACAACAAATTAAGAATAAAAGTTCACATTTTAAAAAACCTAACCATTGGGTTATAAAAAATACTTCTAAATAACTCTTAGATCAAAGAAGAAGTAAAAACTGAAATTATACACTATTATAACAACTCAAACACTACATATAAAAACTTATGAGCTGTGGCAAGATCAGTAAAACACATAACATTAAATGTTTTTGCTATTAAGCAAGACAAAAGGAAAATAAATAAACTGACATTTCAACTCAGAAGGGTACAAAGCAAGAAGCTAAGGATGAAAGGTGAAAAGACAAAGCTGGTTGTAGAACTCATATACAGGGAAAAGGAGGAAGTGATAACTCAGGAGCTGATACTTTGGAAAAGCCAACTAAAATTAAATCTAATTTTAAAAGGAGGGAAAAAAACATGTTATTAAGAGCAAGAAAAGGGCTTCAACCACAAACATAAAAAAGTTTTTTAATGTTTGAATGGTAAATGAATGGAAGAAATGTCAATCCAGGAAGCTTTCTGAGACAGACTAGAAAAGAGGCATAGACTAACCACTGGAAAAGTCATCAAGAATTACTGTCCAAAAAGGCACTAGACCCAGTTTCTACCACAAATAAATTCTGTCAATTTTTTGAAGAATAGAAAAACAGCATGTTATCTGAAGTATCCCAGAATATAAAGAAAATGAAAAATTAATAATTTTCTACAAACATATATGATGCTCATTATAAAAGCAGTAAAGCCAGTACACACACCTTGAAAACATTATGCCAAGTGAAAAAAGCCAGCCACAAAGTACCACTTATTTCATTTACATGAAAAGTCCAGAATACCCAAATCTATAGAGACTAATTCTAGTAATCTACAGAAAATAGATTAGTGATTGCTACAGCTGAGGGGGTTGGGAAGAAATGAGTAAGAGATTTCTTTTAAGTGTAATAAGTGTGTACTAAAATCATGGTAATGGTTGGACAACCCTATGAATATGCAGGACTAAAAATCATTTAATTGTATACATGTTAAGTGAGTAAAATGTATATTAGTTATATCTCAATAAGACTTATTTTTTTTAAAGACAAAGCACGCACACACACACACACACACACACACACGAGAATATTGCATACAAATTCACTAAGGGTCGAAATTTTTAACTAAAATACTGGCACTTAACACACCAGGACTAAGTAGAGTTTATTCCAGGAATACAAATATGGCCCTATTTGAGACAACATATTAATACGATTTGAAACAAAAAATCATAATCATCTTACTAAATACCAAAAAGGCATGTGAAAACATTCAATGTGTTCCCCCCAAAAAACTAGTAAATTAGAAAGACAATTTCCATAACCTCATGTCTATTTAAAACAAACCAATATTAGTCATAACAGTGAAATGCTCAAGGCACTGCATTAAGTGAAGGATGAGATAAAGATCTGTCACCATTAATATTCAATATTGCTCCACAGATTTCAATTGAGGCAATAAAAAAAGTATAAATGAAAAGAAAAAAGAGGCAAAATTATGTTTATTTGTTCATAAAACGATGATCTATCTCTAAAAATAAAAACAAAAATATCAATGAAAATTACTAGAACTTAAGATTTCAAAAATGTGACCAGTTATTATTTATAATGAATGAAACCTTTTATTGAAGTAGAGCAGATGTACAGAAAATCACACAAATCTCAACTGTTCTGCTTTGTTCATTTTCACAAATAGAAAACACTCATTTAACCATCATCCAAGTCAAGAAACAGAAGATGACCAGTCTTCCAGGATCTCCCTCTGTACTCATTACCCTGTGACTATTTGCCCTGAAATAATCACTATCTTGAGTTCCAAACTGTAGATTAGTTGTGCTTGATTTTGAAATTCAAATAGAAAGAAAAAAATAGTATATACTCTTTGGGATCTGGATTCCTTTACTTAACATTATGTTTAAGAGATACAAATGCCTTTTGTTTTTGAAAAAATAACATTAATATCCTCAGATAAATAGAGAATATATTGCATTTATAAAACAAGAACTGGGTGCTGTGACAAAAGATCAGTTAGAGAACCAACAAAAATCCTTGAAAATTAAAACACAGAAGCAGAAATAGAAAGTTTAGGAAATAAAGTTAAGGAAATTTCCCAGAAAGTATAGCCAAAAGACAACATAATGAAGAAAAAAATAGTAAAGATAAGGAAATTAAAGAACCAGTCCAGGAAGTTCAACACGCAAATGAAAACAGTTCCAAAACTGGAGAACACAAACACACACACACACACACCTACACACGAGGAATATCAACGGTGAACATGAGTTTCCACTGGAAAGTTCTCCTGAGTACCCAGCACAATGGATAAAAGTAAACCCCAAAGCACATCATCATAAAATTTCAAAACACCCATGATAAAAGAATTTCTAAAGAGATAAAGACAAGTCACCTTCAAAGAAGTGGAGGCAGAATGGCTCTGGAGTCCTCCATAGCCATATAGGAAGTTGGAAGACAATGAAACACTGTTTTCAAAACCTGAGGAAAAAACCTTATTAAGTGGGAAGTGAGAATACTGATATTTTTAGATATGCAAGGACTAAAAAGTTTACTTGAAGATATGCACCACTAAAATGAGGAGTAAGCCAAGGAAAAAAAAGACATGGGAATGGGATTCAGGGGATCCAACACAGGAGAGATGTGAAGAGAACCCCAGAATCTGTTAGGTTAGGCAGTCCTGATCGATGGAAAGGACCCTTTGAAGAGTTTGTTTCTTTGTTTGTTTTCAAAAAGATGAACTGGATAGAATATTTAATGAGAGGATTGGGAGGGAATTCAGAAAAGATTCAGAGGGTATGGGGTCGAATTAGTGAAAAAGTATATAGGAAACAAAGTAAGCAAACAAATGAAAAGACAATGATTATGTACAGAAAAAAAAAAAAAAAAAAAGTCGTGCAGGAAAGGGGAAATAACCAAGGTACACTATGTGGATGAACTGTAAGTAGTTATAACAAAGGTAAATATTTTAAAAATGATCTAAACAAAATTAAAACTATAATGGAGAATGGTGGAAAGAATGAGAAGTATACATGGCAAGGGTGGGTGTGGATGAGTGGAAAAGCATTATTACCTCATTTCCCATAGCAGAAAGTTAAGAAATCATGCCTAAATATCAAAAAAAAAACAAAAAAAAACAAAAAATAAACAAACAAACACAAAAAAACAAGTAGGAGCGTGTGTTATTTAGAGATAGAGAGATAAACAGAAGGATCATTTACAAGAGTGGAGGGTGGTACCATTAGAGAGTGAGTAGGGACATGTAGAATGTATATTTGACACTGTAAATATATGCATACATAGTTTTTATAAAACTAAAAAATAAATATGTAAGATACTAATGAATCTTAGATATTAATGAACCACAATAGTTGTTGTTCCTGGATGGTGTGATTATGAGTGATTACCTAATACATTTTTGCATTTAAAAAATTTTTACAATAAATATTATATTTGTAATGGATACACAATAAATTTTACAATAAATACATAATGAAAAGTATTTTTACAGTGTGATTTTAATATTCTCCAATCTCCTCGTCACTGCCCTCATTCTCTGCTAGGTTGGAAGACAACATGTGGACTAGAAGCTGGAAAGAAAACCATTCTCATTTCTTCTCCTGAATGCCTATAGACAAATTATAGAGCTCTAATTTCATGGCTGTCAGCCTCTGCTCCTCCCTCCTCATATTCTTTAGGATTTGAAGTCCCTGCAATTTCAAGTTTCTTCAAGCAAATATTCCAGTTTTCCAGAGATGACTAGAAGATTTAAGAGATTCTTTTCTGTGTATACTTTTAAGAAGCTCCTATAGGATTTGGTAGAGAAGGGTATGTATGTCCTACTCACATAAAATTTATAAGTAATCAGACCACCACCTTTTACTGCTCAGAGATATGAGAGTATACTTGTGGAAATACTTGGAGACTGAGAAATTGAAAAGGGCAAGGCAGCCATGTAGAATCAAGGAATGTCATGTACTAGCCACAGGGACACAGAGGTGGACTGAAGAAGTTCAGTCCTTTAGATAAAGTCACCACATTTAAGGGGTTCCAGCAACATTCAACCAGAGCTCAGCTGGGGCAGGGGGGATAGCAAGGCAACAAAGAAGCAGGATTTAGAGGAATGATACAAGGGCAAGCAGGTGCCACAATTTCCGGTAGCCTAGAACTCTGGGCAGACAATCAGTGTCCCCTGCGAAAGGGACTGGCCAAAGTAAGAAAGGCCCCTGGCTTCCAGGAAGCCAGGATTTTGTGAACATAACATGCTTGCAGGATGGAGTGTTTAGGTGTGGAAACGTGGCTCTGGGAGCATCATGATCAGAGCAAAGACATGGGGGAGCAATGCTCATAAGTGAGAGCAAGGAGATCGGTAAGGGTGCCTAGGAGGCTCAAGGTTTGAGAGGTGAACACTGCTTCTCAGCTCACATTGTAGGTGCTGGAACTGTGTCTTGGTCACCCACATCACATGCCTTGGCCCAGGACCAAGAGTAGGACTGAGTTTGCAGACAAGAAAGTAGGGCAAGGGTCTCAAAGGAGCTGGTGAAAAATAAGCCTGGGAATTGAGGGCAGGACTGAGAAAAGACAGAGGTCCTCACTGCTACCCCCACTTGTCCTCTAAAACCTGAATACTGAAATCCCCTTCTCGTTGCTCCAGAAAAGGCAAAGCCTGTGCAGTGGAGGTGACTGAAAACTGCTAATGTTCTTTCCTCTTTGGAGCTACCTAACCTTTGCTCTAAGTTGTAAGGTGGGCCATTTGTGAATCTTCTTGTTTTTTTCACCTCCGCTTTCAGAAGGGGATGCTAGGCTGGGAGGAAGCAAACCATAGGGCTCTTAAAATTGGAGCAAAAACTCTCTTGCTCCACTAAAACTGAATACTGGGGCTGGTGCTGAGAAAAACTAAGAAGCACTCTAAATGAAAGCACACAGTTTTCCCACCTAAAGTCCAACGTGAAGGAGACAAGGGAGAAGAAGATGGTGAGAGGTAATGCATGCCTGGAGTTGGCCCAGAGAGAGGGAGAAATGTGTTTCATAGTGACATTAGCACAGAGGGTAAGAGGGAGGGAGGGCTTTTGTCCCTGTTTTCCATGGAGACCATGGAAGGAGCCTGCTTCACGGGTGGCCTCATATCCATCTGGGGCCCACCACATCAAAGTGAACATGATTGCACACTGTGGCATATGGCAGGAGGCTCAGTTCTCATAGAGGGAAGGGAGAGGAGAAGCTGAGGGTCATCCCTGAGGGCCAGGTGAGTCTGCAGCTGAGGCTGGGATGGATGCAGAGAAAAATGACCTAAGCTCTGGTCTCTACAGCCAGCACAAGCCAAGGCAGGCTGGCCCTGACCAAGCTAAGAGGTCAGATAGCAAGTTAGGCAGCTGCAGATGTCTGCCAGTAACACCAACAGGGAAAGGAGCAGCCAGGTGGGCCAAGGATATTGCCCAAGGGAGGGAGAGGCACACCACGACTCTGAGGCTTCCACTCAGCCACTAGGGGGAACACACCTGCCTACCTGTCCCCACACACCCAGATGCCAACTGAGAATGAACACACTTCCTGAAGGGGCTGAGCCTTCCCAAAGGGACAGGGTATTATCAATAACCTATAACCAGCTATAGTGCCTAGCATATTGGCTGAGCCTGGCATATATAGTAAGAGCTCAATAAATATATGCTGGTGAGTGAATGAATGATTGAATATTCTGCACTTTTCTGTCCAAGACATTAGATTTAGAACTAAAGAAATTTCCTAACAACTTAATGGCAAATGTGATAATTTATCAATCATCTCCATGTGAGAGCATTTAATTAAGGCTACAATGCCACGCGCAGGGTGAAAAAGTTTATATTCACAGCCTTTCTTTGGCCTCGCTGCCTTTTTGCTTCCATTTAGTTCATAATAACATAAATCAGTCACTGTTAGGAGTGGGGTGGAAGATGAGGTGGCATATACAGAAGTAACAGTAATTTCTGGATTGAGAGTTACTGTTAGTTTGTCTCTCAGTATAAGCAAGCAAACTTGCTACAAACCTTTACTGAGTGATGGCAAAAAAGACAAATACATAGATACACACATAGATTCACCAACTAATTGGATTTGCATTGGAGGTGGAGTTCATCTCTAAAGTGAGAGGCTGTGCCTTGTCCAGAGTTGTTCTCAGAGCCCTTCCTCCAACTGAAACCAGGTAGATGAAGCTGGGGAATGGCTCATGCCCAGCGGGTTCTGTCTATGAAACCGCCCACAGCCATCAGGGATACTGCAGTTGGAAATTCAGTGTTAAAAGACACTTAAGAAACATTTCTCTCCTTTTTTCCTTTAAGTTAAACTTCTTAGTAGCCTGGGGGTCCACTGAACTTCATACACATAAGTCAGACTCCAAAATACTGATATGGGCATCTTTCCAGTTCTACAAAGGGCCTCCCGTGTGGTGGGTGAGCTTCCCAGGCCTCACACACCCCCATTCTCAAAAGGCTGTGAAGGAGTCTATGCTCCATCAAGCTCTGCCAGTAGTTAGGTTGTGACAGTAAAGCCAGCTTGTCATAGCCCCTCCACTGTGACAAGCTATGAGGACGTGCTGCTACTAGAGTGGTTTATGGGCACAGCAACCTGGAGTTCTAGAGGACAACGAAGCCATTGCTCCTGACTTCTTGTGTGCCTGGTTGCAGAAGCTAATTTTAGAGCCACATTGCAGCAAAAAGTCTGAAGACTGCTACCTAAAATTCCAGATAGGTATGGTAAAGTGTCAGACTAAATTTCCCTACTTTGTGGGAGTCTGAATAAAACTGCAGCCTTAAAAAACTGTGCTGGGTCAACTGACTGAAAATGCTTCAGTGTCCAGTAAGGCAACAGCGACTGGTCATTTGTCTTTGCTGGATGGCGGGCAGCTCATTATTTGTCAGAGAAGGGCACTATAGGCTCTGTTAGCAGTGCTTAGGAAGTTAGGAATTAACTTCCTGAGCTCTGAAAGGAAGTTCTATTGGCTTTCTCTTCAATCTAAGTGAAATGAAATAGTCACGTGTTCCTGCATTTCCATAAAAGAGAGAAGAAAATGGATAGGGGCTGGGCTCCAAATGGTGCCTCAAACATAGCAAATGCTGTGCACCTGGGAAGGCCTGATAAAAAGTAACCACCTTGGAGGATGAAACTCTGCAAAGGACTACTGGAGAACTGATAAATGGAAAACGCTATTTGAGAACTATTCTTAACCTGTATCTTAGTCATCTCACCTGAAGGACACCCTAAAAATGACTGAGGGATAATAATGCACTGAGGACTGGACGGGCCAGGAGATAAGAAAAGAGTACTAAACTGTGCTGCAGAGAAAACTATAGGGCAGCAGGAAAGGAATGAAGAAAGAGCACCTTCCACTCTAAACTCAATCCCAGTCTTCTATGCTTACTTTTTGGGATTTGAGAGTAGAGTGGAAAAGAGAAATGGGAAGAAAGGACAGGGGAAGCAAGGACTAAGAAAAAGCTCAGAACATAGCATGTTCTGGAATCCTCTGGAAAAAGAGGAGTTAAAAGCTACCAAAATAACGGCTGGAGCCTGTCTCTTCCCACTTCCACCCACCCACAACTGTACCCGCCCAGCTCCACCCAAAGAGGAATCTGAGCTACCTTCCTCCTGCCAGATCAATTTGCTAAAGTTAATGGTATTGCTGCCATTTAACTCAGAGGTAAAATGTCTTCTATTTTTTTAAATCTTAAATTTAAAATGAAAAGGATCTGCTCTTTGGCGGCCCACCACATAGAACCTCTTTGTAAGCAGGGAGGAAATCCAACATTATTCATATTCACCTACTTACTGCTGTGAGCTGTCACAATACATGTTGGTTGATGGAGGCAGGTTTCTGCTTGTCATCACTAAGAATGGTTACCCCGAAAGCCTTGCTTTAGCTTCAGGGCACTGCCTGGGGGCTTAGTTTCCAAAGGAGAGGTATCTAGCAGTGACATTAGTCGCTGATCTACCCAGGCTGGTATTGAAGGTACATTGGTGAGATCAAGAAATAGCACTCATTTCACCAAAAGCAGTGTGTTCACCACTGTGTAAGCACACTTCCATTTATAATGAAGAGCCTCCCTGAAGGGACTGACTTGGGCAAATTCCCTTATTTTCCTGTATAAGTCCCTAGCATTAAAAATGCCTCTGCTTCGCTAGCACGCAGGGATACAGAGTCAGGGATATCTAATAATCAGGCTGTTTTTCATAATCATGTGGTCATATGAATGGACCAGATAAGAAAAGGATTGTAGGAGTCCCACAGTGAAAAGTAAGACTCGCCATGGTAGGGTACCAAGGAGCAAAGGTAACAGCAGCAACAATCATAATAGCTAGCGTTTTAAAGCATTTTACATGAATTGTCTCACCATTTTAAGCATTTTACATGTATCTTCTCATTTAGTCTCACAGCCCTGTAAAATAATTTAATAACTCCATTCACAGATGAAGAATCTGATGCACAGAGAGGTTAAGTAACTTGTCCGAGGTCTTATAGAATGGGTCTGTAGCATCTCTAGTTGTTTTACAGGGAACTAAAGCTCAAAGCAAGTGGTCACATCTAGAGCAGAAAACAAGTCTTGGGATCCTGGGCATGTTCTTTCTACTCCATTGTGGAGCCAACTTGGTGTCATTTGAGAACCACTGTGATCATTACTAGATATTCTTCCCAGTTAACTGACCAAATAGCAAATATTTTAAAGAAAGGGACATATCTTCCATTAGACAACCTTACAGAAGGGCAAACTCCCATTCTTTCCTTCTCCAACAGCCATTTTCATTCACTGAGACCTACCTCATCTGGGGTCTTAAAAATGTACAAACATGAATAAATTTGAGGAGGACTGAAACACAGGGAGAGTATGTTCCATTCTGCTTAGAACAGAGGTTTATAAACATTAGGAATTAATAAATGCTCATGAAGCAAAGAGGTGAACAAATGCAACACCACAGAGCCAACCCCTATTCCTGATCCTATTTATAATGATATTTCTTTTGGAGTGATAGGAAACCCCTGAATCGACCACTATTGACCTACTATCAACTGGGCTCCTCCAGGTTTTTCCCATGAAGAAAGCAAGCAGAGTTTTGCAGAGGTTTTTTTATTATTAACTGTAAATTGCCCTGTGTCTTGTTTTTGTAGTAGAACTCTATTAACTGAAACATTTGATTATCTACAACGCCTCATGCCACTACTTCAGAGAGTTTACACTTAGTGATTTTAATCTAAGGGATCAAATGCTTTGTTATGAAAATTTTCTGCTACTGGAACAATACATCTTTTTAAGTGCTAGATAGGTTTTATGGATAAGAAAATTAAAAGCTTATTTGCACAAATGGTGAGTGGCTTACCTAATGAAACAGACCCTATTGGTGGTAAAATTGAACAGATCATTCCTCGGTTACTGGAAGTCAGGAAAAGGTGGAGAATGTCTAGATTTTCCACTATGATTTTTCTCTTCCTGAGTTGTGACAGGCTTCACCTCACTCCTGAGCTAGATTCCTTTTCTGACTCTCCTTTCCTATACCCAAAGGGAAGTACAAACCACTGTGGTTCTCAAACTGTCCTTATCCACGACAAGTTGCAATTGGCCAGCATTGTATACATAACCCAGGTGCATTAACAGTATCCGTCCAGTTAGTCCAGCTCTGTGCAATGCTCAGCTTCTTCCCAGTGTGTTCCTTGGTTTCTGAATCCCTGCTTATGACTCTACCATGACAAATTATGCTGCTCTGCAATTAGAACCCAGTTAAATTGCCTGGCATACTCTGTGCTGCTCTTCCACTTCCCATGAAAGAGGGACCACACATGACTCTGAGCCAAGAATCAATCCCAACTGTCTTCATCTTGTTGAAGATTGGCCATCTGCCACCTGCTGATGGCCATCAGCTCCTAAGATAGAATTCACATTCCATTCAATTCCCTATTTAAAGTGTGCAAGTCAATAGTTTTTAGTATGTTCACAGAGTTGGACAATCATCACCCAAGTCAATTTTAAAATATTTTTATCACTCTCCTAAAAAACCCACACTCGTTAGCAGTCATTCTTCTCCCCATACCTTCCCCCAGACCTAGCTGACCACTACCTACTTTCTGTTAATTAGCTTTTTATTCACTTCAATCAACTTCATTGGACCACTGGGCTGAGTCTGGCTTCCTCTTTTTGGCTTTTAGAGAGCTCTATAAGGTAGTCTTCTTAGTCCTCAATCTTTCCTGTACCTTTTTCCCCTCTACTTTTAAATGCACATTCACTATCTTTAGTTTTCTCACTAGCCCTGAAACACCCCATTCTCACTGTGTGGTACAAAGTTAATCTGGTGGACTTGGGTTGCCCAAATCCTGCATAGGGAAGCTATCTCTAGTCCAAAGTCCATCCAAGAAAATTCAATCCTTCACTTAAAGATTTCTTCTGTGTAAGCTAGACATATTCCTCTATGGTGGAAAAAAATAACCTTCTCTTTTTATATCCATTTGTGCACAGAATTTGAGATCCCAGCAACTATACATATCCAGGACAGCCCTTTCAACTAAAATTGTCTAACAGGCAATAATGGCTCCTGTACCTTATAATTTTTATCAAATTATATGTTGGATTAAGGATTGCTAATTGTTAATCATCAGTTTGAATTAGTTACTAATGAGTAATGTCACTAATTACAGGGCCACCCAATACAGAGGAGACAGGCACCACTGGCACCTCACAGAAGATGCCTGACTCAGCTTTCCACCAGTGCCCTGAAAGCCATGTGTTATAAAGTGCTCTGTCTCTAATGACACCATAGACCTTTCCCTCCTGTGGTAAAAGTTAAGGGATTTTATAGCTGGAAAGAACTGTGAAGATGAGAGATCCCCAAGCTGTGAACTGCAGACCTCCGAAGGATGCTAATCTAAGCCAGGTTTTCATGAACTCATGGTATACCCAACCAAGATGACTTCAGACTAAATGCACAATATTCCTCATTCTTATCTTTGCCATTATTTTTCATGTAATATTATGAATAACATATTTTAAGTTTGACAACTGAATTCATAGTTTTTGTCAAGAAATCCTCATGGGAAATTTATTTTCCTGGACCCTCATAACAGCCATCAATTAGTTTTTGTGGTCTTGGCCAGCTCACCCATTGCCTTTCTTCTAGGCAGTTATTCCAGACCTTTATCACTTTTCCATAGCACCCTATCCAAGGCCTAATTCTGACTCTTGGCAGTGATTTCCTCCTAATTCACAGGGGAAATGTGAGTCATACAGCATGAGTTCTCCCTTCCTGTTCCTCAAGACCAAACTACTATTCATGTTCTTGACACCACCCACCCCTCCCTCTTCAGGATCCTTCTTTTCTGATCAGTTCTCTCTTCTATGACTTCAGACCTTCCTCTCTCCCTGCTCCATGCCCTCAGCTATATGCACTGTGTTAAAACAGGACCTTTCATGTTCTCATTTGGGCTGAGGATGTTCAGGCAATAGGCACTATATTCAAAGAGATCATGCAAAATTTTCAAAGCAGATAACCAAAACCAGTTAGCTGACTAATGAGGGCGAGTGAGTAAAGTCTGGGAGAGGAATGTGTTGGGAGAGCTTCCCAGGAGTGAGCTGTACTGAGTCCCCTTCCCTGAGGAGAGGGGGTGAGGTGCTACCATCTGACCCAAAGCCTGGTGCTCAGTGCTCCTGGCAGTGGAGAAACATCCTCCCTGGTGCCTGAGTCGTCTTAGCAAAGGAAGAGTGGCCTGTGGAGTAGAGGGAGCTCTCCTCTATGTGTGGGAAGTTGCCTCTTCTCTCCCATGCATGACAAAGGTGTGTGAATCTTGAAAACCAGATATGCATTCCAGAAGGGATGTTGACCTGTGGCCACTTTAAAAGTAGTCACTATAAAAGCTCATTCACAAAAAGAAATGAAGTGCTGATACAAGCTATGTGTATGAACATGAAAAAACCTCAAAAACTTTATGCAAAGTAAAAGAAGCAAGACACACACACACACACACACACAAAACACATACTCTATGGTTCCCCTGATATAAATTGTCCAGAATAGGCAAGTCTGTAGAGACAGAAGGTAGACTGGTAGCTGTCAGAAGTTGAAGGGAGGAATAAGGAATTACTATTTAAAGGGTAAAGTGTCTCTGGGGTGATGAAAAAATTCTGAAACTAGTGGTGAAGGATGGACAACACTGTGAACATAACTCACTGAATTTTATACTTTAAAATAGATAAAATGGCAAAATTTGTTATTTTTTTTACTACAATTAGAAAAAAATTATCAACAAAACAAAACAAAAAAGAGAATGTCTGATATGGTGGCTTACAAGACATGAAAAAAAAAGTGTCTATCAATGGAGGAATGTATAACAAAACGTGGTGTATACAGCCACAATGGAATACCATTAAGCCTTTAAAAAGAAGGAAATCTGCCATTTGCAACAAGATGAATGGACCTGGAAAAAAAGGCTGAGTGAAACAAGACAGAAATGTAAAGACAAGTACTGCATAATCTCATTTATATGTAGAATCCAAAAAAGTTAAACTCATAGAAACAGAGACTAGAGTGGTGGTTGCCAGGGCTTGAGGGCAGGGAAGGGGTGATGCTGGTCAAAGGGTACAAATTTCAAGTTTTAAGATGAATAAGTTCTGGAGACCTAACATACAGCCTGGTGACTCTAGTTAATAATAATAATAATAATAATAATAATAATATACTGTATACCTGAAGTTTGCTAAAATAGTAAATCTTAAGTATTCTCACCATTAAAAAAAAAGGTAACTGTGACATGATGGATGTGTCAATCAGCTTGGCTAGGGTAATCATTTCACAGTGTATATGTATACCAAAACATCATGTTGTGCCTTAAATGTATACGATTTTAATTTGTCAATGATACCTCAATAAAGCCAGGAAGAAACAAATGTTTTAAATACATATGTAAATTAATTAATTAGGGGGGAAAAAGTAGTGGTTTATTGGAGTGTGAGATTCTAGCAGCAAGAGGGTGTGGATGCGAAGGCAGACTGGAGGGAGCACTGGGAGAGGCCAGCTGAGGGAGAGATCCTACCGGCATGAGAAAGCAGCATGGAGGTGCCGATTCCCCACAGCCTCCAGTGAGCCATCAGAAGAACCCTCCATGTGCCCCAGGAAAGAACCAGCTTTATGCACCTGCTGCCCCAGAAAGCACAAAAGCATCATAAGTCAATCCAACAAGAACCGTCCTATTCTCCTTTGTCCCCTCAACCCCACCCCCACCCCTTGGTTGGCCCTGGGTGGGAATAGACACTGCTTCTCCTGAGGGAAATATAAGTGAGGAAGAGAAAGAATAAGAGCTCCAGCCCCTCTTCCACTGCAAAGGGTCAGTGAGCAACATGCCACAGTTGAGAGAGAGGAGGACAATTTCAATAACAAAATGCAGCTAGTTTGTGACTTAAAGTGACCCTAGGACTTTCATTACCCAAGAACAATAAGAAACATTATGGGATCTGCTGGAGTTTTCATGGGGCAAGAGAGGGACTCATTGCACTAAACAAATTCAATGCAACAGGAAGAAACCAAAGCAATTGAGTTTTTATAAATATAAACTATGAGTTCTATTTGTTAATTGTGCTGGAGGTACTTGCTCAGTGTCTTCCATTCTATAAAACATGTCACTTTATCTTGTACCTTCCTCCAAAGTTTCTACCCCTCTCCTTCTCCAAGTCCTGCCCCCACTCAAACATCTCAGAAATATAATCTGCACTCACTTTCCTCATTCTTCATGTCCCATTCATGTCTCTACCCACTGCCATCTAGCTTCAGACTCATATATTTCATTAAAATAGTTTCACTAAGGTTATGATGAGCCAATTCCTTACACCAAAAGGTACTTTCAGTCTTCCTGTTATTGAAACCTTATGACATCACTGCTCTGGATGTCCTCATATTTCTCTGACCATTCATGACTTGTCAGTCTCTTTCATGAAGGCTTCTTTCATCTCCCAAAATATTGGGGTTTTCTTTCTCCTATTCCAATGTACCTCTGGGAAATCTTATCCTCTTTTAAATGGTTCATTAGATTTGTCCTCTCTGCTGAGCCTCAGATGTCATTCATCTAGTCATTCATTCATTATTTTCAGCATGCCTACCAAACGCCAGGTACTCATTAAGCACTGCGGATACAACTAAAATAGCCACAATCCTGGATTCATAAAGCATATAGACTAGTGGGCAATAAAAATGGTAAAGAAAGACTCTCCAATTGGGAAAGCCAAGGAGAAATATCTAGCAGTCATTCCGAATATAAGCCCTGTAAATCACTAGCAGCTTGGCTTCAAGGCACCCATAAATTTCATGAAATTATATGCAAAATTATGTCTATTTATTAATGTTCAGGGGTGATATGATCTCTGGCTTTCATTAGATTATCAGAGACATCCTTGACTCAAAAAAGTTTAAATTCAACTGGTCTAATAATAGGTTGTTGATGTGATATTGAAGATGACACTCTTTGGAGGAAAATCGGAGCTTCAGACAGATTTGAGAGCCTTCTCTGCACAAAGGTGAGAGCTATGGCAATGCTTTTCAAAGTCTTTCACTCAAGAATCTCAGAGGTAAGCTGAGGGCTGTGACACATAATGGAGGCAGGAGGGGACCTCTCATGGCTTAACTCAAGCTCCAAGAAGTCCAGCCATGTTTCTCCTATGACTTTGAGTCACACTTTCCCAAAATCCCTCAGCTCCATAATAATATTACATACCACATGTACCTCCAGCTCCCAGTGTGAGAAGCACAGAGTAAGGCTGTTCTGGGAATGACAGAGGTCCCCAAATGAACACACGCAGAGCAAAGACCAAATTCTGGGGACCTAGGTGGTCAAATTAGTCTAGAAATGTTTGGCACTTGTAGTTTTGAAGAAGAGGGATTTATTGCCAACATTTAGAATTCAGGAAGTTTTATGAAATGGTCTGGATTGGTATCTTTTCTTAAAAGTCTGAGGACCTGACAATGCTGGCTCTTTGTTCCCCATCAATATCATGAGTACTGTCAGCAGCTACCTCCTTGGTGGCATGTGTTCCTCAGTCCCTATCTCCACCTCTTACACATGGCCCTGCTCTCTTTAATGGCACCTGCCCACTCTCTACACCTGACACTGGTGTAGACAAAGAAGAACAGAAGACAAACAGATAATCTTGGGAAATAGCTGTTTGCCGGGCAGAAGATACATAGGAAGAAAGAGGGAAAGAATTAAAATAGAAGATATAAATTCCCTTAATGTAAAATCTCCTTTATTGTGTTGCTTACCAGGAAGATTCTGTATCTAAAGACTAGTCCAATCTAATGCCATTTGCATTGTGAAAAAGTTCTCCTCATCCATCCTTTACCAGAATACAATCACTACTATTAAAACATTGGGAATCACAGTGGGGAGGGAAAAACACCATGTTCTAATGTTTAAGAATTACATTGTATCTGCTTAACAACATCAGAAGGACCATAAAAATTCATTCCTACAATTAAATATCTCCATCAACTATTAACAAATTAAGCATTTTATGCTATGATACATTAAAAAGAAATCATTGGTATGTGATTCTATTTTGTACATCAGAGATGCATGTAAATTAATGATTCACGATCACAACTTTTCTTGAGTCTTTTTAAAATGTGTATTAATCATCTATTAATGTTACCATAACTCACAAAATACAAGTTTAATTTTCATTTTAGTGTCTTATGTATGTGGGAATAGCCATGTTTTCTGAGCATCACAAAGCACTTTCTCTCTGTTGCTAACACCACTGCCACACTCTCACTCCCTTATTTATCACGGCTAGAGGTCAGCCTTCTTATATGCCAGGAAGGCAGCATCATTTAGCCAAAAATATAAAGCTCACTGTTTGTCAGTTTATCATTTGAACTTCATCCCTTCATCCCATCAAAATCCATGGCACCAAAATCCACCAAAATCTTTAAGCATTCCCCATTAATTTTTTAATTGCAGTAACCACATAACATAAAATGTATTATCTTAACCATTTTTATATGTACAGCTCAGTAGTGCTAAGTGCATTCATATTATTGTGCAACCAATTTCCAGAATTTTTTTCATCTTGCAAAACTGAAACTCTATACCCATTAAATAGCAACTTCCCATTCCTCCCTCTCCCTAGCCCCTGGAAACCACCTTTCTACTATCTGTCTCTACAAACTTTGCTATTGTAAGGTACCTCACATGAGTGAAATCGTATAGCATTTGTCTTCTGGTGGCTGGTTTATTTCACTCAACATAACATTACCAAGGTTCATCCATATATGTAGCATGTGTCAGAATTTCCTTCCTTTCTTAAGGCTGAATAATATCATTGTGTACATATATAGCACAAGGTGTTTATCCATTCATCTGTTGATGAAAACTTGGGGGACTTCTACTTTGTGACTTTTGTGAATAATGCTGCCATAAATATGAGTGTACAAATATCTCTTTGAGACTCTACTTTGAACTCTTTTGGCTATATACCCAGAAGTGAGATTGCTGGATCATATAATAATTCTATTTTTAAATTTTCGAGGAACTGTCATACTGTTTTCTATAGTGACTGTACCATTTTACACCCCCACCAATAGTGCACAAGGGTTCCAGTTTCTCCACATCCTTGTCAACGCTTGTTATTTTCTGTTTTGTTTTGGTAGCCATGCTAATGGATGTGAGGTGGTATCTCACCCATTAAATTTTAAACATCCTGAAGGTTATGCTTTGGTTCTCAGAAAACACCTTAGTAAAGTCGACACAATTATTTGCAGAGAGCTAAGAGTATGGCCCTGCAGCATGGCACAAAGACACTGAACGTCTAGGCTGGGATGGAAACTGAGCCGTGGAGGCATCTTCAGCTGAGGAAGTTTTTGAGCCAAAGAACCACCTTCTTTGTTATGCAGATTTCTCATAGGTAGCTCTACTCTAATGCACTTCTTCAGCTTTCGGTTTGAAGAGGAAAATAAAAGAATATGGGGTGGGAGGTCTGTACATCTCACAATCTTACTCTTGTTCATAAAAAAAAAATTGTAAGCTGAAAAAGAACTTCATGGCTACCTGTAAAATGTTCTCATTCCTATTCCACTATTCCTTATAACAACAAACACTGTCTTAAAACTAGGGCAAAGACAGAACACCTCTCCCTGCTCCTCTAACTTAAGACGGAACCATGAAGATTATAAGAGTCAGTTTGGTCCTCAACTAGAACTCACAGAAAGTTCTAAACTATAACTCAAGTATCATATCAATTGAAAATCAAAGCATTTGTGGTGAGTTGAACAATGCTCCCCCCCCCAAAAAAAAAGAATTCCACCTTTGAATGCTACCTTATATGGGAAAAAGAACTTCGCAGATGTGATTAAGTTATTAAATTAAGGATCTTGAGATGGGGAGATTATCCTGGATTATTCATTCATGTGGATCCCAGATGTCAACACAAGGGCCCTTATGTGAGATAGGCAAGAAGGAAAAAGGCCCTTTAATGAAGGAAGCAGGGGGAGGAAGATGAGATGTAGTTATGAACCAAGGATTGTGGACGGCCTTTAGAAGCTGGAAGAGGCAAAGAAATGGATTCACCTCTTGAACCTCCAGAAGAACCGAACTCTGCAGACACCTTGAGTTTAGCTCTGCTAGGCTTGTTTAAGATTTCTTACCTTCAGAATGTAAGAGAATAAATGTGCATGCTTTAATCCACTAGATGTGTGGTAATTCGTTACGACACCCATAGGAAACAAACATGGCATCAAAATCCACCTACTTCATTCAACATCCTTTATAAGTGAGCTTCCCAACTGGTATGCCATGGGTACTATCTCCTCGTCTCCAGTGGAAGCTGTGCGGGACCAAGGACAATTATCTTACAGAGCTGCCCAGAGGCCCTCAGTTACCCTAGGTGTCACACCAATATTTTCCTTTTCTATGTGTTCCTGTATCATGGAAAAGGGTGGGAAGCACTGTAATAATAAAAGTTGCAAGTATGAAAGGGCCCCAGGAGTTAATATGTTTTCAATTTTGTACTTCAAAGCTCCTGAACACAGTCCATGAGATAGCAGGAAGAATCAAGAAGTGTGGGCACCACTGTCAGTTTCCATCTTTAAGTATCACAGTTTGACACGCTGCCTTTGAAAACTTTAGCTAAAAGAGCAAAACACTATGTTCCTCCTCAGCAAGAAAATTGTAATGGTGGGACACCCAAAATTCCTAAAGCAGCTATTTACACATGCTGCTGCATCCCCAGGCATTTCTCCTACCTTCCCTCCCTCAGTTCCTCTGTCCTCTGGGATTTAATGGCCACCAGAACTTGTGCCCCACAGACCTGATGGGGAGAGAAGGGTCTCCGGCGTCCCACCAGTCTTTCGGGGGGCTGATGTACATGCACCACAGCTCCCAGCTGTACCCATGGGCCGAGTTCTCATACCGCTGCACCTCAAAAGTGTCCTGTTTGATGTTATCGATGGATGGGAGGATCACTCGCTTCCGGTTCTCCTGGATTCGGGATAGAACCGGCTCGGCCCTGAAACACAGGGAAGCAGAAATAAAATCTCTCTCCTGAGGTAGCCCACACCTCAACTGGCACAGACCCCAGGACCACGGGAACGAAAAGAAGCAACGCAGCTAAAGGTCGGGCATGGGCAGGCTGGAATTCAGATAAAAATTGAGGCTCTGGAGTGGCCGACCAGGTGGATCACGTGGCTCTGGGATGCGCAGCACGCTGACTCCTGCAGGGGAGGCCTGGAGCGAGAATTCAGAACATGAGGGCCTCTCCCCAGGAAGTGCCAGGCCTGTCTTTTATACCTCCCCTGTAGGCCAAAGCAAGGCCTTCCGGACTCTATGATTTGCATTACATTACAGTTTTGTACAGTGTTTTCGGTTTCCCCTTAGGGCACTGGCAGATGCCTCATGCATTTTCTGTGGGAGCTGAATTCCCTGTCCCAAAATAGGTCACTTCTACTTTTGATGGCCTGATTTTAATAAGCATTTCACTAATTTCTTTGTGTGTGTGACTATTTCAGTTGTTTTAATTGATTATTTAATTGATTTCTTAAAAGGGATCTAATTGAATTGGTTAGCAATGGTAGGCAAGAATGAATTAAATGCAAACGCAGGCAGAATCCTGCCTCCTAGCTAGCCTGTCCCTCAGGGCTACAGCAGGAGAAAGCAGGGACTTGGCTCAGGGTTCGAGGCATAGCCTTGCTGGCTTAGGAAAAAGCAGATGGTCAGACACCCTGCCAGTGTGTGTCTCTGCGGCAGAGGTAGGAAGGGATCACTCCCCATATTCTGGAAGGAGAAGATGGGTCTCACAAGCCAGGGCATTAATATTCCTGCTTAGCATAGAGCTCACGCTTTATAAAAGAGTCAAGTGAAAACCCCGTTCCTCTGCATTATGTGGAAGAATAATGAGAATGCTTGGCCTACATCCCATCTCTTTTCATTTGCAGCTATTGAATTACCTGTTGGCTCACCTCATCTTTCTATTTAAAATGAGTAATAAAATATATACTGGGCCATTTACTGCCCCTGATACTTTTGCACACACAATCTAGGCTAAAGCCAAATAGGATGGACTTTCCACGGCTTCTAGATGTGCTTCAGCTCTTTGCCCCCTCCAAGTCTTCACTCGTGCTGCTTTCCTTCAGGAATGCCCTTTGTCACTGGCAGGAAGTCTGGCCACCTACGGAGGCTAACTATCACCTGCCACCTCTTCCAAGAAGCCTTCCCTAATTTCTCCCAGTAGGAAGACTCTCTCCTTCCTCTCAACTCTTCGATCATCTTCTCTACCTTATTTAAGTCACACTGACTGCACGTTGCCTTTACTAATCTTTGGACACACATTTTCCTAATGAGCTAATGATAGCTGGTATTTATAAATCACTTACTCCGAGCTTGGCACCATTCTAAACATGTCACATGTGCCGGTTAATGTAAATCCCACAACAATCCTATGAGATAGATACTATGGTTACCATTTTACAAATAAGGAAACTGAGTTCCAGAGAGGTTAAGTCGCTTGCCCCAGGCCACTTAGCCATGTGGTGGCAGAACTAGGTTTCTAACTCAGATGGTCTGGCTTTAGACCCAACTCCAAAGCCCCACCACCTCCTTGAATGCACAATGCTTCTCCTAGGTTGGTGTGGTGATGTGCATACAGAAGCAGCCAGCTCAGCCTGTCTTTGTGTGGTGAAAGTTACTGAGCACGGAGACAGAAGACTGTTCAAATAATGCTGCTGAAGTGAGGAGTTTGATCTCCCAGTCTGTTATAGAATGTATAACTGGTCCCAGTAATTTGCTCTCCTCCCAGACATATTGCCTGCTACCATGTGTACCATGTGGCCTTCATTGTCTCCCTGCAGAGGGGTGTACTCTCTCCCTCAACCTCAATTAATGTTTAGCTTGGACATGCGGCTTGCTTTGACCAGTGAGCAGAAGTGATGATGTCACATCAGAGCAGAAACATTCATAGCCATTGTAATGTTCACCTGTTATTTTTTTCTCTGAGCCACAAAAATAGTATGTCTTAGATAGGAGTGCTCCTTGGGTCTCAGAATGCAGAGGCTATATGGAGCAGAGCCACAGACAACCTGCAGCTGACCTGCCACATGGACAAGACAGAAATCTTTGTTGTCCTCAGTCACAGAGGTTGGAGATTATTACTACAGCATAACTTAGTAAAAGTTGAGACACCGTGTCTGCCCTATAATGAGGAACCATGAGGGACATGTGACGATGACAATGATGGATTGAGCAATGACAAATTTCTCCCTGCTTCTCAGTTTTATCCTAGACTATAGTCTCACCTTCTTCTTCAATCACCCTTTTCTCCATCTTTCCAGTGCCCCAGAAGAAACAACCAGAGTAACCTACCTCCTAGACTCTAGCCCCTCCTGACCACACTCCTGGTCTGGAATGCCCCTAGGGATCAGCTTGTGACCTACCAGCCAGCGGTGAATTCCACGTGGGCATCGAAGAAGCCAGTGACCTGGCCCGTGGCCGCCTTCCAGCCCTCGATGCGTGCTCGGATAAGGCCCTCTCTTTTCTGGTTGCGCACCACCTTTACTAGCCCCGGGTAGCGTTTGTGGACGTACTCCTCCAAGGGGGCCTTCAGCTCCTCTACAAGTGACAAGACACAAGAAGGTCCATAAACATGCCATTTCAAATGAGTGTCCAACCCACTGAGATGCAAGCAAATCTTCAAGAAGTTAAGAGATTGCAGAAATCTTTCTGTGTTAATTTTAATAGAAAAGACAATTGAGACAGTGTGAGTCAGAAAAAATCTCTGACACACCAGCCCAGGGGAAATATGTTCTTCCGGAGTCAAAGATATATAGCTGGATAGAACTGAGGTCTGGCTTTTAGACCCCACTGCTGCAAGCTAGCAGATGTCCTCTGAGATTTCTCTTCTTTGTGGCCTGTGCTCCTTCCCTGGCCAGCCTTCCTGTTTTCCTACTGTCCCCTGGTCCTGTTTATCAGCTGCTATACGGGCGTCTCCATCTGCACATACACAGGTTCTTACAGTGTGTCCTGAGTGGTCCAGACACATAGCCATGCACCAGATGCAATGTTAGCAGGATTGGTAAAAGAAATCTTTGCCCAATAGTGGAAATGCTGCCATAGTGGCAGAAGTCATGCTAGCAGAGACAGCACACTTCCTCTGCAAGAAGCAGGTGGTATAAAGTGTTTTGTTTATATGATCTAATTTAATCCTTTCGGCAACCTTAGGAGGTTGCTAGATTAATTCCATTAATTACCTAGGTTAATTCCACTTTGCGAATTAAGAAACAGTCTCAGAGATACTAACTTGTCCCAAGGTCACATACCTAGGAATGGAAGATCTCAAATACAGGCCAAATGTGTCTAACTTCACAGACATAAAGGTTGATACTTTTATGTACATAAGATTCTCCAGATGTAGGAGGCTAGGAAGGACTGACAGAGAGGGGATTTTTAGATACATACACTCCAAAGATCTGCCCTTGGAAAGCCTCATGCTATAGGTCACTCATGGGATCCAGGAACAGCCTGGGTGATTTAGATGCAAGCAGTTCACAACAATACTTTAAGAGACATTGTTACTTCTGATTGCAAACCCAGAAATGCTGTATTTACAGATATTGTGCAAACCTCTCACATCCTAGTTATACAAGGCAATTTTTGGCAAATCAAATCCATATATTTGCAACATATGTAGAGGCGACCTCCCTGGGTCCTGGCTGTTGTCTCTGAGAATGATGCAGCCATGTGACCTAGGAAGAAATAAAGGGGATGAGGTGTTTAGATGGATGGGGGTGAGAGAGTCCCCAAGGGTACAGAGACATGATATAGTTCCTGTCAGCCAAAGGTGTGGATTGTAAGGAAACAAGAATGATATGGCTGCATTGTATGTCCCTCAGATTCATGTGCTGGAGCCCTAAGCCCCAGTACTTCCAAATGTGACCATATTTGGAGATAAGACCTAAAAAAAGATGATTAAGTTAATGAGGTAGTTAGGATGGGCCTAATCCAACTTGACTGATGTCCTTATAAGAAGAGATCTTGGACACACAGAGCCACCTCATGTGCACACAGAGGAGAGGCCACATGAGGACACAGTGGGAAGGCAGCTATCTGTACACCAAGTTGAGAAGCTTTAGGAGAAGCTCTGCTGACGCCTTGATCTCCAGCCTTCAGAAACGTGAGAAAATAAACTTCTGTTGAGCCACCAGGTCTGTGGTATTTTGTTATGGCGACCCTACCAAACTCATACAGAGTGATATTCATTTGGAAAGGAGAAAAAAATGGAACCTGGGTGGAGAGGGCACTGAAATCTCTAACGTGTGGTTGCAAGTTCAGACCGAGTCAGACCACCTCGGGTTCAGAACCTAGTGCTACCATTTGTTACCTGGGTGACCCTGGGCAATTAAGCCAGTCAATCTGTGCCTCAGTTCCTCATCTACAAAAGGAGTATGATAATAATATGGACCTCATCAGGTTGTGATGAGTATTAAACATGTTAATATACATAGATGCCTAAGATTATCCCTGGCATTGTGTAAACGCGCAACATTGAGTAGCCAGTCATAGTAATTATTTCCCTCTTTCCTTCCACATAGGTTTAGGGCACTTGAACGGAGATTTCAGAGCAGCCCAGGGAGCCTGAGGAAGCCATGTTCAAGATGGAAAAATAGGCCTATATGCTAGACTATTATTCTAAAACTGGAGGGCACATCAGTATTTTTAGAGGTGTTGAAACAGATTGCCAGCTTCTTCCCCATGGTTTCATTTTCAGAAGGTTTAGAGATGAGCCCTAGTATTTGTGTGTTTAATGAGACCCAAGAGGGGATATGCTCTGATATAGGAAACCATACTTTGAGAGTCACTGAGCCAGAAATACATAGTACAGTCATAGCACATACTTAGCACACAATCAGTTATCTATGTTAGTGTTTTTGCCAATATGCCAGCTTTGCCATCATTTCAGAGTTGATAAGGAGGCTGATGGAGAAGCCAAGGTTTGAGGACCCTCTGCTTCTTCACTCACCATAAGTCAGAAAAATAAACAAGCAAATGGGACTGTGGTGGCCCAATGAATATTCAGCTTCTAGAAACCATCTAATACATATTGGCTGGGCTTCTCTATGTGTTAATTAAATTTCTTGGAACAAGAGTTCTAGCAAGAAGGTTAGGCAGGCCATGCCTGTTTTTCTTTTTTCTTTTTTTTTTAATTTATTACCCATGAGTGCTGGATGATTAAGCAGGGGACAAAGGGACATGCCATGAGAGGCAATGGACCATGCACAGGCACAGCATCATGGAACGGCACAAGGTACAATGGGATCCTGCTTAATCACTGGGATTGGCTCATAATAGTGAGAATCTTGGGAATCTTTATAAGTTCAGAGAGAACACTCTGAGTGCTAAATGCCGGGTGCCATGCTGAAGACTCAAAAGAATTATTAACCCTTAGCTGCCAGGTATCCTGGGGCCCCACTTTGGCTTTGCCCAGTAACCTGATGTCAGCTCCTGGCCATGCCAGTCACCATGTCTAAGTGTGAAGTGGTTTCCTCATTTGTTCAGTGGTTGTGACTGAGACTTCAGGGGAAAGAGACGGACAAGCATTTACAGGTTTGGCAAAAGAGAGTGTGGTTCACTACCATTGCCTTTCTACATCTCAAGGCTACTGAGATATGGACATTAAAAGGCTTTGAAAAGTGTAAAGGGATAAAAGGATAATGCCTAAGCATTTAGTAGTAGCCTACAGCTGTTAAGAACAAATGAGATGTTACATATAATGACATGCATTCAATAAATGTCATTTCTAATAATAATCGGCTATTAATATTATTAATATAGGTCATTTTTGTAACCACAGCTTGTCTTTCTAACAAGTTAATATCATTTTAAAGTCTGGAGCTCGTTGTACAGGGGTGACACCAGCTTTACTCTTAAATGGTTCGTAGATACATCGTTGCAAACATAACTGGCCTAT
Organism: Eidolon dupreanum; assembly: GCA_028627145.1. Classification (NCBI taxonomy): domain Eukaryota; kingdom Metazoa; phylum Chordata; class Mammalia; order Chiroptera; family Pteropodidae; genus Eidolon; species Eidolon dupreanum. Next base: position 18,296,493 of record CM053501.1, read on the forward strand.
GGGCTTTTATGGAAACACTGAGGGATATGCCACCATGCAGCTAGCAGGGTTCAAGAACAAGTGACACTGAATCAGCTTTTCTTCTCAGCCTCTATTTGTGACTCTACACCTCATAAGGCATTGGGTTGGGCCCCTGTGTGGATTTGAAATCAACTCAAACACAAGTGCTCTGTAAGATGCTTACAATCTAGTTAAGGAGATGAGACATGCTCAAAAATTTCAATATTTAGTAAAACAAGGAAAATTAAATGAATGACCAAAGAAAAATGGCCATAGAGGAAACGTGCTATGAGGGGGTCATAGAAGGAGAAATTATTTTGTCTGGGGGTGTTCACAGGTGGTGTTTGAGTTAAGCAGAAGTTTGAATGTGTGCTCTCACCATTCCAGAACACATACGCACAAAGCAAAATACATAAGCATTGAACTGATCTACTTAGGTCACAGATTCACTAGTGTCTGGGTGACTGGGAAGATGCCATTAGTTAGAAAAGAGAAAAAGAACAGAAGTGGAAGAACAAGTTGATGAGTTCACCCATGGACAGGCTGAAGTACCTGAAAACATTCAAGGGTAGACTACTGAACCAAGATAATGATCCAGAGGTGAAAAGAAAAGGCACAAAGGGTCAAGGACACAGTGGTGAGAGATGATGACATATGAGAGAGTGAGAGCTCAAGGAGAGGGAGTGAAGAAGACTAGAACCACACTTTGGGAAATGTGTATTTAGGAGGCAGTAGACAAGCTAGAGGATAAGACTGGCTAGAAACAGCATTGCAGGAACAGAATCATGTCAAGGGTAGAGTTTACAAAAGAAGGATACATGCAATCATTTCACAAATATCTATAGAGCACCTACATGGCTGGAAATGGCACAATTCTTATCCTCAAAGAGTTACTCTATGTCCAATGTTAGGAAAATCAAATGCATTAGAGAAAATGAAAGTTGAGAATGGGCCATTGATATAGGCAAACAGTAGGCTCCTGTTGGGATCAGTGAGAAAAGGAGTGCCCTTCTGGATGCATCTGAGCTCTGCGGGGACAGGTTAGTATGGAGAGAGGAGAGTGAGTAAGAGAGCTCAAGAGAGACTTCCAGAAAGGCTGGTCCTGGGAAAACACAACTGTGACAGCCCAAGGGCATTGGTGTGTTGCAATTTGGAAATTGCCTTAAAGTGAGGGAGTCCACAAGTTAACCAAGTTAAAACAAGGCCTCAGGCTCACCATGGAAGGAAACGAGTCCCCAGTCTGACAGTGCTGAGAAATGACACACCCATCACAATGTGTCCCTGATCTTTGTCATCTTTAACCGATGAAACCATTCTAGGACATACAGTAAGAAAAACATTTTACATTAAGATTTTTCCCACTGACAAACTGAGAAAAGAAAACAAAAACTCATTTCCACAAAAAAATAAAAGTTTATAGAATCCAATACTAAATTGGTTTAGAGCCATTTGGGAATCTTTGTGCTTCTTAGGTTTTGGTAAATAGTATTTGGGGAGATCAACAGGGAAGAAGCAAATACTACCTGTGATCAGAAGGTACTGACAGAGAGATAAATCTGTTTCTTAATAATAAAAGAAACACTTGTCACTCAAGCTTAAGAATTACACATTGAAAAGAAGAAAGTTACACTGAGGACTAAAGCAAAAAATATTATTATGAAATTATATTTAGATCCACACTTTCAGTGATGTTAGAGAAACCATCAGTTCAGTCCCTCGTCTCTAAGCCCTGCTCAGAAGCAAGTGTTGACCAAGCTGACTCATCTCTGTCCCCCAGTCCAGTGCATGAACCCCAGTGCCACATAGATGTGAGCCTGGAAGCCACCACGCCACCTAGGGTTGAGCCATGTCTGTACCTCTCAACCCTCACATTCATCAAGTCTTGAAGATGAGACTTACTGCATGTTCTAATTCTCCCTGAAGATATGGCAACTCAGGAGAATCAGTCTCAGTTTATGTGAGAGTTACTCAAACTTTAACCTGAACCAGAATCACCAGTAGTTATGGAATGTGAACTCAAGAACTTGCATTTCTAACAAGCTCCAAGGGTCTGCTGGTACTGCTGTTTTGGTGAATGCATTCTGAGTGGCTCTGGCTTAGAGCTCACTCCCCACCCAACCCCACCCACAATGAATCAGCCCCCGTTTGCATAAGAAGCCATGCAATTAGTAGGATAAATATCTGATACTCTACAGTATACTGTGTTGCCAGCGTTTTTTGGATATTGTGTTCTGAGCACATTCTACTAGGCTAGGCTAGGCTATGATGTTCAGTAGGTTAGGTATATTAAATGCATTTTGACTTAAGATTTTTTCAACTTACAATGGGTTTATTGGGAAGTCACTCCATTTGTTAAGCCGAGGAACATCTACAATAATGTAATGTGATACCACTAGGTTAGCGATCATATTACAATATATAAATGTGTCAAAGTAACACACTATATACCTTAAACTTACACAATGTTACACATCAAATTTATTCAATTAAGAAATTTAAATTAAAAAATATTATCTTTTAAAATTAAAAAAGGAAAGGTGGAGAAACCTGAGTGCATATCCTGGTCATGCAACATCTGAGTTTCTCATCTGTCAAATGGAGATAGAAAGTTCCAGAAATAAATCCAGGTTTTATGAGACCTGAAGTTTATACAATTTAGAGGGTCCTCTTTAAGAAAAAGAAAAAAATCTCTCTCCTGTAAATTCTACAAAAACCAATGCACGTGTGAACACATTGTTAGCTCCTCTTCCCTCCCCAAGAGCCTTGAAGGGGGTCCCACAGCATGAACTTCATTTTTAGCTACATGGCCAGTACACCCCATGAGGCCGACTTCATGAATGCAAAGTTCCTTTTTTGCTGACAATCACTACTTTTCAAACATTTTAAATACTATGCCAGTCTATATCTACAATGAAATATTTATATACCAAAATTGCTAACCAAGCTGATTAAAAATGTCAACTAAACATGAAATGTTCTATAACACTATTCAAATTAGTTCCCCTTTCATAATGACCAAAGGACAATCTATCTTGCAAACTTATAATATTCTACAATTTTTGTTTGAACATTTACTGAGTCCTAATTAAGTGTCACTTATTGTTGCAATCGCTTTACCTATATCAACTCTTTTACCCTTATAATGACTCTCTGAGGTAAGGGGTAGTATTAGCCCCATTTTACGGATGAGGAACTGAGGTATAGAGAGGGTAAGTATCTCACCAAAAGTTAACACAGCCTATAAGTAACTTTCCTGTACTCCTGGGCATTCTGGCTAATATCCATGGATGTGATGCTGTGAAATCTGAAGCTGTTCATCTGCCCACATGGAACTGCACCTTGCATGTCAGAAGTCAGGGCTGGACCCAGGCTCCTCCTAGAACTGGCTCTTTCTGTAAGTCTGGGCACGCACACTATTGCTGTGGGCTCGGCACATGCATCTATCTACCTTTCTAGGCAGCTTTCTAGGCACCTGTCCTCTGGCAGTTGTCAGCCCTCTCCAGAGAAGAAGACCACTAGTGCTGATCAAGGGGCTCAAAGGGATGGGCATCCAGGAGAACTTGCTTCAAACCCCTCCAGATAGTCCCACCAAACTGAAGGAACATCAGGGACACAAGTGCCATGGCCCGACCTCTGCTGCATGGGCCTGTCCAGTTCTGATATTCTGGTCTTTAACAACGTCTATGGAGAGGAAGCAAACCTATAAAAATGCACAACGAAATGACATGGAAGGCGGCTATAGTGCACATCTTATTCTCTGAGCATCTCTCAGCTTTGTGGATTAAATAATGCATTTTCTGACTATGGGAACAAAAAAGAGGCGAGAACAAGAAACTTCAAGAAGAATAGGAGAGATTAAAAAGGAATGTTTTTGCTGTGTATGAAAGCATTTTAAAGGCGATTCCATAGTAAGATCAAAGCAAGGACAAAAGAAAGCAAAAGACTAAAAGAAGCAAGAAAAGAGATGTGAAGTGCAAAATACCAAAGTGTTAAACTAAATATATCACAAGGCGTTGTGCATTCATGAGAGGCGCTTTGAAAAGGAAAGCCATCTCTGCTTTCAATTCCTTTGTTAAGAAATTTCCTCTCCACCACTTCTTCCATTTACCTTTCACCTTTGAAAAAACACATACAAGCGGCCCAAACCAACAGGGAAACATTGTAATGCCTACAGGTGATGCCTTCAAGTTGTTACCCAGAATTACAGGAGCATTCTCCTATCCTGCCCCATCAAAAGGCAGTTGAAAGTCTGGTATTTGCAGCTCAGTCTAAGTGAATTTAAACAATAAGATTTGCCTAGAGGTTGCAGTGTGTTTTTTCTTTCATAATGTCTCTTATTTACTGTGATATTGATTCTGAATGCACTGAAGCTGGCAAACCTCATCCATGAAATAGCAAAAGTCGCAGTCATTAAGGGGGGAGGGTGTAGAGCAAAACGGAACACAAAACATGTGAAGTCCTGAAGAGGAAGGGTCACATCTCAGTGCTTGGTCACTTCAAGTTTTCTTTAAACACACTTGGCAGCCACAAATGGAATAACTAAAGCAGGACACCTGGTCAGTCCACCCTTCTCTAGCATTTGGGGGCTTCTGTATTCAGGACCCTGAGTTCTCCAAGGTCAAAGGCAGTGTGGATCCCATGTACAAGGAAAGTGCTAATGAATGCTCACAAAAAATGGTTCATATTAAAGTGTTATGTAGCATAAAAGTGTTATATAAATAGCAGCTTGTATTAGTGTCCAAAAGGCCTGGAGTACCTAATTTCTCTTCTAACCCAGGAGACTATCAAGATACATAAAAACCTTAAGTACAGGCACTGACCAGCTGAACAGATGTAGGCTGGAACACCACACTGGAACATGCTGGCTGAACAGCGGCCCTGATAATATCGGCCCACCATCGCAGCTGACATTCCCACACTTTATACTCGTTTGGACTAAAGATCCACGGAAGTACTACTGATTTTACAGAGAGTGCACACGGCAGGAATGTTTTGATGTAGAAAAAGATGAAGGTGAAAAGGTCTCAAGGAGGAAGGGTGCCATGGGGCCAGGTGCATTGTAGGCTCTTACACTGAGCTGGAGGCACCTGAGGAGGCAAGGACACACCTGGTCAGGAGCATTCACCTTGAGTGGCTGCAGGACATCAGGGTAAATAATTAATATAGATAATAATGGCCCCTACCCAACAGAGATGTTTGGGTATTTAAATAATATAATGCATGCTAAGCACTTAGCTCAGTGCCTGGCACATAGCAAGCATTTAATAATGGTTAAAATTATTATTCATTTTTATTGCGTGTATAGTTTTATATAGGTTGAGGGATAGTAGACCTGTCTTAGGAAACAGATGAAGCTGGTAAGGGTGTAGAAGGGGTGTGGGGAGGGGAGTTAGTGGTAAACTGGAAAGGACTGGGACACACAGAAGAGAGGGAGGCTTAGGGGTGGGGGAGGCAGGAGATGCTGGTTCTGGGACTGCTGAGCTGAATCCTCAGTTCTGGTCATTTCTGGCTGTGCTGCCACAGGTAAGGCACTTTCCTCTTTAAACTTCATCTTTTTATTTTTAAATTAGTTAATTAATTTTTTTATGGTGACATTGGTTAATGAAATCTGATAAATTTCAGCTGTACATTTTAACAGTAAGGCATATATATATTTACATTATGTTTACTGCCCATAATTAGATTTCTTTCTATCACCACATATTTGACCCCTTTTACACCATCTACCTCATCCCTATCCCTTCCGCCCTCCCCTCTGGTAACCACTAGTCTATTGTCCATGTCCATGAGTCTCTGTTTGTCCTGTTCATTTGTTGCTTTTAGTTTTATATCCCACATATAAGTGATATTATGTGATTTTCAACTTTTTATGTCTGGCTTATTTTGTTAGCATGATTATCTCCAGGTCCATCCATGTTGTCACAAATGATAGTATTTTATCTCTTCTTATGGCTGATCATCTTCTTTTTAAAAGTGGATATCAACGACCCTCTCCCAGTGTCAGAGGATGTGGTCAAGACCTAAGGAGACATGCACTCAGCCCAGGCCAGGGGACAACTTGTCATGCCCACTTGCATTTGTGCTGATCCCTCAGGTATTCCTTGATGTCCTGCAGGGGTAATTAACCAGCAGGCCCCACGGCTGATTGTCCTCTCATGTGTATAAGAGAAAAAGAAAATTAGTGGCCAGGCAGGACTCAGGATTCTGCAGGAAGCCATCCTGCCATAATGCATTTGCTCAAAGTTGTGTGCTGGTCTCTGGCACAGCCCTCCCAGACCAATGCAGCATAGCCTGAGGCCAAAGAGTCTCTGTCAAGCAAGGCAAACAGAGTTCACAGCTAAAGTGATCTAAAGATGCTTATGTTAATGTCACTTCACTTTTCCAATAAAATGAGATTAAAGCTGGAACCTGCTCATTTAGGGACAAAGGTGAAAGTAGCCACACCTGGCCTTCCCGACAACCATCTCCATCAATACCTGGGCTTCTGCACTCCACCTCTCCCTCTATCTCATTCTGTCAGCTCAACTCACTGATCTGCACCTCAGGCAGTCTGTTCTAGAAGGCTTCACCTCCCTCCTGCTTACCATTGTCAGAGAACATCAAATACTTGCCTATTCACATGGTCCCTCCTCAATCCTGTGGCTCGGCAAGGCCCTCTATCTCTGATTGGGACTCTGACTCTCTAATCAACCCATCAATTCCTACATATTGATCTCATCTATACACTTCCCTATATGCCCCAAGCTTCTCTTCCTCCAGATCTTGATTCCTATTCTTCCTTAGTGCCATATCCTCCCATTTCCACACATCAAAATTCTGTCTCTCATGGTCCAACTCAAGTGTCACGTCCTACACAAAGGCATCATTTATATCCCCAGCTTGTGGGAATCCCATGTGTAAATCCCATTGATGTTGTCATATTTTGTCATATTAGGAGTCCATGGTGTGCTTTTCACCCAGCCTCTCCCTTTCTAAGGCTTTGCCCCACGGTTACGAGGGTGTGGAGGTTCTGTGCATGACCCCGCCCTCCTGGCCACAATTGACAGATCCTTGAAAGGGCATCTGACCCAAACCAGAGCACTGTTTCCCTTTCCAGAGATTGACAGCCTTATCTCTCTCCAATGGCTGAAGCTGTAATTACAACATCAATTTTGGGACATCTCCACAGCCATGTTTCCCTACAGATGGCCTGGAGAACTGCAGGTAGCTAGGCTTCTAGGCTTCACAAGCCCGCAGTGGAAGGAAGGACTCGGAGACAGCAGAGACCCAGGAGAGAGGCCCCTGGCAGTGTTTGAGTGCCTGGGTCTGACTTTCCCTTGGTCCAGCCTCACTCCTGTCCCTGTATTGTATCAGACCTTCTGGCATTCTTACATTGTTCGATTCCAATCTAATGGGAACCCAAAGTCTGATCACAGGGCAAAACTTTCAACACACTTTTTGGATTACTTCTAGCACTGCTGGAATGCAACCTATTCCTCTTGGTATCGTGGTCTCCAAGGCCAAAATACAAACTTTTCCTCCAACTGGAGGCTGGGCTGAAATATTAAAAATTAATCAGATTTTTTTAGAAGAGTTGACACACAAATAGAATAAATGACCAAAAAAGCTTGCTTGAACATGCATTTAACATAACAAAAAATTGTCCTCTTAGGCATTTATCCCAGAGGCAAGAAAATTTATTTTCATGCAAACATTTATACACAAATATTCATAGCAACTTTATTTGTAAAGACCAACCCCAAACTGAAAGAACCCAGATGTCCTTCAACAGGTGAAGGGTAAGGCAAACTGTGGTCAGCCCATACCATGGAACACTAAAGCAGAAATAAAGAGGACGAACTCATGCACACAGCAACTTGGATGGATCTTAAGGTGCTTATGCTGAGTGTAAGAAGCCAATCACTAAGGTTACGTACTGTATGGACCAATTTATAGAACACTCTTGAAATAATAAAAGTATAGAGCTGGAGAATAGATTAAGGTTGTTGAGGGTCAAGGATAGGGATGGGGATTGGGTATGGTTATAAAGGAATAGCAAGGCGGAGCTTTATGGTGATTGACAGTTCTGTATCTCAGTTGTGCTGGTGGTTACAGGAATCTACATACATGATAAAATTGTATAGAACTACTACCTACCTACACACACACACACACACACACACACACACACACACACAAACTAGTCAAACTGATGAAATCAGAGTAAGCTCTAGAGATTGACCAAAGTCAATTTCCTGGTTGTGGTAATGTACTAGAGTTTTATAAGATGCTACTATTGGAGGAAACTGAGTGAAGAGTACATTAGATTTCTTGTACATTTTTTCACCTTCTTTTAGATTTATATTATTTCAAAATAACAAGGTTTTTGGTTGTTGCTATTGTTTTTTAAAGCCAGTTAGCAAATGAAGTTTTAGCTGGGGTTCTCGCATTGTTTCTTGTGTAAAGATATATACACTCCTTCTTATCTTCTCCTTCCCATGACCTAAAAATACACAAGAAGAAATGTAAATGTACAACCTAGTTGTGATTACAGACCCACAGAGCAAATGCTGTCACATTGCAGTGATCTAGTTGGGGACAAAAACAAGTATTATTTCTGATTAGAAAGGCTCTTTACAGGCAGGGGGGAAGGCAGGTGATGTGCCAACAAGGAAGCCTGGCCCAGCATGGAAATGTGTGATAATGAGGTGTCTCTTGGCTACTTCACTCAGAGCCTCAACAACACAGGAAAAATATTATCTTCCCAAAACACAAGACTCCTCCTATCTCTGCAATTATAAACCAAGAAGAAAAGCAAACAATGCCAGTGTGCCTTCTCCAAAATCCCTTTTGGAAGTCTAGAGGGTATATCATTTCACTCAAAATAAATTTCATGACTCGAGTCATCCTGCTCTCAATAGACCAAACAAAAATAGTGCTTGACAGGAGTGCTTGCTCCACAGGGGTAGGTTAGTGACAAGGTGTATGGTCCAGATCACTAAAAGACTCCAATGAAAATTATTGGAGATAGGCATTTTTGAATTCTAAACCAAAATAACTGTAGAGTAGAAGTCAAATGTGTACAAATGTGTACAATGATGTCAAATTTAAAAACTCCCAAGATGTCACAGAAAGTAGAAAAAAAATACTTTGCACAAATGCAGTTTAAATTAACCTATTTAGCAACCACTGTAGCACAACAGTATGCAAGGCCCTGGGAACACAGCACAGAAAGAGCTGTGGTTCTTGCCCTCAGGAGTCTTACAGTTTAGAGGTGGACAAATATACAAATGCAATACAGCATGCCAAGTGCTGCACCCAACTACATACTGGTGCCCTGGGAGCAGAGGCTAAGGGCCCTCTCAACCTGGCCACAGCTGGAAAATCTGGGAAGGCTTCCCAGAGGGGGTGAAACAGAAGTAGAATATTGAGGAAAGAGTTGAAGCTGGCAAATCAAATAATACCATGAGCAAATTCAACAATAATATCCTTTATTATACTGCCAGGATTGGAATGATGGGCTTTTACAAGTATTATCTCTAACCCTCGCAATTTAAACCATACAGAAAAGCCACTATTATCCCCAATATACTCAAGATTTGAAAAGGTAAGTGCATGGGCCAAGACCACACAGGATTTGATTCTACTTTTCCCTCTATATGCTGTTGCTTAGCACAAAAAAAAAAAAAAAAAAAAAAAAAAAAAAAAAAAAAAAAAAACGATAATAAGGTAAATTCTTTTTAAGTAGTTAAAAACTTTGATTAGATATGGATTAAAATAGTAGAAATGAAGATGCTTCTAATATTATTTGAAGGAAAACTTGAAGGCTGAAGTTATCCTTTAGGTTTGAAGGCACACTAAACTTCCACAGGAATTTGGACTTCACATATCCAAGAAAGTGAACTGGATCCCTTTCCCAAGCCCACCACTCCTACCATATTCCTTTTCTTACTGAAGGGCACCAAAACCCATCCTGTTACCTGAGCCAGGACCCTAGGTGTCCTCTTTGACTCCTCCCTCATCTTTACCCTCCTTTATAAGCAAGCAGTCCTCTGGTGATACAGCCTCAATGATTTCAAATCTAAAATGTTATATGAAAACAGGAATTTCAAATCAGTGGTTAAAGATGGATTAGTAAATAAATTGAGATAACCAGACCTTGAGACAAGGGTCTCTATGTTAAAACTCTGATACCTTAATATAAAAATATTTAATCTATTTTGACTTTATTTTGAAAAAATATTTATGCAAAAACATACATGAATATTTATACCATCTAGGAATAATGAATGACTTCCTTAGAACATCATCAAAAGAAAAAAACTGAAATGATTTGACCATATAAAAATGTAAAATTTACTTCTGTCAAAAAATAATTGTAAACAAATTAAAGTGAAAAACAGAAGTTCAAGGACATACCTATAAAATAAATGCAAAATGAGTTTAATATACACAAAGTTTTTAAAAATCAATAAGATAGAAATAAAGACTCCAATAGAAAGAGGAATAAGGGGTCATCAACATGAAAATCCCTAAAAAAGAACATCATTAAACATATAAAAAGTATTCATCATCACTAATATAAAAAAATGCAGATTTAAAAATATGCCATTTTTTACTCATCAGAACAGTAAAGATGACAAAGATTAATAAGATTCAGTGTTGGTAAGGATACAGAAAAAAGATACTGTCATATACTTTTCATGGGACAGTACCACATATCTGGAGAAAAATTTATCAATTCACATTAAAAGTTCTTAAAAATGAATATAAAACTTTTAGGATGAGATGATGAATTTAACTCATTAATCTGACACTGTCCTCTCCTCAAAAGCCACTGAAAACTACAGTAAAGGGGTTTTAAAAAATAACATAAACCCATGGAATGCACAAGAGATACCAACCACAACACTGGGGAACCTGGAAAACAGATTCACAGGGTAACCACAGTGACAGATGTATCAGACCCCTTTGCTGTCAAAACCAGGAATTCCAACCCAAACTCAGAGAGAGAGAGAGAGAGAGAGAGAGAGAGAGAGAGGGAGAGAGAATATGAAATTTTCCATTTAAATTATTTTTAGGTGTACAGTTTGGTGGTATTAAGTACAATCTATCCGTCTCAAGAAATTTTTCATCTTCTTAAACTGAAACTCTGTACCCATTAAAAACTCTCCATTTTCACTCACCAGCCCCTGAGCTGTTTAATCACCTTTTAAGAGGTAATCATGAACAGACAACAGGCTCATTGGACTTCCAAGGAAAGCATCCAACATGGAAGATAGAAAGTAAATAATAAAAGAAAATGAAACTTGTAGAAACAGATTATGAAGGGAAAAACTATAAAACAAAATTAAACATTATTAATATCCTTCAAGGGATAAGAAAATACTTTGCTTCCATTAAATAAGAATAATATGCTATAAAAAGGAACTTTCAGAGAATAAAAATGAGCACTTGGAAGTAAAATAATAGTAGCAGAAATTAAAAACCTACTGAAGAGAAGGGAGGAAAATAAAATGTGAAAAGGTAAACAAAGCAGGGTAAAGTGATAAGATAGCAAAGAATAAATAAGAAAATCAGGGGTTCACTCTAGGAGATTAAATAATAGAATAAAGAGGGATGCAGAAAGAATGGAGAAAAATAGGAAGGAATACTCCAAGGAGTTTTCCTCAAATGGATAGACATTAGATTCTAGATTGAAGTGACTAAATGTCCACCTCGATGGGTAAAAATTGATCCACCCTAGGGCTCATCATTGTCAATTTCAAAACTCTGAGGACAAAATGAAGATTCCACAGGCTTCCAGAAATGGGGAAAATAACATGCAAAGGATCAGAAATTTGAATGCCTTTGGTTCTTTTTTAAAAACATCGAAAGACAGAAGAAATGGAGCAAAACCATAAAAATTCTGAAAGAAGGTGATACCTAACTCAACCAAGGCCATTATTCACATAAATGATTAGGTTAAAGCTTTCTTCAAACATGGGTGATCTCAAACAATTTTTACCTTCCATGCAGTCTTTCTTAAGCAGCTTCCTATTGTGTGGTTCACTGAAATAAGCAGGTAAAGTAAGGGAGAGAAAGGCAAGGAATCCAGAATAGGAGGGGGACAAAGGAAATGCCCAGGAACATGGCAAAGGGAGATCCAAGGTGATAATGATGCACCAGCACTGCAGCCATATGTCTGTACTAAAGCAGTGTGACTTAAGGCAGACACATCGAGTACTGTAATTACCATTTCTTCTGCACCCTTACCTCACTTTAAGCTGAAGACAGATTGTATGAATGGAACAAGAACTTTTCATATGAATTGATAATTTGTTCTTTAGATAGGTGGTACTACTCACAAAAAGTATATGAAAGTATCTTTTTTTTTTTTGGTATCCTCACCAACCCTGAATCTTATTAATCTTTGTCATCTTTGCCATTCTGATTAATGAAATTATGTCTGAATAAAGATAGATTGTCCCCATTCTTCTCTATAATTGGATGTTCTGAAATGCTGGCTAAGTTTGAGCCCTCTCTGCATGCCCCTGCCTGGATCCAATGAGAACGTTCATTTAATCCCACAGATGTGGTCTGCTTTGACCTCTACCTGGGGGCAGGCAGTTTGCCTTGATGAGGTCAGAGGCAGAAATCACAGAACTACCATTTCATCTGTCCATATTTTTGCCACATACTCACGACCTTGTCTACACAATAGCCCTGCCAGATGCCACCACTGGAAAGAGCACTGTGTGTCACTGAACTCTATCATAACTTAGCTGTCTTCTCCACAAGAGGCTCTTGTAAACTTACAAAAGCATATAAGTCAATGTTCTTATTCTTGACATGGTAAGATAACATTTTATTAGTAAGTACATTTTAAAAAAATAAAATAAAGCAGCCAGAAAAACTAAGCAGAAAGAAAGAAAGAAAGAAAGAAAGAAAGAAAGAAAGAAAGAAAGAAAGAAAGAAAGAAAGAAAGAAAGAAAGAAAGGAAGGAAGGAAGGAAGGAAGGAAGGAAGGAAGGAAGGAAGGAAGGAAGGAAGGAAGGAAGGAAGGAAGGAAGGAAGGAAGGAAAGAAAGAAAGAAAGAAAGAAAGAAAGAAAGAAAGAAAGAAAGAAAGAAAGAAAGGAAGGAAGGAGACAGAAAAGGAGAAAAGGCATGCAAATTGGAAAATAAGAAGTACAAAACTATTATAGCTAATAAACAAGTTTAGCAATATAGAAGAAAGAAAAATCAGTTACTTTTCTATACACTGACAATGGGCAATCCAAAAATGAAATTAAGAAAACAATTCCATTTAAAATAGCATCAAAACTAATAAAATATTTATTAATAAATTTAACCAAAGAAATACAAGATTTATATATTGAAAACTACAAAATATTGTTGAAAGAGATTAAAGAAGACATAAATAAACAGAAAGTTACTCTATATTTATGGAATGGAAGTGTTAATATTGTTAAGTTGACAACACTCCTCAAATTGAATTTCAGACTTAATGCAATCCCTAACAAAATTCCAACTGCTTTTTTTGCAGCAGTGAACAAACTGGTCCTAAAATTCATATGTCAACACAGAGGACCCAGATAGAAAATAATCTTGAAAAAGAAGAACAAGCTTGGAAGACTCGTATTTTCTGATTTAAAAACTTACAACATAGGAATAGTTATCAAGACAGGGTGGTCCTGGGATGAGGATAGACCATAATCAAAAAAATAGGACTGAGAGTCCAGAAATAAACCCTCACATTTACAATCAGTTGATTTTTGACAAAGGGTACCATAACCATTTAATGGGGAAAGAATAATGTTTTCAACAAATGGTACTAGGACAACTCAATACTCTCCTGGGGGAAAAAAAAATGAATTTAGATCCCTAACTCAAACCACATACAAACATTAATTCACAATCAATAAGAGCTAAAAGTATAAAACTCTCAGAAAAGAACATAGGAGTAAATCTATGTGATGTTGGACTGGCAAGTTTTCTTAGATATGACACCAAAAGGAAAAACAGACAAACTAGACTTCATCATAATTAAAAACTTTTTGCATTGAAGTACACTACCAAGATAGTGAAAAGGCTTCTCACAGAATGGGAGAAAATATTTGCAGACTTATTTGCAAAAAATACTTACAGAATATATTTGACAAGAGTACATACCCAGGATACATTAAAAAAAAAAAACAATTATAACTCAAAAAATAAAAAGACAAATAACCCATTTTCAAAATGAGCAATGAATTTGAATAGACATTTCTTTAAATAAGATAGACTATTGGCAAATAAACTCATGAAAAGAAGCTTAAAATAATTAGTCTTTAGGGAAATGCAAATAAAACCACAAGATACCATCCACTAGGTTGGCCATAATTTAAAGAAGACATATAACAAATGTTGGTGAGAATGTGGAGAAACTGGAACCTTCAAACATTGCTAGTAGGAATGTAAAATGGTGCAGGTGCTGTGAAAAACAGCCTGTTTGTGGAAAATGGTCTGATGGATTCTCAAAATATTAACCACAGAATTATCATATGGCACAGCAATTTCACTCCTAGGTATATACCCAGGGAAACTGAAAACATGTTCACATAAATACTTCTACATGTATGTTCACAGCAGTATTATTCCTATTAGCCAAAAAGTGGGAACAATGCAAATATCCATCAACTGATGAATGAATAAATATGATGTGGTATATCCCTATAATGAAATGTTATTTGGCAACAGAAAGAAATGCTACAACATGGATGAACCTAGAAAACATTATATTTAGTGAAAAAAGCCAGACACAAAAGGCTTCATATTGTAGATTTCATTTATATCAAATGTCCAGAATATGTAAATTTATAGAGATAGAAAGGACCTTATAGCACTGGTCCCCAACCTTTTTGGCACTGGGGACCGGTTCTCCTATGACAATCTAATGCCTGATGACCTGAGGTGGAGCTGAGGTGGTGATGCTAGCACTGGGGAGTGGCTGCAAATACAGATGAAACTTCACTCCCTTGCCCGTTGCTTGTTTACCTCCTGCTGTGCGGCCAGGTTCCTAAGAGGCCATGGACCAGTACCAAACCATGGCACAGGAATTCGGGACCTCTGCCTTATAAGTTGCCCACAGATTTGGAGAGACTGCTACTAGGTTCAGGATTTCTTTGGGGGCTGATGGAAATATTCTGGAATTAGATACTGATCATAGTTGCAAAACATTGTGAATATACTGAAAGCCACTGAACTATATTTTATAATGGTGTATTTTATATTATGTCAATTATATCTCAATCAAAACAAGAAAAAATAAACAAAAGATGATGGGGTTTGTTAAGAATTACCATCAATATAGTTCTGCGCACCCTTAATCCCTCAAAAAATTTCAAGGCAAATAATGCTGAGGGCCTGAACAAAGACCAGTGGCTTGGGATACAGCCAGCCAGGATCATACTCAAGAGTACCTAACCAGATGCTGGTGGGAAAGGGAAGAGGAGGAAAAGCGTGAAAACACTTCTGGTCTTTGATGATGAGACAACTAAGAAGAAGGTGAAGCTCTTCACCAAGACAGAAAATAAAAATAAGAAACAGGTTTCCGAGGCTGAGAGAAAAATGGTAATTTAGTCATTGGCCCAATAAAGCATATAGTTTCGGAGGGGCCCTAGGCAGCCATCTAAGAGACAGAGAACACAGATTTGGTACTCAGGGGAGAGGCTGAGTTATTCTGGGCTGGAAGGATGGCTTTGGGGAGCAGCAGAACGGGCACAGTAGAGGAACCCCCAAGTGTCTTGATGGTGAGAATCATGAGTAATCCCAAGGAGGGAGCTAAGGAGGAGGAAAGTTAGAGGAGAATCAGAAGAGAGTGGTCAGGGCCTTATGAAGAGAAGAACGCCAGGAAGGAAGCCACCAACAATGGCCAATGTGGCTGGCTCAGAGTAGGGAAATGCCCGCTAAATTTGGTGAGCAGTAGTCACTGGAAAATTTTTCCTGAGTGATTTCAGTTTAATGTACAAGAGTACAGAAAATTTTACTTGGGCTTAACTTATGCCAATGTCAATGTTCAAGCTTAATAAAACAAATTATTTGAATAATAATAATAATTAATAATAGTAATAATAATCTAACAAGGGAAAGACTCTGATTTGCCAATGCACACAGATCCAGTTACTTGGCTTTATTCACACATTCTCTTAGCCAGTCTTCTTCTTTTTTCCCTGAGAAAGCCTCCTTTATCTTGAATGGACATGACAACATATGGAAGTATGAGACTATTGTTCCTACCTGAGCCAGTCTCAGCCTAAACTGTCTTTACCCTTATTAAAATAATGTTCTCAGAGCTTTTAATAAAAAGGGAAATGTCATGTCATGCTTCACAATTCAAGGGTAAAATATAAATATTAACTTGTTTTTACTATAGGATATTAACTATGTAAAATGGGCATTAAAAAGAGGGTGAGAACATAGGCAAATGAGCAGTTGCTTCTGAGTACTCTCTGAAGTATTTGCTTTTTTCCAGTTATATGTGTTTTTTGACACATTCAAATTTCCTACAAAGAACATGCATTATTTTTAAGATCAGAAAAAATAGTAAAGCTGGAAAAAATGTTTTAATCAAACTCAAAACAGAAGATAAGCAGGGATAAAAATATTAATGCTAGAGAAAGTAATGCAAGGCAAGGGGGAAAAAGGTATTTTGAAGATAAAGGGAGCATTACATAATGGTAACAACCACTGCTAATAATGTAGCCATGCAGATAAAAATCTCTGTTGCCAAAGAAACTGACAACAAGATACAGAAATCAAGCATTATTAGGGACACAGGAAGGAACAGTGATTGTAAAGGTGTTAAAAAACTATTATCAAAAAGACTTAAGAAGATAAACTCATAGTCTCTCTAAGTACACAAAATTGATGTCAGGCAAGAATTCAATCTCATGATTACAGTGTAGGGGGTCTATAGAACATTTGAAAAACTCAATAATACTAGTCACAAAGAAAATCTCAATAGAAAAAATTTTAAATTTCTCTTTCTATTAAACAGAAGACACTTCTGGCCTGAAGAAAATATAGGGGCTAGAACCAAAGAAAGAAAAGAGAGAAATGTCATTAATATAGTCCACTCTTGGTCCCCTAGGTGTTTGGGGGTACAGGGAAAGATGAACGGGAATTAATTTTATGGTCAGATTGGACCAGATACCTCTTTCTGCTTTTTCTCACGCACTCAACCTCTTCATTTTAACCTAAAGTATGAACCATTAAAATGGTACTTAACTCAGTGGTTTTCAAAGTGTGGTACCTGCAGCATCAGCATCACCCAGGAGTTTTTGAGAAATGCAAATCCTCAGCCCTACCCAAGGCTTTCTGAGGCTGAAATTCATCCAGGAGGTTCCTATGTAAAAGCATCTGACGCTAAAGGCCTATAAACACTCAGAATCCCTCAACCCTTGAGCAGGTTGACTCCTAGGGGTGGGTTTTACACTGGATCTCTGAGTCCCCATTGGGATGAAGCTCCCATTGCCCACAGAAGCAATCTGTATGACACCCCTTTTGGGGGATGCCTTTCCTTCCCAGTCTTATGTCCCCTGCTCCCCTTTCTACCTCCCAAATAAACTAATGCACTCGAATCTTTGTCTCAGGGTGTTTCTGGGGTACTGAGTACTAAGACCTCTACCAGAGACCCCTGTTCTCATGGAGCTTGAGTTCTGGTTGAGACCGGCTTGGCCTTTCAATCTCTCTCTGGCTGGGCTCTGCAGAGATTTCCTCAGGAGAGGGAGCCCCACCGGCAGTGAGCCCTCACCCCAGTTCAGTACAGCACTGAGAGTTTGCTCTCGCAGCACCTCTGGCCACTCTGCCAATAGCTCCTTGCCCTTCCCCACCCTGCTCAGCTTCATTGCTCTCTCCTTCCTGGGTGAGACCCACTGAAGGTCAACTACCAGCCAGGCCCTGGGGAGCAAAGTCCTGCCCCAAAACTGGAGCACGGAAGTGCAAACCACAGTGATATCATGTGCTGCAGCTGGGCACGGGGTGCAGAGGCAGTGCAGAGCAGGGCCTTCGGATGTCAGCAGTCTCCTCCAAGGATGTGACCCATATGGGAAACCCGGGGAACTAGTGAGACTTAGCCAGCACATGCGGGGGTGGGGTTGGGGGAGTGTGTAGCAGGAACTCCCTGCAGGGTTCTGGAAGTACTGCTGAAGCAAGAGGTCTGCAGCGGGCACACTGTGAGCCAGCTAGGGAGACGACTTAGCAGGTTCGATCACAGAAAGAAGACTCTCAGTGTCAGTTTTAGAAGAATCTGTAGATAATGAAATGGCCAGAGGTAAAGGGAGAAAACTAGGGATGTGAAAAATTCGGCAGATGACCCATCTGTCCTCAAAACCTGGAGGAGCAGCGCCCTGAGTAGCCTATTGCTGAGTTCAGGTGCACTCAAGCCCTTCTCTTCTGACTGGAATGCCGGCTCAGAAGGGGCACGGGGACTTCAGCTCTTGGGTCAATGAAACATGACAGGCTTATCCGGAGCTCCTGAAGATAATCAGTTTTCAAACAGAACCTGTGGCCTGTCCTACCTCCTCCGAGCCCCCTTTTGACCAGGAACACACACAGGTTGATCCTTCTCACTCAGCATGCTGAGCCAGGGGGTCAGCCTGCCCCTTAATCCTTCAGTTGCTCAGAAGATAAGCCTGCTTGGCCTTAATCATGCACACGCACTGGCTTTCTTTTCTGTCATCAGCTTGCAGACGTTTCTCTCTGCCCCAAGCACAGAGAATTTTGTATGCACTGAGCCAACACAAAGTCTCAATTAGCCAAACCACCTCCTCCAGCACCTCAACTCCAGGCTTTCGTCTTCAAGGACCTCAAAGGGTTTTGGTCATTGCCATCTAATATTTGCTTGTTTTATAGGTTTTAATTGAGCCACCATTCCTAACAGAGCTAACCTCCAAAAGGCCTGGAAACATTACTCATTTCTACCTAAGTCATTGTAGGCATGGTGGCCTAGAGGCAAATTCTGCTATAAGATGAGCAGTGTCCATCAAAGGACCGAATTTCACTTTTTCTTTTGCCTCTCAGAAAAAGATGACAGAGATGGGGTTGGGGGTGGGAGGGTAGAGGAATTAAGCCCTTCGATGTCATCTCCTTTAGGTAATAGAAAGAGGGAAAAATAGTCTAGATACAGAACCAGTAATATATACTTAAGTGCCCTAGAGGACTCGGAGACTAACAAGCTAGTGTTTGCCCAGATGTCTCCCATTCCCCAGATATGCTCCAGAAACAGGAGGCAAAGACACTGGGCTTGCATTGGAATGCAAGTGCATTTCCCCCTGCTGATATTGTGTGCTTGCATCTTCCTCTCCAAGAAAATCATGCAGGTCAGTCACCCCCCATACCTTCATCACTGTTGTCATCCACCAGGATGATTTCTTTCAGCAAGTGTGTCGGCGTATGATTGACAGCACTGTGGACCGACCGCAGGATCACTGACAGGGCCTCATTCACAAAGATAAATATGATGGATATCTGGGGTAGCTCCTTGGCATACTTCAGCTCCTTACACCTGGGGAGGAGAGAGGAGGAGAGTGGAGTCAGAGGAAGGAGGAAGGCACAGGACCATGGCTGGACACAGTAAGGGTTTCAGCCCAATCTCCATACACGTCCTCCCAGGGCATGAATCATTGGGCCTTCTTGGCCTTTCTTTGTTAAGAACTGAGAATAAAATCTAAAGAGGAGAGCGTTAAGGGATCCAGTCCCCACTTCTTCCAAATTTACCACCCTGTACAAATGGGAAGCATCAGTCTTTTGCACACATCTATTGCATCACAGGCTGCTGCTATGTCCACACATATCTCCTGGCCACATGTCAGTGCCCACCTGTCTGACTGCCCACTCTGGGAACCTGCAGCACCCCACCCCCATCAGCTCTCATCTGGAGACTGCTAGGGGTTGATGCATAAATACCTAAGCTCCCTCAGCACTTGAGAAGATTGACACTGAGGGGTGGGTTTTACATTGGTTCTCTGAATCCCCCTTGGGATAAAGCTTCCATCGTGCACAGTGCCAATCTGCATGACACCCCCTTTGGAAGATGCCCTCCCTTCCCTTCCCAACTCAACTCTCCACCTCCCAGATAAACAAATGCACTCAAATCTTTTTGTCAGTGTCTGCTTCTGGGGAAACCCA
>CM053501.1:18317119-18332372 GCA_028627145.1 Eidolon dupreanum
CATTTTTGTAAAAGAATTTAGATGCAACGTGGTCCAGGAGACCCAAGAGGTTACAGATAATGATGATGATAATAATAATGAACACATAAACAGCAACCTACATGCTAGAAACTGCCAGAAGCTTCCATGTACTGCACTGTCTCAATTGGCACAGCAACTTTATGAGGTAGGTAGTGTTATCATCCTCATTTCACAGATGAGGGAATTGGGCACAGAGAGGTGAAATCACTTGCCCAAAGTCACACGGCAAGCCTGCAGCAAGACTGTCTGGATGTTTAGACTCTCCCAAATACCCCTGCCAGACCAAGGCAGGGTGTAGCAGTTGCAGTAGACAACCCTCCAGCTCAGCCTCTTCCTAGCTGGCAGACCTTAGATGGTTGTTTAGTCTATCTGAGCCTCAGCTTCCTTATCTCTCTGCCCTAAAAGGCCCGACAAGGAGACAGCCCTCCATGACCAGCTGAACCATGCCTATGGCCTGCTGGGGCAGACAGAGTGCAGATGAGGAGAATTCCCTTCAAATGGAATGTAGGAGAGCAAAAGTCAGTCCCTCACCCTCAGGAATAAAAATGCTGGTGGGAACAGGCAAAGCTCCTAGTGTTCTGGCTGTGAATCTGGGCAGGGTGGTACCCCCAGTGAGTTATCAGAAGCCCCTTAACTGAAGGACCTGAAGCAGAGAGAAGACTTACTGGCCCTCAGCCACACTAGGGCATTGAAAAGATGCTGTTGCTAATAAGATTTTTTGGTCTTCCTGCACCCAAGCCTGACTGTCTGTCCCCAACATCCCTTGGGACAGAGTCACAAAGTCTCAGGACCTACAGGCAGGCGCGTCTGCGTGTGTGTTTTGGGTGGCTGGGTGGGCCCAGTTCAGGGCAGGTCCCCATAGGCCTGCACTTAGGTTCCAGTTCTGTCCCTGGTCCCATTCCTGGCCATCAGTACCTCAGATTCCATCTAAAGTGAGAGTTCCCCTTCCATGGCCTACCTGGCTTCTCCAGGTCACTCAGCTTATACGGCCCATCACTGTAAAACAATCTGAAGGGCATTCCTAGCTGCTCACCTGAGCTCTGGCTCCCCTCAGTGCATCTCGTACAATGAGGTCCCTCAGTCTTTGCCCATGTCTGCCTCACCTTAGTAAAGGGACCAATCACGGAGCACCGCCCAAGCTCTAATCCTGTTGTTATTAACCGAAAGTCCTGGGTTTTGATAGCTAAAACGCATCCAACACTCTAACAAGGCAGTTTGTAATGCAATGCAGTAAATGCTAAGTGCTCAGTGACTGTACTTCCACCAGCAGTGATGGATGAGCTGACGTGGACCAGGAGGGTAGGGAAGGTGAGCTGTAAACTGGATTTGAAAGATGGATCACTGGATCAAATCTGCATGGTCAAGAATAGAGGGCGGGGCAGGCAATTAGAGCTCTTCTGAGCACTCAGAGGCACTAGGGTCTCCTTATTTTCTCTTCTAGGGCCTTCCAGAAAAAAAATCTGTCTACTTTTGTCTAGAAATGGCACATTAAAGAGCCAGGTCTTGGAACTCATATCAAGCTCTGCAAGTTCCTATGAGGCTGATTTTCATTTCAAAGTGCTTCAAAACAGGCACAAGGTCATAAAGATCCATTAATGAAGATTCTACGGCTGATGACAGTCTGTGCTCTAAGTGCCAGGTCCCTCCACCAAGCTCGCCAGGCTCCAGAGGGCAACATGGACAGAAATGAGTGGGAGGAAAGTATAAGGAGTCAAACAGAACAGGTAGTTTGAGTATGAAAACACCGCCTTCCTATCCCAAGAGAAGCCATGCTCTAATGAAAAGACTTGAGAATTGTGAAAGGCTTGAGGCAGACACATCTTCACATCTTCACATCCACTCCTCCCACTAATGCGGGCAGATGTGAGAAGAAAGGACTCCTTTGGTGAGCGCCTTGCCAAAAACATCACATCCATACAATCTCAAATCTAATTCAAAATGGAGAGTCCAGTCCTTGAGTATCTACCTTGTAAATTCTGAATGTGCTTTATGTATGAGAGCAAACCTGGAATGTACCTCTGTGTCACCTCCCCCTGTACTTCCACAGTTGGCACACCTGTTCCCCAGTCTCAAAAGCCACACTCTTCCCTGGCCTGGGCACACCCTCACCAGACAGTATCAGATACAACAAAAGCCCACATTCTCAAACTGAGAGGCAAAAGTGCTCCATCCTCAAGGAAGCATCAGTGTGGCCCAGCCACTTAGTAATAGGGTGCATTTTTCAAATAGTGATATCCAGATGCCAGGTAGAAGTCATCAGAAATGAAAGGCAAAGGTATGAAATAGTCATATCTGGGCTGCTGCTTTAATTCCACATGGCCATGAGAACCGAAGGCACAAGCTGGACCACAGCTGTGGCTGGTGAATGCCAATCCAAGCTATACCAAGCCATGGGTTATGACCAACCAAGAAAGGAAATGAGGTCCTCCATGGAAGCCCTACTGCAAAAGTGACAATACTTCTGAGTCTGGGAGCAGCCATGAACACTGGTGCCATGAATGCTGACAGACTCAAAACATCAGAATACCTCACATGCTTCCTATGGCACACCACCACCACCAATCTCATTTTTCCTCCAACAAAGAGACGAACTCCTACCTCTTCTCTCTCACTCACTGTAGACATAGGGCTGGATTATGAAATCAAGTTACCACACAAATCTAACTGTCTGTGATGGTGAATTTTATATGACAACATCACTAGGTCATGGCACTCAGATATTCAGTCAAACATTATTCTAGATATTTCTGTGAAGGTATTTTTTAGATGAGATTAACATTCTGATCAGTAGGCTTTGAGCAAAATGGATTACCCACCATAATGTGGGTGGGCTTCATCCAATCAGTTGAAGATTTTAAGAGAAAAAAGACTGAGGCCCCTAAGGAAGAAGGAATTCTGTCAGCAGATGGCCTTTGAACTCTCACTGCAACATCAGCTCCTCCCTGGGTCTCCAGCCTCCTGGTGAGCCCTGAAGATTTTGGACATGCAGCTTCCACAATCATATAAGCCAGAGGTCCCCAACCTCTGAGCCGCAGACCAGTACCAGTCCGTGGCCTATTAGGAACCAGGCCACACAGCAAGAGGTGGGTAAGCAAGTGAAGCTTCATCTGTATTTGCAGCCTCTCCTCAGCACTAGCATCACTGCCTCAGCTCCACCTCAGATCATCAGGCATTAGATTCTCATAGGAGCACTGGTCCTTGGTGCCCAAAAGTTTGGGGACCACTGGTATATGCCAGTTAGTTCCTTAAAATAAGGAGAGAGAGGGAGAGAGAGATAGAGAGAGATTCTATTGGTTCTGTTTCTCTGGAGAACCCTCTCTGACACACTGCTTTATAGTATAAAATAAAAGATTATACAAGATGGAAATATCATGTCTCATCATTTCCAATCCCTCATTTCCACCACAGCCTCACACACCACCTCAGCATGGCCAGGGAGGCTCTGATCCACAATGAGAGATGACCAGAAGGACTACCTCATTTGGGTTACCGCAGTGGAATTATCTCAAAACTTCCATGGCCTTTCCGGGACCTCATCATTACCCAGAGCTGCTGCACCCCAATTGTCTTCACCTTCAACAGCTACAACCTCCTTTCATTTCAGTTCTCCATCTTGTACTCTTCAAACACCTACTCTCAAACCTCAACAAAACCTCTGGTCCTGGGCCCTTTAGGCATGCTGCTGACCCTGCAGGAGAAAGTCCCATAGTGGTGACAAGACAGATGCAAGGTCTCCAGTCCCCATGGATCCCTAAGAGCTGCCCTGCAACCCTCTTTGCAGACAGGTCAGAGCCCTCAATCTCCCTCTCTACCTCCTCCCGCCCCCTCCCCCGCCCCGCCCCACCCCACCTCTGGGCTATCTTCTCCACTTTCCTCTAGCCAAACCTCCTCTCACAAGGGTTTCTCACTCCACAGAGGAAATTGAGGCCACAGCAGGAACTGCCAAGTGTAGTTTCAGACCTGTAGCATCAGCATAGCATCCCCCGGAAGCCCGTTAGAAATGCATATTCTCAGGCCCACCAAGCCCCACTGGATGGAATCCCTAATCAAGTTCCACGTGGCCATGAGATTCTTCTGCACATAGAAATGTGACAGGCACTTCCCTAGACTCTGTCCCCGCTGCAAACTTATTGCTCTCTGAACTCAGCCTTGAAAGGAGCAGAGTCAGGAGATCAGAGCTCACCCCACATCTATGGTGTGGACTCCCCAGCCGTCTCCCACCTCAGGGCTTTGCTTCACCCACCACTCTTTCTCCTTTCTCTTTCCTCTCCCTCCACTGACTTCTTACAGTCAAGTAAGAGCCTCAAGTCTCTCCCACTTAAATAAAAAATTATCTTTCCCATGGCCTTAATCATCATCTTCTCTTCTCTTTGTCTGCCCTCCCTGTCTCCCTACTTATCTCTCATTCATTCCACACCCCACTATTATGTGGCTTCTAGTTACCCTATTCTGCTAAAACTTCTCTGTTAAAATTTCCAGTGACATCCATGTGTTCAGAATCAATGGAAACTTCCTGACTTTCCCTTAGTTGACGATCATTTCTGCAGTATTTAGCATAGTTGCTTCTCTCCTTATACAAACAGTATTTACTCATTACTCCTGGATCCTGGTACACTCACTATTCCCCTCAGCCCCCTCCACTTCTTCTCTCCCTGGAGATATGCTCTGGCCACTTGTTCTGTGTCACAGGCTGCTATTTTCTGTTAGTCCTCCAAATTCTAAAATTCCTCAAGGCTCCTTCAACTGCCCTCTGCTACTTTCATGTCTTAAACCCTTCCTGGGTGACCTCATCCAAGTTCATGGCGCAATCATCACACTGGCAACTTCCAAACCCACTTCTTAATCCTAGATCTTCATTCAAGTTTCAGCTTTCCACTGGACATCTCCACTTGGATGTCTCCTAAGCCTCCCAAATTCAGCATGCCTAAACTGACACCTGCTCCCTCTGTGCCTTCCAGTCTTCATTCAAGAGTATCCATCTTTCTACTCAGGAATCAAGTTAAAATCATGACCCTTTCAACAGGTTCAATAGGTCACTAGATTCTGCCACCTTTAGGACTCTTTATGACACTCACCCCTTCCCCACCATCTCCATTTCTGCTGCCTTAGCACCATCAGTTCCCTCCTGCATGACACCAAAAGCCACATAAATGGTCCCTTACCTTCAGTCTGCCCCTCTGCAGCCAAACCCCATTCTATCCAATGCCCTATTGCTGGCAGGATGATCTTTCTAAAGTGCAAATGTGATCATGTCATTCCTCTTCTCACACTCTCGCTTTGCCTTTCCATAGCTTTTGGAAATAGGCTCAAATTCCTTTGCCTGGAACCCAAGTTGAGCCCTGCTTATCTCTCCAACCTCATCTCCTGTCCGCTTTCCTCTAGCCACTACACGGTTTGTATTTTCCAGAA
Source organism: Eidolon dupreanum (assembly GCA_028627145.1). Classification (NCBI taxonomy): domain Eukaryota; kingdom Metazoa; phylum Chordata; class Mammalia; order Chiroptera; family Pteropodidae; genus Eidolon; species Eidolon dupreanum. The sequence continues at coordinate 18,322,550 of CM053501.1, forward strand.
CTGGGCATGCTGGCTCTCAATTCACACACTTTTCTCTCTGCCTAAAGCATCCTTCCTTCTGCTTCATACACCCTCTTCCCTCCAGCCCCAGCCTCAGGTACCTTCCCAGACCCTCAGCAGTGTGTCAGGTCCCTTTCTTTTGTTGCAGTCTCTCCCTCTGCATACTGCCATCTTGGCACTGTTCTCTGTGTTTCTCCCACCGCTGGGTAGCTAGTGGGTTTTCTTTATTTTTCTTTCTCTAGCACAATACTTGGCAGATAAATGGTTACTGAATGAACAAATGAAAATCTTCCCACTTTCTCTATTTATTCCCTCTGCTCTTCTTGTGATCAAAGGCATCGCTTACCTCCTCCTGCAATTATAACATCGGCAATGGCACCTCAACACTTAAAATATACCATCCTGAACTTAACTGTCTGCCGTCTCCCTGGATTTACTAATGAGACATCAAATTCTGAAAGCTGCTTGGGTCAAGTATATTAACCAACCCGATATTCCCTTTTTTACTTTGTTCCTCATCAAACCTTTCTTATAATCCTAGGAAAAAGTGGTATCATTTTTAGCAACAGCAAACCTTGCAAAACAAGATGTGGGACTGAATAACTGAGATGTACGAGGCCCCTCTTTTAGACCTCTCATTATTAGGGAAAATGCACACTGGGCTAAGTGGTTTAATTTCCTCAGGTTGAAGGAGCAGCATACCTCATTAGTTCAGTTCCCACAAAGAGCAGTGTCCAGGATGAACCGCCTGCTCCAGCATTTGCATCCCTGTGTGCCCTGCCCATCAGTGGCACTGGGGCAATTTTCATAAATCAAGATTCAGCCCACCCCACGTATGGCATGAGTTCTTATCCTGGGGTCCATGGAGCCCCAAGAAAACACTCAGAAATTAAATGAACCATGTTGTGGGTATGAGTGTTTTTTTGGGAGGGAGAGGGATGAGAATTCATACCTTTCACCAGCTTCCCACAGGAGCATGGTGGGAGGGGATGAACCCAGGCTACACAGCCCAGAGCACCACTGTCAGTTTACAGCCCCACGCTCTGGCCAGAGACCAGTGCCCACGCCCTGATTTCAAGCTCCTTAGGCTCCACAAAGCTCTATGCCCCACCCCCTTTGACAGCTTGGTTCCTATAAACATTTATCTTGGAATTATCCCCAAGCCATTTTTGGTTTTTGGACTGATTACCTACTGTTCCATGGCCTCCTGGAAAGTCATTTTCTCTGCTTTTCTAAGGACAAGGCAACCGTCGTTAGCCAGAAAAATCTATGAGACTCAGCTCTCCGTGGCCAGGTGGCAGCGATGCCAGTTTCAAGGTGCAGTAGGAGGTGGTGACAAGGATGAAAACCCTACCTGCCTCTCTCAATCTTGAGAAGGTTTTTCTAAGTGAAAGGGGTTGATTCACCTTCTTTAACCTTTAGCTCTGACCACAGGTCCCTGCTCTGTGCACACTGCTTTCTCCAAAAGGGAAGGGAGAAAACACACATACGGGGTTGGGGCAGGAGCAGCCTCCAGAGTCCCCACTTGGCAGATGAATCTGGCCAGGTATGATGTAGCTTATCTTTCTGCATTCAACTGAAGAGAACAAAGAAAGAAAAGAAAAACCCTAGTTTTATTAACCAATGGCTCAGGAACAGAATTTCTAAAAACAATTAAGAGTAAATTAATGCAGACAGTTTCAGGCCAGAGCTAAGAAAATCTCAGCGCACTTAAGGCACAGGAAACACAACCTAAATTGTTCATGCACAGTATTTATCCTATAACCTTTCAAAGGCGAGTAGAACGAGAGGAGACAGCCCCAACTGCTGTAAGAGGGATGAAAATACTTTAGGAAATGATGAAAATTGGAAATAATAAAGAGCTGTATTCCAAGGCCCAGCAGATCCAAATTTGGTCAATAAGATTCTTCATAGAAATTGGAGGACACAAAACACTTAGCTCAGCCAAAGTTGCCCCTGCCGCGACCCTCGGCCCCTCACATAACTCCAGTTGGTTCTAAAGGTTGTTATCCTATAACTTCAACATAGCAATGAGAAACATAATACCAAACTAGCTATTTTTCCCTTTAATGTTTCAGCCAAATTGGCCAGTCAAGCCCATCTTCCTACCAACACTGACCCTGAAAACGCTCTGTTTATTTCCACATCTGAGCCACCACTCCATCCTTAGTGTTACTGTTGTCACTTTTGTTATCATTACCTCCCCCTACAGGTCTTCCCCAAGGCCACCCCCTCCCCGACCCCCGCACTCAGAGGCAAATCCTACATACAAGTCCCTCCAGGCCCAGTTTGGTCCTAACCTGGCCTTGCCTCTCACTCAACCAAAAACGCCTTCTCCCTCCATGAACTGCTGGTACAATGCAGCAGATCCTGCTTTTGCTGAGTGGCAAAACACATTACTGCCTCAGTCCTTTCCCTCCATGTATGCACGTCCTTTGCCATGTGACTTTGAAGTTTTTCTTACTATAGAGGGAAAGTCTATTTCCCCAAGCCTTGGATCTTGGTTCAGCCACATGCTTTGACCAGTAGAACAAGGAGAGTGCTTTTGTCAGCTCTAAGCATGAGCCTCAAGGGGGCAGAAGATGCGTGGTGAAAAGGTGAACCTTGCAGGACGCACATGCATGTGTGAGCCCAGCTATCGCAGCGGCTCACTATGCCAAGAACTTGACAGTATGTAAACTTTCTCATTACTTTTCACAATGAGCCATTATCACAGGTATCCCCATTTTGCAGTTGAGAAAACAGGCTCAGAAGCACTTGCCCAAAGGCGAGTGAGTGGTAGGCAGAGCTAGACTTTAAACCCACATCTACCTGACTCCAAGGCCTCTGAAAAAAAGAAATAATTTATCAAGGAGGGTCTGAGTGGAGGGATTTATGATGGCTTCTGTTTATTCCTTTAAATTTCACTGTAGTCTCCACAGTTCTATATCAGACATGTACTACTTTCATAACTTAAAAATACTATAAATGTTACTGTTAAAAATATTTCTATGAAAATAGTGTAACACTTGACACTTGATTTCAACTTTGACCTGAAAGAATAAACAAGTAAGAATAACAAAACTGTTGAGGAGAAAGGGTTAAAAAAAACAAACCCACAGCCACAGATGATATTAAAAACCAATATAAGTGAATATAAATTAATCAAGAACAAGCTGACTGACAAATGAAACAGAAATAAGAGAACCAGAAACAGACCTAGACTTAGAGAATTTACACTAAGAAGGTGCCACAAACGAAAGAGTAAGGAAAGAATCATTCAAAAACTGCTTGCTCAGGTAAAAGAGCAAGCAGTTCCCACCTACAAACACAAATCAAATTTTAGATAGGTAAAACAGTTAAATTTAGAATGCCAAATATAAGAAAAGTAAAATAAAAATATAAGCAAATATGTATAATACTCTGGATATTGAAGAATCTTTAATAGTTTGATAATAATTGCAAACCTCTGATCACAAAAATAATAAAATTTAAAAACAACAGCAAACTGCAAAAATATTTTACAGCAATTACAAGAGTAAAAGATAATGAAACCCAAATAACACAATTAGATAAATAAACAAAAACATGAATATACAATTCAAAGAACAAAAGAAACCAATAACAAATATGAAAATAAGTGGACCCTCACAAGTAACAAAAGAATTTCAAATAAAAACAATAATGAAATGTCAGTTCACCTCTAGGTGGTGAAATTATAAACAATTTTTTCTTGCTTCTTTATACATTTCTGTTCTTATTTTTTTACAGTGAGCAAATATAACACAGAAAAACAAACCAGTTTAGATTAATACACGAATAACAGAACTGTGTTGCAATGCTTGACTACAACTCTTGTATTTTCACATGGGCATGACATTAATTGGCATGAACAAGAGAAAGTTCAAGTCAGTCCATAATGTGCCCTCTGTTGCCACAATCAGAAATAGAATTCTGAATCAAAACCAAATTCACAACTATTTTACCTTTTCAAATGTAGATGTGGGGGAAGGATGACATGATCTGACCTTGTGTTATCCATTGTAGAAAACAAATACACCTACCACTAAAATGGACCTCCAACTTTTTTCTCTACCAAGAAGCTATTCCATGATGGCCTTAAACATGAAACCAGTCACTCCCAATCACAGGCCTTGTAGCTTTGAAAAGGCAAGAGAAACTTAAACAAAATGACCATAATTTTCTTTAAAAACTGAGTTAGCTCCAGCTATATCCAGTTTTTTAAGGTTATGAGAACTGCCATTTATAATGATAATAAATACTGAACAGGACATAAGCCCAAGACTAAGCATTTTATACAGAAACTGAACCATCCCACTGAGCTTGTCAGGCATCCAGTCTCATTTATTAGCACTTATTTATAAAATAACCTAAACTTTTGTGGCTGATTCCTAACTCTAGGACATACTTCCACTGCAGAGTAGAACGGCGTGAAAAAAAAACTTTGGCATTCTTCGAATCCCATTTCCAGTGTTATATCAATGTCCTATAGAATTCTCCCTGCCAATTGTACCATACCTCAGATATATGTTAATAACAAATTGTTTTCATCCTTTTCAACCTTCTTCCAGGTAATGCCTTCTTTCCTAAAATCCCACTGGTAAGATCTTATGCTAACTCGAAGGCCTCTGGGTTGACTTATATCGTGGGCTGGTGAGCGAGGTACAGAAATGGTAGTGGATAGGTGAGGCAGAGTGGTATAATAAATCTTTCCGTGGGACCTTTAGCTTTAACACTCACCCTTCTCCTAACTGGCCTGTAGGTTCTGTTCAGTCAGGACCTCATCTCTTTGGCTGATACTTCTCCAGCACATAAGTTATGCTCAATAAATACTTGTAAATACATTAATAAATAAAACAGAGAAAAGAAAATTTAGTCACTTGTGGCATAAAAGGGTTCTACGGAGGATACAATTCTGGAATTCCAAGGATTTAATGAAGAGCCTAAAATCACAGGAAGAATGAGTCCCCTCCAAGAGTACCCCATATGCCTATTCGGAAGATGTCACATCAGATCTCTGGAGAAGCAGCTCACTTTGCTGAGGATGGTGAGTTAATTAATTTCAAATATGTTTTGTCCTACTAGCAAGAGCCAGGAGAGAGAAAACTCCTAGAAAATTGAGCAGTGCAAGTACACCTCAATGTTATGACAGATAGAAGGCAGCACCAGTCCCTCTATTTTAATGCAGATTTTTGTATACATCTAAAAATCCTATTCCTTTATTTTTAACACACCAAAGGATAGGTGTATCTATATCACTTGTAAACATTAGCTTCAATGTGACATTTGCACACACTGAACATCAGTTTGGACCAGCAAAGTCTTGAAAATAAAGAAATTTTTAACATCTTCACTATTACCCTGGAAGAGCCCACAGCTCTGTGAGAAAAAACTCATAGTGATGATTACAGAATGAGAAATGTCACAAGGGAGGTTTGTTTAGAATGCTATGGGAGCTTATTTCTGCCTGCAAGGAGGAAGATGAGCCCACCTCGTGAAGGTTTTATAGAGGAGATAAAATTTGATCTGGGCCATGAAGCATGAGTATGTAATTTCCAGGTGAGGGTCTGTGAAAGAAAAGAGAAGACAGAAAAAATGCTTTAAGCAAAATGAAATGAATAGCATGTGCAGAAACGGCAGAGAGAAAATGTGTAGTGCACCTCTAAGAAACAGAAATAGGTGTTTCAGGGTGTGACTGGGGTGAGAAAAAGAAAGCAGGTATTCTGATGGAGTTTATAAAATTCAGACTTGATCCTCCAGCAGTGGGAAGCCCCGATGTCAAGGATTACTGAGCAGGGAAGTGACATGACAACACATGGCATGTGTCTAAATCAAAGAACATCCTTTGAGTCAGGCCAAGATGCGACCTCAGAGGCAGAGTTCCAGGCTCTCAAAAAGGTTATGGCTGTAAACATTTTCTGTCAAGGAGTTCACTCATGTCAGACTGCGAGGTCACAACCCTAGCTCCTCACCATGTCTGCTCATCTGCTCCTCACATGGCCCCAGAGATTCTGCCCTGACTGGCCCTGGTTAATTCGGACTCTGTGGAGACATTCTCCAATGCTGCTCATGGTTGGCTCTGATACTCCAATTCATCTCCTAGGTCCCAAAGCCCTAGCTCACCCACTAGTTTTCAGTGAATCTTTGATGGTCCTCTCTATACCATCCTGAATAAGGACCATAATAAAAAGTACCTCCTTGATCACATAAACCTACAGTTCACTGAATTATTGGCAGAAAATAGTGTTTTTTAAGTTCATGTTGTCAGAACTATGGACAAGGCACTTTATCTTGCAGACAAATCCCAAATAGAATGAGGCTTTTAGAATTCAATTTAGGAGAACTTGGTGGACTCATCAATGGTTGATGAGACCAGTCAGAGAAGCAGGGAACTTGTCAGATATGATTTCCCAATTTCCCAGTGGCCTCAGGCATTAGAGGGCCTTGCTGTAAGCTGGTCACACCCCTTAAAGGCAAACCCACATAATTTGGGGGTACCTTCCCAGAAATCAGCAACAAACATGTCAAACATAAAGGTAGCTGTACATATCAAAGCTGGCCAAACAAGAAATGTACCCACATCCCCTGCCCAGGGGATGGGAATTCAAGGTTTCTACCAATATTCTTTTAGACCCACATCCTTTATCAACATATCCCAGATAGAATTAAATCTACATTTTAGAAAAATACTCTGAAGGGAATGAGAAAAAGTTTATAAAGGAGAAGGCAAGAGAAACGGGAAGATCAATAAGAAGGTAATAACTACAGTTGCTTTATAGGCAACATAAGGGACCCAGGGTCAGAGGAATGTTTTCTTATTGGTAAAAAGTGTGACTTAGGATAACTAGTCACGAATGTATGCACCTAACAACATAGCCTGAAAACATGAAAAGCAAAATGTATTGAAAATCCAAGAAGCAAAAGACAAATTCACAATTGCAGTGAAAAATATTAACACCCCTCTCTCACAAATCAAAAGAAACAAAAATATCAAATAAATAAACAAAAAGATGAACAATTCCTATGGTAATCAAAGAAAGTGCACCCAAGAGATAAAAGAAAATAAGGTTTTTACCCTTCAGGTTGGCAAAACAAATTGAAGGCTGATCCTATACAGGGCTGTCAAGTGTGAGGAAAGACACTCTCATATACTGTTGGTTGAATAAATAGCCAAAGTCCTTTGGAGAGCAAGTTAGCAGCATCTTTCAAAATTAAAAATGAACATGCCAGCACACCCATGCATAAGACAGTATTCGACAAATGTACACGAAACAGCCAACAGAGACTGCCTTGGTTGAGGAGAGTGAGGTTTGGGGCTGGGGTTTGCGGGGGTTTGGGGGTTGGCTTTCTATATACATCTGTATAATCCATAAATAATACATTCAACTGTTATGTATTTTCTTTAAGTGAAAAAAAGACTTTAAAAATACATTAGATATGGCAGTTAGAAAATCGTAGGAAACATCTGTAAATTTCAGTATAGTGTTTCCTATGATGTGGTGGGAATGGTAGATACAGTGAATTAAGACCATTCCTCCCAGAAGCCTGGGGGGAGAGGGAGAGGAAGGAGCAGGGAAGTAAGTTTAAAAAGGGGATCTTCACTCAGCATTCAGCCCCAGCAAATGAGTCCCTCTGGTCCTGTGCTCCTATATTCTTGAAGAATCTTGTTCTATGTTCCACCAGCAGGCTTGATTGTAGGTAGGAAGCATGTTAAGTTCTAGCAGTCAAATTAATAGGTTTTCAAAATGAATGTCCTGGTACATCTCTTTCCTTCCTAAGACACTTAACTTCCTGACTCTGTGTATGTGTGTGCGTGCGTGCATGCACACGTGTGTGTGTTTAAAAATTGCTTTAATCAACAATTACAGAATGGTTCTAATGAAAAACATGTAGCAAAATGTCTGCAATACTCCATAAAATGGTCTCCTTTGCACAGTGGCCCAAATGACTAATTAAAGGAATGTTGTTATTTGAAAAAATGATGTTGTTATATTGAAAATTCCACCCCACACAAGCAACTCACAGAAGAGGGACTGAGTTAGGGCCAGTTGGTGGCCCTGGAGAATTCCAAAATTTTTCCTCATGTCTGTGTGTTCAGGTGGATATGGTATGGACAGCCGTTAATTGCATAAGATGCAAAATACGGGCAAAAGGATGGACTTTTCTAGTGGTGGAATATCAGATGGTTTTTGGAGACATTAACAGCCCCAAGTAGCCATCTTAACTATCAGCAAGAGAAATCTGTACATGTGTCAAGACAAGTGTTGGAGGGCATCTCTAGCTGGGATTTCTCTTGCTAATGTCCAGTGATGTTTGGTAGACACTTCATACTGTGCATGTTGGAACTTCAGAGGGGCCTTGTCGGTCCCTCTGGGCAGCCTGTGGACCTTTCCAGTCCTGGCAAGCTCTAGGGGATAGTGGGCTGGTTGGTGTGCAGAACAGTATGTAGGGTACAAAATACTTGTGTGTATTGCAGGTAGCAGAAAGTACTAAGTTGTTACTCATCAATCTGGAAGAAGTCAGTGCACTTTCCCTCAATATCAGTCTATGCATGGTAGTTCAACACCTTTGGGAACCCCTTTACCACAGCTCCTTAACCTGGCTGAAAGTTACCATACATACAGTTCTTTCTGCTGGTTTTAATGATCTTGGCTATAGGTAAGACCGGGGCAAGACAGCCTCTCTGCCCTGGGGTATCTGGCCACCAGGAACACAGGAGATATGCAAGTCAAGCCATTTGAAGACCACCATCCACTTCACCTGGCTAACTGAAACTTGGTTGAAATGTCTCTGCTTGCTCCAGAGGCCAGAAAAATAAAAGTTAATGAGAGGCCAGTTGGTATACTGGTCTAAGACAGGGCTTCTCAGACTGGACTGTGCATGTGAACCACCAAAGAATTTTGTTAAAATGCAGATTTTGATTCAGTAGATTTGAAGTGAGGCCTGAGATCTGATATTTGTAACAAGATCTCAACTGATGAGAAGGCCAGGGGTATATGGGTCACACTTAGAGTCATAATGTTTTAGAGCAGATCTGACCTTGAATCCCAGGTCTGCCACTTAACAGCTGTGGGCACATTATTTAAGTGCTTGGGGTGGAAAGTGAGGAATGGGAAGGATGTGGGAGAGGGAATAAAAAAGGAAGGCTGGTCTGAAGTCAGAGAATCAGCCAAGAGGAGAATCCCATGCTGGGGAGATGAGAGTGGGAACGGAGGAGGCAGGACTGTCTACAGTGAAAAGTGTCAAAATGGTAGTGGCATTGGCAACTGTTTGCTAGAGAGTGACCAAGTCGTACTGAGTGTTTGGAAAAGATTCCTCTGTTCTGAGGGCAAAGACTTCGCCTCACAATCACCACTGTATTTTCTAGCACCTAGTAGAATCCAGGGCACATCATCCATACTCCAAAAAGATTGGTTCTTGCCTAAACTTACACATTAGAAATGGAAAGAGACTTGAAGAGCAACTTGTTCAAGGATCTATATTCACAGCTGACGAAAGAGTGCCCAGAGCAAAGACCCAACCAACATCACATGACCAGGGTATGGTCTTGAGTCGGGACCTGAGTCAACTTTTCACAGCTGCAAATTGGCTGTTTTCTTCACAACCCACTGAGAAGGCTGTTACTGTGGAAAGTCAGGTGGGGCGTGTCCGGTTAAAATATACATAGATTGATTTGTTTTCTTGAGACACTTTTGCTAAGAGAAATGCCACTAAATCTGCATCTTGGCCATAAAAGAAAGCAATAGCAAATCTTCATCTGAATCATAGAGCCACATGCGGTAGACTCCCTGAGGCCTATACACACGCTTCAAAGAGGCGAAAT
>CM053501.1:18332872-18489973 GCA_028627145.1 Eidolon dupreanum
CAGTTATTTTAGCGCTTTTTACTTACATTGCTTTTGAGGTCAAATTCATAAAATCCTCTTTAAATCCAAGGTCCATGAGTTTAGTTCCTATATTGTCTCTTTACCTTGTTGACAGTTTCTTTTTCACTCTGGAGAAAATTTTAAGTTTTTTCTGATGGCTGTAATTTACATTAAGAAATGAGTTACCCTGGTAGAAGTTACCAGTGACCAATAACTTCTTGTTGAATGAATGTATAAATGAATGGACACAGTGGGGCCCGTCAATATTATGTGAGTTATCCAAAGTCTCCAAAATTTCTGTTTGGCAGTACTGTAGCCAACAGTAGTCATTCTTATATCTGATTTTATAGTCTTTATCATCTATGTCAGTTATTCTCAAACTTTAAAGAGCATAAGAACCATTTGAGGTGTCACTCAAACTACACAATCTTGTGCCCCACTTTCAGAGATTTTAATCCAGTCTATACAGAGTGGAGCTCCACAGATGTAGGAAAATATTCCCATCAGTATGAACCTTGAACTTAGTATCTCCCATCTTAAAAACAGCATGAAAATTTTGAGCTCCATTCAAACTTTTCAATGCAGTCTCCAAAACAATAATAAGTAACAACTAAAAGAAAAAAAAATAAAATTATAGCATTACGGTAAGACAGAGAATCCCTAAAAGCTTTGAATTATCTTTAAATAAAAACATTTAAAAAGCAGGGGTTGTGATCTTAACACCACAAAAAATAGAAATCAAGCCAAAAAGCATTAAGTGCAATGAGTTAAATGTAACAAAGAAGATCATTTCTTTAATGCTGAAAGTCACAGTTCATAGTGAAGATATAATAGGTTTTCATGTCTATGCACCAAAAAATATAGCAACCATCTTTATGAACCAATACAGTGATGCACAAGACATACACAGAACCCCAAATAATAGAAAATGTTAATGCCCTACACTTTTAATTTGTTTAAAAATGAGTTCAAGATGCAAATCAAAGAGACAAGATGTAATATATGTTATAAATAGCATTGCAAATCAAAGAGACGATGAGTAAAAATATAGAAAGCTAAAGTAATAAAACCAATAAGAAACTCTACTCCCAGAAAATAGACAATACACCTTCTTCTTAACCTCAGGGAAAGAGTTGTAAAAAATAATCACAAAGGAAACATCAGGACATTTCAGAAAACAGAAATGTTACAAACAACATGCTCTGGTCACAATGCAATAAAATTAAAAATTATTAATATATTTTTAAAAAGCCATTGACCTGGAAAATAAAAAAAACTACTAAACAAATCTTGAGTCAAGAGTAAATACAAACCAAAATTAAAGAACTTCTAAAATAATGATAATAAAAACACAAAAAAATCTTCAAGCAATAAGAATATTTAAAGCCTTAAAAACTTTCAGCAATAAAAATATTGAATTTCATTATCAGCTCAGAAAGCTAAAAAATAAAACAAAGTAAACCAAAAGGAAACACAAGGAAGGCAAAACAAATAAAAAAGCAGAAATCAATGAGTTAGCAAATAGAAAAATACAAGATCTAATTAATATATCAAAATTTTAGTTTTTAAAAAGTAATTAACAAATTAAATCAAGCTTTAGCTAATTTAATCAAGAAAAAAAGAAAACACAAATATATAAAATGAAAAATCAAAGGGGAAAATAACTATTGAAACAATTTTTTTTAAGAGAGAGGCTAATTTGAAGATGCCTGTGTAAATAACTTTGAAAGCCTAAATAAAATGGACAATTTCCTAGGAAAAGGCAGTTTACCAAGCTTGGCCTCATTAGAGGCAGAAACCTTTAGCAAACTCATTTCCCCAGGAGAAATAGAGAAAACCATTAAGGAATTACTGCATAAAAAATCATCAGGACCAGATGGTTTCACAGGTGAAGTCCAACAAACTTTCAAAAACCAGATAGTAATGCTCCATAAATTGAAAAGAATAAAAACTTTCTAATTCATTTCATGATGTATTGATACCTAAACCTCTTATGGATAGTATAAAAAGAGAGAGAATGAATTACAAATACTGATGCAAAAATGCTACATAAAATATTAGTGAATACCACATTAAGAAAAAAAAATACACTATGACCTAGTGGAATCTATTCCACGGATGCAAATTTGGTTTATTATTAGGAAATCCAATAATGTAATACATGATATTAACAGATATGAGGGAAAAAATCAATGATTATCTGCATAGATACTGAAAATACTGAAAAGCCTTCAACAAATCTAACTCATCCCAATTAAAAAAAAAAAAAAAACTCCAGAAAATAGGAATTGATGGATACTTTCTTAGCATGGTAAACAACAATACCATACTCATGAAGCCAGTTTCTCACTGAACAGGAAAACACTAGAGGCATTTCTATTAATGTCAGAAACTTGCTCTACTAATTCAACATTGTACTGAAGGGATCAGGAAATGTAATTGTCTACCAAACAGACACCACCTTTAATCAAGTGATCAACATTAAGACCACCAGTAATGACACAAATAGATCCCATGTGCTCCACATAAGATGCACTGAGATGAACAAATCACTTTTGTAGTATTCCCGAGCAATAGCATGGCCCGAATCTAATTCTGAGAAAGTAGATAAATCTGAATTGAGAGACATTTTTGAAAATAACTGGACTGTAGTCTTCAAAATGTCAATGTCTTTAAAGACAAAGAAATTCTGAAGGACTGTTTCAAAACAAAATCATGACAATAAATGTAACACATTATCTAGGACTTTCTTTTTCTATTTATGCACATTATTGAGATAATTGGTGAAATCTGAATAAGGTCTGCAAATAGGTAATATTGTCATATTGTGCTGTGGTTGTGCAAGAGAATGTCCTTGTTCTTAGGATGTACACAGTAAAGTATTTGAAGGGAGAGTGGCATCATGTCGTCAATTTATTCTCATATGAAGAGATATAAATATTGTAAAATGTTAACCTTTAAGGAATCTGGGTAAAGGCCATGTAGAATTTTTTGTATTATTCTTGCAAATTTTCTGTAAATCTAAAGTTATGTTAAAATGAAAACTTTTAAATGAACTATAAAGATAGTAATAACAAATCCCTTTGATTCCCAAAGCTCTTAGGTACAAACCCATGACTTCACCCCTACACAATAAAATTTGTCCAGAGTAGTCAATTTGCTGTCTCCACTTCCTGCCTCTCATTCACTGCATAATCAGCCGCAAGTAGGGTTATATCCCCTTGTCAAGATCATCAATGAACTCCTATTGCCAATCTATTGCACACTTCTTCTGGCATCTCAGCACCACTCATGGCTAGTCACTCCTTTCCAGAAACACTCTCCTCTTCTGGATTCCATATTACTACATTCTTCTGAATTTCTTCCTTCTTCATTAGCTGTTTTTTCTCCACAATTTTTTGAATTCCTCTCCTCTTTCTATGCTCTAAATGTTGGAGTCGTATAGCACTCGATCCTGGGTCCTGCTTCATCTCCAGCTCTCCTTAGTGATTTCAGCTTTGATGGCTATCTCTATGCTGACAACGCCAAAGGTATTATCTCCAACCCCAACCTCTCTTCTGAGCTCGAGATTCACAAGTCATTAAGTCACCTGTTTGATATCTCCAACTGTATAATTAAAAAAGTTAAATCAAAATTAACATGCCCAAAGTAGAATTCTTAAACACCTCCCCAAATCTGTTTTTTTTGTCTTCCCCCATAGTAAATGGCACTACCATCCACCCGTACATTTGTTTCTATCTAAAACTCAGCACACTCCCTTGATTACTTCCAACATAGACCTCTGTCACCTGTGTGCCATATCACTATGCTCAACCAAGTTAGGGAATCCTACCTGAACTACCCTCCAAACTGAACTCCTTGATTCACTCTTACTCTCTATAGCCCATCTTCCAACAGCATTCAGAATAATCTTTTAAAAACATAAACCAGATCATGATACTTCCTTATATCTACTCTTCAGTGGCTTCCATTACTATAAATATTAAGTTCCTTACAGTTAATAATAAAGTACCACAAACAGTGTGGCTTAAAACAACAGAAATAGCAGAAATGTACTCTCTCAGAGTTCTGGGGACTAGACATCTGAAAGCAACATGTCAACAGAGCCATGCTCTCAAGGCTGTAGGGAAGATGACTGCTGGCAGTCCTTGGTGTTCCTTGGCTTGTAGATGCATCACTCCACTCTGCTTTTGCCTTCCCATAGCTTTCCGTGTTTGTCTTTCTGTGTCTGTCTGTATCTCTGTCTCTCCTCTTCTTATAAAGACACCAGTTATCTTGTATTTAGGGTGCACGCTAACATAGCATGGCATCTTAACTAATTTCATCTGAAAAGACCCAATTTTCACATAAGGTCAACATCAGAGGTTCAAAATGCCCTGAAATATGGAGGGTACACTATTCTATTCAACCCAATATGCTACTTTCATTCCCACTGGAATAAATCCCAAATGCTTTATCATTGCTCACAGTTCTGTATTATCTGGTTCTTACCTACCTTTCCAGCCTCCTCAAACCATTTATCAATATCTCCTATCAGTTCCTAAACAAAGCCAAGCCCATTCCAAACTTAAGGCTTTTCTAAGAACTTCTATTTCTGTCAGGAGAGTGATTTCTGCCAGTAGCTTGAGTTGCTATGAGAGCCCATCCTTATCTCCTCTACTTCCTCAGTGAACCTTCTCTAAAGTACACCTCAATTTCCAGTTACTTGATACATGAGCACCCTATTTATTTACTTCAAAGCACCTAACACTATCTATAATTATCTTGTATTTACTTTTTTTTCAGTTTATCATGTCTCCCATTATAATCTCAGCATCTAGCATAGTACCTAGTACATGGGAGCTGATCAATGAGTATTTACTGAGTGAATCAATAAATTCAAATGAGTACAGAGACTCTACTATATACTAGTGGTATAGCTCCCATAGCACCTGCCAATGGCTATCTACATAGCCCTTGAAAATGTTCGTTAAAATCAATTAATAAACTCTGTCAATTTTCTATAAGCTACAATTTATGTCTACACAAGAATTTCGATCAGACTTTACATTGTAAGACAAAAACAGTGGCTCTAATTCTGTCACCAGAGTTCCAAATATTTATTAAGAATTATGGGGGGTGGCTCCATAGTGTAGTGGTTAGCACGTCTGCATTACACACAGAAGGTCCTGGGTTTGCGCCCCAAGTGGAGCCACAAAACATACCCTAGGTGCGCTAGGCCCTGGGTGTGTGCTAGGAGCAAGTGGGAGGAGACACCCTGCCTTCAGAGATCTAGTTCTTATAGGGGAAACAGCAACATCCATAGGTCAGGGATGGAAGCTGGAGGGAGGGAATTGAAAGAAGTGGTAAAAAAGAATTATATACCTAGCACAGCACAGTCCAAGACTCATCATAGTTCTGACTATCAAATATTGGTTTAGCAGATCCACGTGCAAAGAGGGACTGTATTCACCATAATGAAGATAAGCGTTAGCTTATATAACTTCTTCAAGGTCATATTATGAATAGGACTGTGCTACTAAAAAATTTATTTGTGTCCATAAAACATTTGAGAGTTATGGAAAGCTCAATAATATTATCAAGGGTCAATTGTACAACAAGATGCTGCCCATGGAGGCATACCACATTACTACATCATCGTAATATGTACCATTAAAGGAATTTTCACAGAATAATAATTTGCAGTACATCTACTTGAAGCAATTTTGTATTTATTTATTCAATTGAATTATTTATGTTATTCATAATGAAATGAAATTCAAACAGCATTGGTTCCATCACGTCTTCCTTTGCTTTCATTTGGTTTTCCTCATATGACTATTTTTATGTAAATGAGGTTATGATGACATTAAACATTTTCTACTGATTTTCCAAGAACAAATATGTTCTCTCCATATGCCACAGCTTTCTTTTTCCTGCATCCATCCTCAAAGCTCTGTTGGCTGATCAGAATTTCTTCTAAATTAACTCCAAGGACATTCCATCTATAATACTGATGAGCCTGTCTCCCTCTGCAATGCACATATAGCACTCCCATTAATACCTGAATTTAGCCCATTTCACCCATTCCACCAGGAGCCTTATTTATCCCCCCAGCTTTTACAGTGCTGTAAATTTCACCTTGTTATAAAGCATTGTGGCACTTCCCTGCTCTACTCACAGAGCAAAAACAACGAAGAGCTCCACACATAAAAAAGGTGTTGTGATTGCAGGGATGTTTGCCTCTATTGATTATATTCAGGGCTGAAAAACAAATGTTTTCAGGAAAGTATTTCACATAACTACCCACTAGACAAATCAGAGTAGAATTCGGCAGGCTGCCTACACTGGGCTCACGTAGGCTAGCTTGAGCTTTCTTGTAGGGGTGTGTGTGTGTGTGTGTGTGTGTGTGTGTGTGTGTGTGTGTGTGTTTTAACTCAGATGCACTACCTGAGTGAGGGGCAGAATAATTCCCTAGAAATATACAGGCGATTATAGAGTCTAGAGTCTCCAGTAACAGGCATTATGGAAATTTCTGATCATTACATGAGGTGAGCTATTCTATAGTTCTCAAGTCCTTAGAATCTTTACGTAAAGCAACAAAGGGCTACAGAAGCAAGAACAATCATTTCTGTAAATCTCAACAATGGTTTGATTTCAGATGACAAGTCAAGAATCTCATTTCCCATAAATACATCTGCATTTGAGTAATGTGAATTTGGGGTATGTGAATTTGGAACTCAGTGACCCTGGAGGTTGTAAACAGGCCACAGAACAGATCCATTTGCATAGATATGACAAACTTCACATTGGTTTCTAGGCACTGATTTCAAGTTCCTCATGCAAGAAATTGAAATTTGTCCAGAAAGCTCTCTAGAACGAAAATGGAGGGAAATCTTTTCTGCAACCTTGCTGTAATGCATTTAGATGAGAATCCTTTCAGAATCCAATAAAAGTTTAAATTAATTTTGCCAACTCATAAATATTTGGGGTCAGGCTGGCATTGCCTCTAGCAAAAGTGGGAATCCTTTCTTAAAAATTAGCAAAGTCACTGACCCCAGAAATATCTATGATGTCTCTTGTACTGCAAATAGCATCATGGCTTCATATTTATCTTTCTATTCTACATTTTTGTGTTTAAAATACCCCAAAGACAATTTCATGAGGTACAATAAAATTCTAAAAGGAAAATAATTCAAAATGAGGTTGATTTTTATTAATTTTCATTTATTAAATGGAGAATGAGATGGGAAGGAACAAGTGGGGATGGAGGAAAGTGACACAAGGTAAACCAACAACAAAGGACCGGAACTTCCCCAAGCGTGGGAACCCCTGTTCTGTCCTGACCCTCATTTTCCCTCCCACCTGTCTCTATTCATGGAGAATCTCAAAAGATTGTGAGATCCTAGGATGCTCAAATTTTAAAAATAAGAATCACTTGTGGGGCTTGGAAAATGTAGATTTATAGCCTCTGTTCTGGTCTACCAACTCAGCAGCAGGGCCAAAGACAACATTCTTAACCAGCAGCTCTGGTGAGTCAAATGCAAGGTTCACACCTCCTGAAACATGATAGGCCTACTGGTTCTCAATCTTGTGAAACATTTGGGTCACCTGGGGAGCTTATTAAAAATAATTTAATACCGATGTTTGGGCCCCAATCCCAGAGATTCTGGTTTGCTTGCTCTTATTTTTAAGACTGGGCATCCTAACCTTAAAAGCTCCCTAGGCAATTTCCATATGCAGTTGAGGCTGAGAAGCACTGGTATAGGGAGACAAGATGCCTATACACAGTCATGAGGGCCCTGCAGAGAGTCTACCTTTTTCACTTTTGTAACTTCTGATGCTTTATAGCCAAAGAACATTCCATTACTCAAAAAAAATCATATTTATCCTAAGATTTATATCATTTCATAGCAGGCAGGAAATGATGATAAAAACTGAGCTATTTGTCTCTTGACTATAACAGTTGGGGATATTAAGACAGGAGCATCTGATTGAGGCAACAAAGGGTTTTGTTTGTGCTGCCCAGATTCAAGAACAGCCTGCAGGATGAGGCAGCACTCCCCTCACCCTCTCCCCGCTGCCCCCATCCATGGTCAGCCTCTGGGGCCCAGTCAAACTCTTCATTGGAGCAACTTCACAGAAAGTTTCAAAAATGAAAACTTACTGAGAACATAAGCATTCTGCAGACAAGACCACAACTGAAGAATGCCTGATCTTTCAAAACTCTCCACATCCTTTCAGAGATTCTCAACATATGGAATTAATTCATACAAAGTGGCCAAGACTTCAGACCAAGAAATCTGTTGGGCTCAGCAACCTACATTTTTAGCAAGTTCCAAAGACCTCACTTTGAGAAATACTCTAAAATGTGCTTCTTAATATTCATTCCTTTTCATGGAAAAATTATTTTAATATGTGGGGGGAAATCATTTCAATTTGTGAAAAAGCAATAACACACACTATATTATGTTTTGGTCCCAGCACTATTGATGATGGCAAAGGAGAAGCAAGAAGCAGTTGATCCCATCTCGCCAGCTTCCACAAGTCTCCCGGGCCTCCAGGGCACCGAGACTGATCTTCCTTAGTGCAGAGGCTGTGTTGGCTCCCAGTGTCCAGCCTTCTAATCCTGCCTCAAAGAGCCTTAGGAAGCAAGCATGCCCTTCTCAGGCACTCACCCCAGCCTGTTGTCTGTCTCAAGCCAGATCTCCTGAATTTCTGTGCCAACTTGGGGACAAAGAATGCTAATTACCCTAGATCTGATTTTTCCTTATAAGAGTGAGACAAATACTTGTACCCCATTTTTCAGGTAGATGCTTTCCAGAAGATTCTGTCATCACATGCAAGGTGTTTTAAGGATAGAGGTATGTATGGAAAAGGATCTTTAAAAATAACTGCAGCCAATCTTTATCAATTTGATATCAATAATGAGAAAGACTGAGTCTAATGCCTAGTAATCAGTCTATATGGTTCACATGTAACAATTGATTTACCCTCCACAACAATTCTGTAAAGTAGGTATCATTACATCACCATTTTACACATGGGAAAACTGAGGCAAAGAAAAGTTAAATGACTTGTCAAAGTTTGCACAGCCAGTAAGAGGCAAAGCTGGGATCAGAACAGACTGATTTCCAAGTCTGAGACCTCTGTGAAAAACTCATTAAGGTTTTAAGTAATCCAGTCATGTTCTTCTGACCGAGAGAACCCATAAAAGTAGGATCCACATTCACCCACAGATACTTCAGGAATTATCACCTTCACATATTAAAAAGAGGGCAACCCCCACTTGCACACTTGCCATCACTCTGCTGCCCCACAGCTGAATGAGGCCCAGCTCTGACAAAAGAAGTCCCTCCTGACTGTGCCTCTAGGTTAAATCAACTCAACAATAAGATATTTCCTAAACCTAATCATATTTTTAAAATACATTTTTCCTGAGTTTTAAAAAAAATACTGTATCCCTTAAAAAGGGTTTCAACTATACTACACTACACACTAGAGACCTTAATGAGCAATAGTTAATCAAATTCAAAATACAGCCCCTGCAGTAGTGGAATTTTTGTTACAGGTGGAAGGGGCAAAAGGGACCAAGAGAAGTAAACCAAGGAAGTATACATGCATGCAGGCACACACACATACACACAGTTCCTCAGAGAAACTACCCTGTAGCTAAGACTCAGAATTTCTTCTTCCAATGTCAGCAGTATGGAATAGGAGGGTCCATCCCACAGTCATAGAAGGATATGCAGGGCAGTGCCTGAAAAGGCGCTTTGGTGTGGTATAAAAGGGCACAGGCCTGGAAGACACACACATAGCTAGGTTTGAACCTGGGCTAAAGCACTGACTAGCTGTGTGACCTCGGACAGGTTGCTCAACCTCTCCAAACCCGCTTTTCCTCATTTATAAACAGAGATGGTAACAGCTACTTCAGAGAGCGGTTAAATTTAAACGAGATCAATAAAACATGCAGCACAGTGACAAAAACATAAAGGCAGTCAATAAAAGAGAATAATTACTGTAGTTAGTGATTCAGAGACACTCCTAAGCATGTACCTGCATATTATTTCAACCAACAAGTATTTATTGGCTAGATTATCTTCTGTGCCCACGTCTGTGAAAGAGGAAGTTTAACAAAGGATTCCTGACTTCCTTTAAGGTGCTTTCATTCTATTTGAAATCTAACCTGTAAGCCATAGGATATCTATCATCCAAGGAATGATTCGGGGGTGGGGGGAGAGCTCACTCACAGTTTCAATAATCAGATATTTCCTTTCCACAGGGAGTGGGTGTGACGTAGGGGTTCTTGAGTTGGGTCTTGATCGATGAATAGATCATAACACCATTCCTCACATACTCGCATGGCTCGCATACGACACAGACTCGACCTAAACTACCCACTGCACCTGGATAATTCCCAAATCTCCATGGTCAGCACAGACACCACTCCTGACTTCCAGACCCAAACATGCAGCTGTCCACTGGACATGGCATGAGGATGGTCCACAAACATCTCATGCCATATGTGTCCAAACAGACGCTGTTGGAATGTAATAGGTTAGAACTGGTGGCAATAAAGGAAAGAGAAGACTTTCTGAGTGAAGCAAAATGAATTCCAAAGAAACTTGACATCTGGATTTATAAGCAGGAGGCCAAAGAAGGAACTGAAGAAAACAGTAGTAGAAACTGCCCATAAATTACCTATACGGTGTGGGAAGAGGAGGCAAGCCATAAAATGTATTCATGGACCTCAGCAGTGGCTTTATAAACATGGGCAGGTTTCTGTGCTGCTAGGTGTTCCCTCCCTAATATAATGAGGTAATTGGGCACACAGATCATTAATATGCCATATGGTATAGAATAGTATATCTTGGCAAGGGAAAGAAGTGGAAGTGCCTTGTCTGGCTTCTGGTATCACCAAATGTTACCTCCTCACTCACACATACATAGCCAAGTAATGAAGAAAACTGGACAAATTTGTCTCATGTGGTGACCTTAAGAAAACCCATAACTATGGGGAACCCCTGGACAAGCAGAACTGTTATCTTCCCCACAAAACATGAATCTCTGCAGGAGTGTCTTACTGGTTAATGTAATCACTGTCTCCCAAGCTAGAAACTTCTGATTACACTCATTTCACCCATACTTAATTACTTGCCTCATCCTGCTGATTCTCAGAAAATTTTTCTTGACTCTAGCCATTCCACGCTCTCTCTTCTTAGTCCCTAGGTGGTTACAGAGAAATTGCTGTCATGAACACCACATGATAATAATAAAACACAGTAGTATTAGAAATCTTTTTCTTCTCTCTATTGGGCAGTACCTAGCACATAGTTGGTGTTCAAAAAATGCCGAGTGGATGGAGACGAGACTTACAATTGGCCATCCTGACACCAGCTTCCATCTCCTCTAACCCATCCTCCACATTTCTCCCATAGTTAGTCATGATTTTTTTAAAAAACAGATCATAACCATAATACCATCTTGCCTCAAGTCCTTCACTGGAAGCCCCCCGCCACCGGGCTGGCATACAAGGTGCTGTGCTTAGTTCCAAAACCTCTTCTTAACACAATTTACTCTGGAACTCTACACTTCAGCCAAAGATTTTGTGCTGTTCCCTAAAATCCAAGAACTTTTCCAGTCCTCCTACACAGACTGTTCTTTCTCTCAAATTCACTGCATTCTCTTTACAGGAAAAATTCCTGCTCACCGTTAAGACAGAGTTCATCTCTGTGCTGTCCTCTGACTCTCCCAGCTTATTCCTTATCTTAGTTTCTAAGGCCCTCTGAGAGCAACCCAAAGGACTGTGTACAGTCACCTGCCACCCCACCCCACCTCTGATTTCCTAAGAAGCCGAGATATACATTGCTCTTCACCATGCTGCCAGCACAGTGCCTGGAGGATTGGAGACTTCAGTCAAAAAATCATTTAAAATATTTTTTTAAAACAAGGAAAAAGAAAGACAAAGAATTATAGAACAAAGTAATAACACAGAGCCTGGGAAATAAGTCCACTTACATATATAACAAGCATAAAATGTATTACATTTAGCATTTCCAAATAAGAGAAAGAGTTATTTACAAAAATATTTTTGAAAAATCCACTTTGAAAAAAATGAACAAACATTTTAAACAAAAGATACATGCTTTGTACCATATTTCAAAATAAATTCTAGAAAGATGGAGAAGTGATATATAAGAGCCATGGAAAAGCAACACAAACTATAATAGAATATTTATAAATATTCTGAGGGATGATATGTTTCTCAGCTTTAAAGCAGTGAAGAAATGAAAATGGAAAGATTGACAGCTCGGGGTTCATACAAATTTAAAATATTTGTCCAGTGGAAGAAAAAAAATCACAGAACTCAAGTCAAATTAAAAAAAAAAAACAGCATTTTGGAATCCATGTGCATGAAATATACCTAAAAATTCATTTATATTTATAATAGAAACAGTTTCCTCAAGAGTACTAAAATAAAACAAGAAGAATTAAAGCAACACGAGGTTTTATATAAAGTTACAATGAAATTAGCCAATTTAAATCTTCTAAATTTGGGAGAACTTTTTGGAACCTTCACAAGAAAGATCTTGCCCATTGGGGGATAATTTCTCCTGGGCTTGGACTACACAAGAAGAAGGAGGAAGCTGCTCTGGCCCCAGATAGCATCCTCCCTTCATATCCACAGGGCTCATGTATCAAAGAAGCAGCTTCAACAGCCAAGGCCCCTACTACCCTGTCATGGCAAGGATTAATTTGAAATTAACAAAGGTTAATCTGGTAACTTCTGCTATGGGGCCCAGAATTCACAGTGGTGCCCCTGGTTACGATGTATGGTCTATTGTCAAGCTCTCGAATGTATCTCTAATTTTACCTTTGAATTCCTCCTCCATAGAACTGCCAGAATAATCTAAAAAGGTGAATGTGGCCATGACGCTCAATCTAGTTCTCCAACTCTTTTTTCTATCATATGTTCACCCTTCCTATCTTATGCTTATTTTTATATTGATGTACATGTTTTGCTTATTTAAATTTTTGTTTTATTAAAACAAAACATATAGTCTCATCCCATTTCTATAATCTCTATGCTTCTAAATAACAATGGCTATGCACTATTTCTTGATGTTTAAATTTTATACATTTTCAATTGATTTTGTTTCTAAAGATGAAGATTTAATTTTCTTATACTACCCACCTCACACACACATTTTGCCTCCTTCCTCTTCCAATATAATTATAACATAATTCGTAACTAAATTAATATCCATTATTTACATTTGTATGACTATATTGTTCACAGCTGAGTCACAGAGTGGATGGAATTGCAATTTTTTTCTTGAGGGAATTTTTTTCTGTAGCTATTAATTGCTTTGCTTTTTCACAAGCTTTTAAAAAAATTTTTCTGTTCCTACCACTAATTCAGTCCCAAACTTTCTAAAAGAATGTTATAAAAAATCTTGCAAAAGAAACAAAAGAAAAAAACAAATGGGACTTCATCAAACTAAAAAACTCTACATAGCAAAAGAAACCATCAATAAAGTGAAACGGCAGCCTACTAAATGGGAGAAACTATCTGCAAATCATATATCTGATAATGGGTTAATTTTCAATTTATATAAAAAACTCACATAACTAAAGTGCAAAAAATTCCAATTTAAAAAATTCAGAAGATCTGAATAGACATTTTTCCAAAGAAGATATACAGATGGCCAACAGGTACATGGAAAGATGCTCAACATCATTAATCATCAGGAAAATGTAAATCAAAACCATGAGATATCAGCTCATACTTGTTAGAATGACTATTAGCAAAATGACAAGAAATAAGCATTGGCAAGGGTGTGGAGAAAAGGGGATCCTTTGCATTGTTGGTGAGAATGTGAACTGGTACAGCCACTATAGAGAACAGTATGGAGGAGCTCAAAAAATCAAAAATAGAACTACCATATGACCCAGCAATTCTACTTCTGGGTATTTATTGAAAACACTACTTCAAAAAGATACATGCATCCCCATATTCATTGCAAAATTATTTACAATAGCCAAGATGAAAACCAAAGTGTCCATTGATAGATGAATTAATAAGAAAATGTGCCCTGTGTGTAGGTACATATGTATATACAAACACATACACACACACACACACACACACACACACACACACACAAATGGAATACCATTCAGCCATTAAAAAGAATGAAAATTTGCCATTTATGACAACATGGATGGACCTTGAGAGCATTATGCTAAGTGCTATAAGTCAGATAGAGAAAGACAAATACTATATGATCTCTCTAATATGAGGAATCTAAATATAACAACAACCAAGCTCACAGCTACAAAGAAATAGATTGGTAGTTGCCAGAGGTGTGGAGTTGCGGGTGGGAGAAATGGGTGAAAAGTCAAAAGATACAAATCTCCAGTTATAAAATAAGTAAGTTATGGGGATGTATGTATATCATTATGGTGACTATAGCTGAAAATATTGTATTGCATGTTTGAAAGTTGCTAAGAGAGTAGATCTTAAAGTTCTCCTTACAAAGAAAAAAATTCTGTAACTATGTATGATGATGGATGTTAACTAGACATATTGCGGTGGTCATTTAACAATGTAGACAAATATCAAATCATTACATCATACACCTAAAACTAAAATAGTGTTGTATGTCAATTATACCTCAATAAAAATAATAGTTTAGAAAATCTTAATGCCATCGAAAACACTAAATAATCAAATAATGACCCCCTGTAGATACATACCTTTTACAGCCCTCCATCCCCTGCTGCAATGTGGAATGGTTGATCTCTTTGCCTGCTACACAGCTATCACTCTGGAATGTTATCCTGGAACAACCCTTCATCATCTTTCTGGGATCTGCTTTTAATATTCTCCTGTTTGAATCCTCTGTTTCCTCAATGCTATTATTATTCTTTTTCTCACTTTACTCACTTGTTTTACTGAAGCATATCCTTGAGTAGCTTCCTGAAAACAGATGCAGGGAAGGTAAAACTGTTGAGACCCTACATGAATGTAATGCACTTAACTTTGTGCTTACTCTTAACACAAACAATTCTATAGCTGACTACAGAATTCTAAATTGAAAATAATTTTTTCAACTTGTTTTCTAGTTTCTAACATTGTTACTGAGAAACCCAACATCAACCATATCTGAGCCACATTTTCTCCCTGAAAGTTTTTAGGACTTTCTCTTCACCTGTGCTGTTCTGAAAATTTACATTTCTTAATTTGGGTTTAATTTTTTTTCTTTTTATTCATCCTGTAGGAACTGGGTAAGACCTTCTAATCCAAAAGCTCATACATATCCTACAATTCTGGGAAATTTTCTTATATCATTTATTTGTTTGACGATTTTCTTCTTTGTTCTCTGTTCTTTTTCTGATATTCTTATTAGTTGATATTGAATCTGCTGGACTGATCTAATTTTTTTTAAATATTTTCTATTTTTATTTTTGTTTTTATATCTTTCAGGAAAGTTCCTCAATGCTATCTTTCAACCTTTTATTGAATTATTTATTTCTATATTATTTTTAATTTCCAAGATTCATTTTTTTATTCCCTGCTTACTTTAAGATAGCACTTGCCTCTTGTTTTGTGAACAAAATAAAATATTTCATATCTCTATGCCATTAATTATAGTTTTAAAGTTTGTAGTCTCCCTTTTCTCCAAATATAGTCCATCAAAATTAAGTTCAGGCATTGTCTCAAGCAGATCCTCCCTGAAAATTCTGTGTATATCTCTGGCCTGACACACACCATATAGAACACACTGTGCTGAACTGATCTGCCTACATGTCTGTCTCCCTTCCTATACAAGGAGCAAGTAGGCAAGGACTGAGTCTTATCCATTATTCTGTTTCTAGTGTAGGGAAGAACATCTGGCACATAATGGGTGATCACTAATACCTGTTCAACTGACCCATTTCCAGTAAGCTCCATGTTGGAAGCATTTTCATTCTCATAGGAGTAAAAAAAAAAATAAGGCTCTGTTTATTTGCCAATGTCCAAATAAAAAAAGGCTAATCAGAGAGTACCAGGAAATGTAAACAGCCAGATGTTTTTGAAAGCAAAAGTCCAGGAACACAAAATAGCTTCCAATAGGGGTGATGTATGTTTTCCTAGTGATTCAAAATGAATATATGCTTATTAGGCAGGGAGAGTGATTTAACAGTCTCCTCGGCAAATCCTGCAATTTTAAATCCATTTAAGGTAATTTTCTTTATCTTGAATCTATTTTTCTCAGTAACCAGGATACTTAACTGATTTGTACAAAATCCATTTGAAAAAGAAATAATCTTCTCTAAACAAGGACACACTCTAAATAGAAAAAGAGAAACACTACAAATATAACAGAAAACGAAAAATTTGAGAGACCAAGGGAGACACCTGCTTAGAAAATAGGTTTTCCTCCAACATCTTAATTCTATGACCAATCTCTTTTCTCTATTTCATGAGGAGAAAACAAATAATTCTTAAACCTGAGCACACAGAACAAAGTCCTTTCATAAGACCATCAAGATGCAAACTGTTTAAAAGGTAAGAATCTCAGACAAAACAGAATAAGTACAAAAAATCACGGGATGTACTTCCTCACTTATAGGCTTGGCAAAGCATTTTTTCAAATGCTAGCACCCAGTTTTGGAAGAGTCAAGTAAAATTCTAGCAGGAGTAGAGACTGCTATAAACTTTCTGGAGGAAAATATCACAATATGTGTCTAGAGCCTCAAAAAATATTCCTGTAATGTGATCTAAGAATTATACTTTTAGAAGTATGGGTTAAGAAAATAAATATCAAATAAATACACATAAAGACTTGAATGGGAAGATATTCATCAAAGTGTTATTTATAATAATAAAAATTAAAAATAACTTAAATTTCCAACAATGGAAATAATAATCAAACTAATTACATCAGAAAATGCTCATGAAATAATTTTAAATGAAAAAATAAAACAATATATCATATGCTCATAATTTGTTGAGAAAATAGACTCAAAGACAATATACTAAAATTTTACCAACTGCTGTCTCTAAGCAATGAGATCATGATGAATTCTGTTTTTTATTTAAAATATTTTGTATTGCAGACCTTTCTTGTTTCTGGATTACTTTTATAAAAAATTAAATGTTTTATTTAGGTAATATTTCATAATCGACAGTACTTGTTTACTGGCTGTGGAGGAGAATGAGATAAAAGCTCTCTCACTAGTTACAAATAATATGAGAAAATATCACAGACTTGCATCTACACCCATCCAAATGATCAAGCAAGCTCCTCTGAATGAATGAATTAGAACTTACTTGGTGGGACGATAATCCGGAATGGAACGATCCAGTGAGATTTTTTCACTGAGGTAGGAATTGTAGCCATACTTCTCATGGGGTCCCTTGGCTTTTTCTTCTTCAGTGGGGGATAGGGTAGCAGGAAGGCCCCCTTTGCCTCGCCCACCATAACCTTCAATGAGCCCAAGGGATTTGGATAAGCCTAGAAAAAGGAGAGGGAAAAAATTATTTGAAAACCACCATACCAGGATACGTCATTTAAGCTCAGATGTAGCTTCAGTGGAAATGTTAACATTACCTGTCATGGAAAAAGTTATCAATTTATCGATCTTAGGAATATCCCCTGAACATATTTATATTAAGAGGAAGAACAAGGCAACTGTGAGTTGTGGAATTAGGTGCTATTACCAATAAGGAAACTCTCCTTTTGGGAACTGGGGGCAACTGGGTCTATAAAAGAGAGAAAGAGCCTAAACTGGGAGAAACAAGGATCAAGAACAGGAAATGGGACAGAACTAGGGCTATTATTCATGCTTGTTTTCTTCTTTCCATGGGGCAATTACTAGGCTAGATACACCAGGAGCTACTGGGTACAACGCAGGAAACTGCCAAACTGCAGGCATTTTTACTTCATTTGAACAGAGAATGATATACAGATTGATTTTATCATGAGTTAAAAGTGTGTAACAGCCTGACACAGTTCTTTACCTCACAGTTTTATTTAAATTTCTTCTAAATGGCAAAGGAAATACAAAATGTTTGAGAATAAATCACAGAGAAAAAAAACCCATAAGGGTGTGTGCCAAATAGAGTAGGAGGCCTCTGTAACGAGCCTCACTGAGTAACTACGAGTTCCCAGGATGGTGGTAGCTTTATAACCATTGTTCCATTAAACGATAACCAGCTTGATGGGAAAATTTTAAATCCTAGAGTTATGGGAGGTTTTACTACTCAGCTAGAAAACTTTTGTAGTTAAGGGCTCTCATCTCCTTTTACCATTGCAAATGATCAAGCTACTCAACACACATTCAGGCATGACAGCACGTGTGTGTGCACACACACACAGGACTTCATCCACAAAGTTTCACTGCTGCCACTGGCAGGAAGAACATGGACCAGGGCTGTAAACAGCTTCCTCGGCTTTCACTGTGGGTAGCACAGAGCCTAGGAGGATCTGAACTGCCCAGGAAGGCATCCCCAGGCAAGTCAAAGGCCCACAGGTCTGCTCTGATCACAGGATGGTCCTCTATTACAATGGCAAGACATGTATTTTTTCCCTTTCCTGCTTCTCTAAAATCAGAAATTTATTTTCTGTGATACCAAGATCAGAAAGCAAAGGTTGAGCAAGCATCTCAAGGTCGGTCTCGGGTGAGCATCATTTTTATGCCTGATAATCATTTCCACCGTCCACTGTGGATGTGAACAGAGATGTCAGGAACTCTGAGATCTCGTTTGCCTGCCACCATCCTGACAGAGGCACCATCAACTGAGAATCAGATTATTCCCTACCTGCTTCCTGGTCATTAATCTCTCATTCCACATCAATGTGCAACTAACATTCCAGTACAAACACCTTCATTGTGCTCCAATCTACAAGAACACTTCCCATCTTGAGCACAAACACCTGTGCTGGGTTTTAAATCCATTCATGATAGAACATTGCTGAGGGAATGTAGAACAGTGCAGCCACTTTGGAGAATTGCTCAGCAGCTCTTCAAGATCCTATGTTAGCTACCCTATAACCCAGCAGGTTCATTCCTAGGTATGTATGCAAGAGAAATGAAACGCTATGCCAACACAAGTGTTCATAGGAGCAGAATTCATATTAGCTAAATGTCCACTAACTAATGAATGGACAAACAAAATGTGGTATATCCACACAGTGGGATATTATTTAGCAATAAAAAAGAATGAAGTACCTACATATACTGCAACATTAAAAGGATGAACCTTAAAAACATTATGCCAAAAAAACAAAAGTCAGCAAAGATCACATACTGTATGACTCTATTTACATGAAATGTACAGAATATGCAAATCTCTAGAGACACAATGTAGGTTAGTATCTGCTTAGGGTTGAGGGGATTTGGGGAAAAAATGAGAGGTGACTAATGAACATGTATGGGGTACCTTTTGGGATAATGGAAATATTCTAGAATTAGATTGTGGTGATGGTTGCCCAGCTTTGTGAATATACTAAACATCACTAAATGGAACACTTTAAGTGGATGAATGATATGGGATGTGAAAAATATCTCAATAAAACAATATTTAAAAACTCATTTGTGCTAGAAAATTGTTTCCTGCAAGATGGAAGGCTAAAACAACATGAAGACTTTCCAATGAAGCACATAGAAATGTGAATAAAAATCCCTGAACATATTTTAAATACATAGATGAACTTGCTAGAAAGAAAGGGAAACTCTCATAGGGAAGTTAAAATCAGAGTTGAGGCTGTATCTTGCTGGGATGGGTGAAGGATGAATTGCTCATTAACTAAAGGCTGGAGTGTTAGTGCTCAAACACGCACAAGATATGAGATCTTTTTTATGCCTTAAATGTTTCGTAATTTTTAATTATGAAGGCATGAGGTCCCTTTGTCTACGCAAAACCTGATTTTGAAACCTATTTGGATATAGGATCTTTGTTCATGTAATCAAATTAAGATTATTGGTGTCCTTATAAGAAGATAATAAATCTGAACATAGAAATAGAGACAGATACACAGAAGGAAGAAGGCCACTTGACAACAAAGGGAGATATTGGAGAACACAGCTGGCAAACCAAGGAATCCCAAGGTCTGCCAGCAATCTTAGAAGCTAGAAAGTAGCAAGGAAGGATTCTTCTCAAGAGCCTCTAGAGGGACCACAGCCTGGCTAACACCTTGATTTTGGATTTCTAGCCTCCATAACTGTGAGACGATACATTTCTGTTGTTTTAAACCACCAAGATTATGGGAAATTGTTACAGAAACTACATGAAACTAATAAAACTATTATCAAAAATAAATAAATAAAATGTAGTAGAAAGGGATACAAAAACATATATACTGGACAAATAATAACCAAAAGAAAGCTGAGGTGACTCTAGTAATACCAGATAAAACAGAATTTAAGGCAAACAGCCTTATGGGATAAATAAAGTCATTACATAATCATAAAGTAACAATCCACCAGGAAGCTATAAACAATTATAAACTACCATGCACCTTGTAACACAGCTTAAAATTACATATGGCAGAAACTAACCACATTACAAGAAAAAATCAACACATGAACAATCATAATGGAAAACATTAATAATACATCTATCAGTACTTAACAGATCAGGACAAAAATTTAGCAAAAATACAGAACTTCATAATAAAATTAACAAGCTTGATCTAATGAACCCTGCATCTGACTATCTAATAAGTACATGTTCTCTACAAGGGCACATGAAACATTCAAACCACTGACAGATAGAAACAAGTCTCAACCTATCTTACAGATCATCTCTGAACACAAAGTAGAAAAATAAAAAATGAAACCAATAGTAAAAATACCACAAGGAGCCCATATACTTGGGCAATTTAAAAAGTCTTCTAAAACAATAATCGGTAAAATAATTAATCATAGTGCCATTAGAAGATTTATGAAACCAATAAAACTTTTAAGATAGTGCTAACACAATACTTGGAAAAAACTATATCAATGTATATATTGGTGGTGGTAGGGGAGAGAAAAGACCGTTAATGAGGTAAGACTCTAACCCAAGGAGTTAGAAAAAATGAGAGGAAACCCAAAGAAGGCAATAATAAACAAAAGAACAAAAATTAATGACATACACACACATACAAAAGAAAGACAACAAAGAAGGAGGGAGTAGAAGGGGTGATGAGAAAGAGAGAGAGAGAAAGAGAGAGAAAGAGTGAGAAGACACATGCTCCTTTGCTCCTTGTTCCTTTCAGGGAGGATTTATATATTTTTCACAGTAGACACGGTGCCTAGGGCCCCCAGTATTTTGAGGGACCCAGGAAAATGTTGATATGCCTTTTAAAATCATAACATTGTGATTACAAAATATAATTTTTAATTTTTTTTATAGAGGAAGAAACCCATGAAAGCCAAAGTACCCAGGGCCTACAAAAGTCAAGCAGCTTTGGTTCCCTTGAGATTTAAATTTTTTCTAAACATGACAAGGTGTCTAAAGCAATAAAGATGTGAGGCAGGATTTATAAATTTTACCTGGAGGGTGCATAGTACAAGGACAGACCCCAGGCACGAACAGTGGTGACAGCTACTGTTGATTGAACATCTACTGTGTGCTGGGCACCTGCTAAGCACTTTATACATACTCTATCATTGTTTCATCTAATCTGATAGCCTCATGAGGAAGGTATTATAATCATCTCTGACAAATTAGGACAGACTCTGAGAAGGTAGTAACTTTGATAAGGTTCCATGGCTGGCAAAGGAAGATGGACCTGAGTGCTGGATAGAGTTAGAGATATAAATGAGGATAAAACCTGGGTTCTGTGACAGGTAAGGAGACCAGTTCCAGGGCTCTTGCAGTAGTCCTGACAAGGGATGGTAGGGGGTCTATTTTAAGGCAGTGGTGGAGGAGAGATCTGAGAAATATTTCAGATATACCAGCACAAGGCAGGAGACAGATAAGTGTGAGGGTGAGAGAAAGGAAGAAGTGAGTGAGCATGGGATTTCCAGTGTGAGGACTGGGTGGTGACTCCACTCACATTGGACATGCAGAAGAAAGTTTGAGAAGATGAGTTCTATTCTCTGCACGTAGTATATAGGGCCTCCATGTGACTGACATTCAGATCAGATAAAATGTCCAGTGGGGGGCTGAAACACGTGAGAATGGAAGTTCAGATGGCTGAGGAGGCCTGAGATATGAACCAGGCAGCCATCAGCATGGAGGGGGCCGTAGCCATGATAGAGGGCGGGGAGATATTGAGCAGCAAGGAGAAAGTTAGACAATGCTCAGAAGTATTCTCTGAACATACTCCTCTTGTACACTTCCACCATATCTAGAGTAGAAATCGCATACTTCAAAGCTTATTTCTTCTCTGCTCTGTATGCATGTTCTCTCATCAAAGCTACACTTGAAGCTCAAGACTTCAAACAACTGAGATTTAAGGAATTACCAAAACATCTCAAAATGAACCAAATGGTTAAGCTTCCTGCTTGTCTTCATAAATCCATTTGACCACTCTCTCTCTAACTCACTGATGATTATTGTCTAGGTGTTCACTTTTTCCAATGCTTTTATATCCATTTTTCTATTAAACAAGGAGGGTAGATATGAGCATAATCACTTTAGAGATGAAGAAATGGAGGCTTGAAAGGAGTAATTATTTGATCATACAAAAATGATGGAGACAGAATAAGATGTCCCTCCTAACCCTCACACACATATGCACAAATGCTCTTTTCAGGAAATTCTTTAGGAAAGAGGAACCCAGCATTCAAAACATAATGGATAATGGTAAATAAATGCTAGTAAGTGCAAAACAAACAAACAAACAAAAAATAATATAGCAATGAAAATGAATGGCTTGTAGATAAATGAATAAATCTCATAGACTCAATGTAAAGCAAAAAGCATCAATAATGCATATAATTCTACTTATACAAAGTTTCAAAAACTAATGAAAATATAGTTCAAAGATATAAACTTATGTAGTGAAACTATAAAGAACGATGAAAAAGAGTGAATTGTGACAGGGAAAGGACACACAAAGGATCTCAAAGTTTCTGGTAATGTTCCATTATAAAGCTGGGAAGTGGATAGGACTAGTATTCATAATATAATTATTACTTGATATGTATGTGACATGTCTAATGTGTGAACTATTGTATAATTTTTAAGAGACAATAAAGAGACCACTGACCGGGTTTTTCTTCTTGTTTTGTGTACTTCTGTTCATTCACCCTGGGTTTTCCTTTTCCTTCCCCAGTACTTACTGACTTTTCTCATAAGCCACAAACTCAGCCTTCTACGGTTTTCCTGCCAGCATGTAGTCCAAGATTCAAGGAGGGAAACTACCAGAATGGGGGAGAATTGGCTTTCAACTTAACTCAGCTGCTTCAGTGGAAAGCATCTAATGTCTCCTCTTCTTTCATCCGTGTGGTTTGGTTGGTACATTTTTTTCTTCCTTTGATGATATAGCATTTCTTTTGTCTAGTCTAAAGAGATAGCTTCCAATCCTAAGTCATTAACTACCACCTTGGAGCTTAATGTATCTCAGCTGTACTTGCCCGGCACACTCCCATGGGCAGCATTTCCAATGCAGGAAAAGGGGCCAGGAAGAGAATTTATTATAAAATGGCATAGGAATTCAGACTAGGAATACATACTAATCCTATCAAGGACACACAGGGAATGATGGTTCCCAGTGAGATTTTTTCCCCTTCCTGTGGCATTATTTCTTCCATTATGAAAGCCATCCACTTAGCAGCCTCAAAAAGATCATTCCTCACAGGGTGATGTGACAACTGTGAATTATATGTTTTGTGATCCATGTGCTCCCATTTTCCCCCCAATTTAATCTGCCAGAAAGGTTCAACAAAGCAGCAAAAATTTTCACTGGCATTTTAATGTGCTTACTTAGCAGGTGTCAAAAACTGTTGGCAAAAACAAATAAGAGTTCAAGTTCACTGACAAGGTTCAAGTTGGCCTTCACTTCACTGGGAAAAGTTGTTGCTAGAGCAAGTTGGGATGACTCACTGAACAAAGAAGCCTTCTTTTGAAAGCACCCTTTGCCCTTGGGCCATGAGCAGTTGCAGCTAATGCAGGCTGATATGAAATGGTAGGCATGGAAGTCGCAATTTGCAAAGGGAAGAAGAGAGGGAAAGGAAGAATATGGGGTGGCTGAGTGGCACCAGGTCTGAGGACTCACAATTGTCTTCTTCTCCATCAGGCATTACCTTATTTTAACTGAAGACTGCAGAGCCAAGTAGTGTTATTAGACAAGAAGTTAAGGATAAAGAGAGGAGGAATAAATTGAGATCTAACATCCTATAGCACCTATACTGCATATTCTTCATGTTACTCTCCAGATCCACTCTCTACCCTTTCCCTTTGCTGCATGCCCCAAGAGACAGACCTATATAGACAGAATCAAGGATTCAACCAAAAAGAGGCACCTTGAGAAGAATGAAGGCTAGAAAGAGAGGATGTTTGGGAAATCTATCTCACCAGCTCCCCCAAAACTGGGCAGTGTTTGGTAGAGGCTGCATTCTTCTATGCCCCGGTTGCAATCAGGCAAACCTCTCCCATAGTTAGCCTAGGGTCACAACTAACACCATGTTCTGTCAACCACTCCCTCCTCTGGTCCCTTCAGCCCTTGGCATAGCAAATACTTCCTCCTCTGTTGCCAGCCCTTTAGCAATTCACCATCCCTTGTCAGTTCTTGTTGATTTCCCCTAAGTCTGCCCAAACCTTTGTAAATATTTTTGCTAAATCTCCTCAACCACTCCTTCAGAGTGTGCTATCTGTTTCCTGCTGGGATCCTGACAGATACAGCATTTTACCTTACCCCATGGGAAGACTTACAGGTATTCTCCTTAAGGGCAGGAAATATGGTCACTCCAGTGCCTGACATGGAGAAAGGTCTTAAAAAGTGTTGAGTTTAAGGATGAATAGAGATAACATCTGGAGGTGGAACGTGGGACCATTTACTATAAGGTGATGTTGAAATTAAATACCCATCAGAAAAAAACCATCTACTAGGAGAAAAGAGGTTAAGACTATATATTATAGTCTTAACATCTACTAGGAGAAAAGAGGTTAAGACTATATATTATAGTATATTTATATTTATAAAGCAGAAAAGAGCCTGCAATGATGGACATCACAAAAGAATCAAGCCTGGAAAAGGCCATTTGTTTTGGCAGTGGAAAAAACCCTATGACCCTGGAGAGGGTGTGTCAGCAAAGCGAGTGCCTCTGGGGTGGCAAAAAAGGCAGATGCCTGGGCTGGGCACGTAGAAGATCCTGTGCAATAGCTTTGTATCACGGCCATAACCAACTAGAATATAGAACGTAAAAAAGAAAATCTACTTATCAAAGTAACGGATATTGCAGTATACCTAGAAATAACTTTAACCAATAGGAAGAAAATGATAAAACTTTTCTAAATAGAATGAAACATATATAAATTATCAGAGGGAGACATAATTTTGAATTAGAAGGCAAAATATTATGAAAATACTATTTTTCTTTTTTAACGTACAGCAAGCCCTCACTTAACGTCATCGATAGGTTATGCAACTTTAAGTGAAATGACACTTAACGGAACCAATTTTACCGCAAGCTAATTGATATAAGCAAGAGTTAAGTTTCTATGGAATCTCATTAATAATTAAATGACATTGAACAAAATGATGTTATTCATGGACCTGCTGTATAAGTTTAATGTAATTTCTAATGGGATTTTTTTTTTCTGGAATGTAACAAAATGTTCTAAAATTAACCCAGAAGAACACAGAAGTGATAAAACTTAGACATTTTTAGAAAAGAAGAAAAATGAGGGTTTGCCTGATCTGATATTAAGTTAGGACATAAAGCAACAATAATTAAAGTGGCATAGTGACCGAGGGGATTCTACATATATGCTGGGGGATGAGGCTCTAAATTTTTTTTCTCAAAGTGTCATCCAATTTCCCAAATGTTCTGTAACAAAAAAAAATCCCTCCACTTTAGAAATTTTAGAAATTCCCTTCTAGTGCAGTCGAATCAACACCTAATCTCTGCAGGACATTCATATAGATGATGGAGCAACTTCACCTGTGTCACAGGGGGCCTGGGAATCCAGAGGTGCATATGCCCAATATCGCTCAGCAAGGGTAAACCACCCCACGGATCCCTGTCTTTACTTGGGCCCAAGCTATGAAGGCTCAATAGTGGCAGCAAAAATAAAGAGCCAAGGTTCTAAATCAACTCTGAGCTGCCTTCTCACCTCCCTTCATACAACTAAGGACATAATTCCCTCCAGGGGCACAGCTTAAACCTATGAGTTTACAGAGAGCTGGCATTATTCTTTCAGAAATAAAGATAGTACTCACAAAAAGACACAAAATCCAGAATAGATGGAGACTGCAGTAAAATGCAGTCTGGTGCCTTGTCATCTCAGGGATGACACGGTCACAGCCCAGCATGAGGAAAACCACACACACACACACACACACAATGCACATGCACGCGCACACAATGCACATGCACGCGCACATGCACATATGTGTCTAACATGTCACACAGCCTCTCTTCAGTTGGAAGAACATGTGTTAGGTGGTCTCTGCAGAGAGGCCGACTCTTCCTGAAGGTAACAGAGCTCCAGGGAGAATCCATGAAGCTAAAGCATTTGGAAGTTACAGGATGTCGCAGCCATAGCTTAATAGTGAGCAATAATTCCACATTCATTCCTGGCCAACTTCCATGTCTGCCTGGGACTGTGAGGAGCCATAATAGCGATAAATAGGACATCTGAAAAATGTGTGAAGAGAAGCCATGAAGGGACTTACCCTACCAGCTAGTAAAACATACTGAAAAGCTCTAATGATAAAGATAGTGAGATAATGGAACAGGAAATCACAGCAGATCAATAGAAGAGAAAAGCTGGTGAAGAAATATAGCTGAAAAAGGGAGTGGACAGCACCACTTTGGATGCAAATGTTAGCAATAATTAGTAAAACTGACAAACATTCACTAGGTACAAAGCACTATACTAAGCACTTTAATTATAATATATACCATATATATGCAATATTTATGTTAGACAATATGCTAACTATATATATGTGTGTGTGTGTGTGCTAAATATAGATATTTAAATTCAATTCTCATATATATATATATATATATATATATAATATTTTTAAAGTAATTATTTAAATGACTCTTGGTGATAGTTCTTACACATCTCTCAACTCTGTTCCTCTCCTCCTCTGCATCTCTTCTGCCACTGCCCGAATCAAGCTCAAGACATCTCTTCCTTAAGTTATTGCAGTCAACTCCTAACACTGTCTTCAGAGTGAGCTTTCTCCCATTCAAATCCGATCACCATTTGCTCAAAAAGTTCATCAGTGCATTCCTGCTGACTGCAAAAAAAAAAATTTTAATCTTCATGTAATACACAAAATTACATATTAACTGACTCCTTGCACAGGATCATCCTCTATCTCTCACTTTGTAGCATCCTTTGCTTAACAATCCCACTCTCTTCTGATGCTTCTAAAGTCACTGCCCCTCAATACTGCTGTCAGTCATCCTTGCTAGTCACCACAGCCTTGCAAACCCTTCCTTAACTGCCCTACCCAGAAAGTCAGATGCTGCTCCTTGGTGGAAATCCCAACCTCAGCATTGCTCATATCATATCATATGTGCCCTGGACTGTTCATTCACAAGAGCACAGGCCTCTGTGAACAGGAAGACATTACCGTGTCTTATACACAGTCTGGCATACAGCTAGCACCTCATACATGTTGTACCATAAATGTATGGCTGAATGAGCAAAGCGAGTGAATAAATGAATGAATCAGTGAATGGCTGCATTACAAGTTGGGCTAGACAAATATATTACTATGTTCTAATGTTGACACAGAAATCTCTTTGAGACATCGGAAATTGGCAAGCATTGCCTCATGAACTCATGTCAAATCATTATTGATTCCCCAGTTCATATATTAGTATGATGATCTTGGCATCTGTATTATGATGATTTTGATATTTTCTGTCCTGTTTCCTCAGTGTTTCCAGACATGATGCTCAAAGGTTATATTGATCTTAATATCTTGAATGAAGTCATAAGAGTTCAAGTTGGTGAAAGAGAACTGAATAAATTGTCCCCTAAGTCTAAGTCCAATAGTTAACCTGGGGTCCAACTTAGAATCCGGTGTTGGAAGGAAGAAGAGGTCAGCTAGCCACACCCCTCTGATTGGATGCAGGAATTCCAGAGGGAGGGCCACCCAGCTTGTATTTTGTCCCTCCCAGAATAAAGAAGTCACCACCTTGCAGGGCAGGGCAGGCCTACTTTATAGCTCAAATAGATAAAATTTCAAAAATATGTAGCTGTATTTCTTTTGCACAGTGGTCTTCTTTCTTTTGTATCTATCATGTTTATAATTATACTTTCATGTAATTTTCAGATATTGTAAGACATTATCATGACTCGTCCTCATATCTTCTTTTTTCCAGGCCAAACATATCTGACCTGCCAACCATCTTTATAAGATCATGTTTTCAAATTTTTCATGATTTCTTAGTCTGTTCGGGCTGCTACAATGATGTAAACAATAGACATTTATTTCTCACAGTTCCAGTGGTTGGGAAATTCAAGAACAAGGTGTTGGCAGTGTTGGCTCTTGGTGAGGGCCCTCCTGGCTTGCAGACAGCTGCCTTCCAGCTGTGTCCTCACATGGTGGACAGAAAGCAAGCTCTTGTCTCTCTTCCCCTTTTTACAAGGGCACTAATCCCAGCATGGGGCCCCACCCTCATGACCTTATCTAATTACCTCCCAAAGGCCCTGCCTTCTAATACCATTACACTGGGGGATATAGCTGCAACATATGATTGGGGAGGGAGTGAGGACACAAACATTCAGTTTACAACACATGGTCATTCACTGCTGAATTCTGTCCTAGAAGACAAAATGATGACTAATAGGTCTCTGTATATATGCTCTCCCCTGGAGCCCAGAATACTGG
Source organism: Eidolon dupreanum (assembly GCA_028627145.1). NCBI lineage: Eukaryota > Metazoa > Chordata > Mammalia > Chiroptera > Pteropodidae > Eidolon > Eidolon dupreanum. Next base: position 18,361,855 of record CM053501.1, read on the forward strand.
AAGCACATTTTTGCCCATTAACCAAACTGCTCATGTAGCATTTGCAGTTCCAAGAGATATGAATCATTGTTATGTGCTTGAAGTGCCTTTGGAACAAACTGTCCATAAATTTTCAAGCTGCAGTTTTATTCAAAATGACGTGTCTTACATGTATTATGAACTTTATACTTCCTGGAATCTTTCTACAAAGATTATTTAATTTGTTCCTCGCAATAGCCCCAGTCACATTCAGCAGATGAGAAAAGGGAGGGTCAATAAGGATGAAGAGTGTCCCTAAGGTCACAAAAGACAGTCAGAGGTAGATCTGGAACATGGGTCGGTATTCAGGTCACCAAGCACACCTTTGGGAAATTCACTCTCAGATTTCATGCCACTGTGATGAAGAGGATCAAAAAGGCCACTCTCAGTGTCAAATTAACACTGGCACACACATCCCCCTCTGTGGAAGTGATAAACACATAAGCCTGATATGGCCCCCACTCTAGCGGATATGCACACCTGAGTGTGTAGAGGAAAAGAGTATTCCTAACAAAATGAAGAAGAGTTTGGCAATCATCAGGACTGCTTGAAGCAGATGGATGAAAGACACTGGCTACACAGGTTAATTGTGTCATTTAGCCTCAGACCATTTATAAAACTATGCAAGGGGGAAGAAGCTGACCTAGAGCTAGGTGGGAAATATGCTGAATCAAAGGAAATCCCCTACCATGACCTAAGAAATGTCCAAGACACTGCAGACCAGGCCATGTGCCACATTCACTCAGCACCTGCCAGGCCCAACAGCTTTCAGAAGAAATTCTCGCTCCCCCTTTCCCATTCCCCAAAACCACTTTCTAGAACTCTATGCCTAAGAGAAGTGAGAGAGGGAAGTGAAGGTTTGCAGCACTAACCTTCATCACATTCTGCAAAAAGCATATCATTTTTAAATATCATATGTGTAGATCTACAGATTTTGATCTATACATATGATATGTGACAATAACCATGCCATGTCATAGCGGATAAATTATGAAATCAGCAGAGAGATAAGAAAGAGTAGGGCAAATTAAAAATGAGCCATCATTAAAAAATGTTGCTACCTCCTTCATCTCCCAAAATTGTGATTACACCTTTCTTCAATACCCATACCCACCACCACTGCTACCATCCCAAATTAATTATTAGAACTTGGAAACAATAAAATACCCATTCTCAACAAGCTAGTCAGAAGCACCACAATTTTAAAAAATAAACATGCAGTTATTCACAAAAAGTCCTTGATGACAAGATCCCATTATTGAAAATTTCTCCTTTAAGCTCTTCTCTAAGGTGGAACATTAGATTTTCATTCAGTATATAAACTTTCTGCCCTCCACATACCTAGAAAGAGTACACACCCCCACTCTATTGATATTGGGCCTGACCATTTTGCTAGGCACAGTGTTCTTCCCTTCACTTCAGGTTTGGTCATGAGACTTGCTTTGGCAAAGATACTAGTGGCTGTGACATGAGCAGAGGCTTGAAATGTGCTTGCACTATTGGTCTTGGCCTCTTCATCCTGGCATCACTGTGACAAGATTTGGGTGGTCCTGCAGTCCAAGAAGGATGAGAGATAAATGGAACAGCCTGATCCAATCCATACCTTAGAACCAAGCCCAGCTAAACAGCCAAAATCAGCTTATCTGAAGAAACATGAGAGAAAGAGAAGCTTTAAGAATAGCTCACTTTTACATTTTTGACCTGAGCAACAAAGAATGTTGGACATTGGTGCAAATCATTTAAGATAGAGAAGTGAGGGAAGGAAAGATTTTGAATACGAGTGGGTGTGACACAGAATTAAGAGTTTTAATGGGACATGTTAAATTGGAGATGCCTATGAAACATTCAAACAGCAATGTCGAGCCCATGATATAGGATGAGGTCAGGCTTGGAGATATAAAATTGGAATTCACCAGTGTCTGTCGGGAATTTAAAGACGTGTTCCTTGAGCAGTCACCTAGGCAACAGAGATACATAGGGAAAAAAGAAGCCTGAACACTGAGCCTTGGTAACTCCAACAAGCAGGGGCCAGAAAGAGAAGAGCCAAAAAAAGAAAACTGAGAGAAATGTAGACAGAAAACCTGGAAATGGTGGAGTCCGAGAACTATTCCTTGGATTTGGTAAGGCCAAGGAGCATGCAAATTTGGCAGGTCCAATTTCAGGGAATCAAAGCCCAGAGAGGGCTTAAAAGAGAAGAGGTGAAGAAATGAAGACAGCAGGTACAGGTAACACTTCCAAGGAGTGTGCTGCGAAAGAGCAAGAAATGTGCAGCTCCTTCCATTCTAGGGACCATTATGGGAAAACAACTACCCTAACAGAAAAAACACATAAATAAAGCTCAGTGTGTGCAGGGCGTGGTTCTGTAGATCTTGGGGCCTGCTCCACCCTGGTCGGCCAATGGCCTCAGACGAATGCCTGCCATCAAGCTCTCGTGTAAAATGGGGACGTGGACTGAAGGGTGTCTGAGAACCCAGTAGCTCTCAGTTTCAATGCTCCTCTCTCTGCAGCTCCAGTGTAAAAACACATGTGACAGAATGAGGACACAAGCAAGAAAGCACACCCGTCTTTTGGAAGAATGTTGAATAACATGATGGCATCTAAAATTGAATTTCCAAAGGCATTCATTATAGAGGTTTATGGTTCCATGCGACCTGTGCAGTGGAGAATTATGAGGTATTGACACCTGACTCAAACCTTAGGGCACTGGGCACCCCAAAAAATCAGAAGGAAAGTAAGAGGCAATGGTCTTCTTTATCTGGGTGGGCCCAGAAAGCAATGCAGACACTAGCTTAAGATTTATTCACTAGATGTACAAGTGGTAAAATTCAACTTCTTGAACAACTGGTAAATTCAGCAGATAAAAAATAGCCACCCCCACCCCACCCCAAACAAATACGAAATGACCAAAGACAGAAACCCAGACTCTTTTGGGTTTCTGGGCCACTCCTGCCCTCAGCCTGCCACAGTGTGTGTCCTCCACACCGCGTCCGGGATGGAATCCAGCCCCAGAATCAGTGCTTCCAGTGGTACATATTCACTCGTGAAACCCAAACGGCCCACTCCCTGGGGCTCGTCTTACATGTTCTCTAAACAGAGTCGATGTCAGCCTCATCACTGCGTCTTCCACACACTGGCCGTAATTCTGTCTGTGAACACACAGAAAAGGCTGACTGCTCAGAGCTCCAGAGCTATCGTGTCGCCACGATCCCCACGAACAAAGGATCATCTGAACGGAACAGATTTCTCCACATCACTCTTCTCAGTTCCTCTCATTTGCTCCTCATCATTCCATGAAATTCAGTCTCTTTTCTTCCAAAGTTTCCCAGGTGAGAAAAACAAACAGCAGGCACAGGAGAGGTAAGTGTTCTGTGGAGACACACACAGCCCTGTCTCTGACTGTCATTAACGGACCTGCCCAGCTCAACCTGGCGGCTGCAAGTTTATGCAGGTGAACAAGCAGAACAGTTCCCCGAAGAGAAATGAAAGTGGCTATAATACACCAAAAGAAAATACACACACATCCATTCCCCAGTTATTCTCCACCTCTTAGAAAATGCCTTTATGGCCAGTTTGTGGAAGTAATGCATGAAAAACACCCTGAATTTATTGTTCTTGGCTGGAGAACATCTGGAAGCCTTGAGAATAGATGGCCTGCAGAACGTGTGCACCCTCAGAGGCCCCAACCCTGAAACACCAGTTTCCATTTCCAAAGAGCTGGAGTGAATGTATGTGGAAAGAATATCCTCATTGCTCTTCTTTCTGGCATCAGGGCCACCCTCCTCAGCACATGCCTGTTAACCCCAGGCCAAAGCCAAAACATTGAAGAGGTATGAAACAACCACACGTGCTCAGGTGGGCAGGTGTGGGTGGCACCACCAGCCTTTCCTCCCTTTGGAGGTCAGCAGGAGACACCCAGGTTACACGGTGCTCATTAACTTGGCCTGGAGAAGCCCTTTAACTTGGGATGTATTTATTTATATTTCTTCCTGTGCAAAAATAACAACGATAGTCAAAGCAAAATTCAGGAACTGAGAGAACAACTGATGTGAGAAGTGACAAAATGAAATCATGAATTAATAGTCTATCAGCTCCTGATTTGTGGTAGGTGTGGGCGAATGTGAGCAGAGATGGGCAGAGTGTACAGAGTGTCTTAGGGATTGTCCCTCCACTCCCACATGATGAGGCTCCAGTGACCACAGTCAGGGATCTGGCCCAGCCTATTCTGTCCTCTCTCTAGTTCTGACCTTAGGTGTCCTCCAGTGCCTCAAGTGGTCTGTGAGGCTTTTGTTTTCCCTTGGTTTGTGCTCTGATTCCAGCTGTAGACACAGCAGAAAGGCTAGTTACTTTGCAAAGTTCTCTCTGCTGCACTGGACAGACTCCTGCCCAATGCTGATTTGTTACATTACTTGACACTGGGTTGGTTTCCTCTGTGCTCCGCTGTGTCACAGGTTTTTCCAACTGACCTCTAGGCTGCACTTACCCTTTGCACACCATTTTCTGAAGCAGGATCTCAGGGTTCCAGTCTTAGTTGAGAGCCCACAGTTGGCCAAATAACAATAACCTTAGTGTTCTCTCTCTCTCTCTCTCTCTCTCTGTCTCTGTCTCTCTCTCTCTCTCTCTCTCTCTCTCTCTCTCTCTCTCTCCCCTCTCTCTCTACCTCTTGGAGTCTCAGTTTCTCATCATGTAAAGGAGGAATAAGGACTATAAGCTCATATGACAGCACCAAGAAGAGAGCATATTGCTTGGCAAACAATAGTGGCTCAAATAGTAAGGGTGTTCCTATACATTGCTGGTAGGGATATAAAATGGTGCAGCCACTTTAGAAAACAGTTTAGTAATTTCTCAAAAGGTTAACTGTAGGGTTGCCGTATTTCCCAACAATTCCTGGATATATACCCTAGAAAAATGAAAATATATGTGCACATAAAAACTTATACACAAATGTTCATAGCAGCATTATTCAAAATAGCCAAAAAATGGAAATAACCCACATGTCTATCAGCTATTGAATAGGTAAACGAAATATGGTACATGCATATAATAGAATATTATTCAGTCATAGAAAGGAATGAAGGACTGACACATGCTACAACATGGATAAACCTTGACCATATTATGCTAAGTTAGAAAGCCAGACAAAAACCCAAATATATTGTATGATTCCATATATATGAAATGTTCAGAACAGGCAGCTGCCTAGAAACAAAAAAATATACATTAGTTTTGCCAGTGTAAGTGGAATGGGCAGTGACTACTAATGGTTATGAAGTTTCTTTTTGGGGTGATGAAAATATTTTAAAATTAGATAGTGGTGATTTGTATACTTTAAAATGATGAATTTTATGGTATATGATTATATCTCAATAAAAAAATAATAGAAAAAATTAAAATGAGTAAAAATATACAGCTAAAAAGCAATAGAAAAGGCTTTTTGCCCCTCTTTCCTCAACTTTCTTGTTTATACTTCAAAGTCACATGACCATCGAGGTAAGAGTAGCCTCTTTGGGCCTTCATGCAGTGGGCTAAGACTAAAATAGAAAAGGCCTTTACCTCTTTCTCTATTGGATCACATATCTAGCTCTAACTCTATATCTACCTATTTATCCATCCATCCATCCATCCATCCATCCATCCATCCATCCATCCATCCTAGTTCTTCATTCTATACTTCCTTTCCTCTGCACAGTACTGTAACTGCCATATTTATTCTGCCTAATTCAGTTACTATTGTGAAGTGAATCAGAAGCTCTCTTTGTGTCATAGTTACACACACACAGACACACACAATTTTCTATTCTTCAGAAATAATTAATCACTATAACTTTTCATTCTATTATCTGAAGAGTAATGAACTATAGACCAAAACTATACATCAGTTTTGTTTTATTTTATATAGGTAGAAAATCTCACCGTCCCTATAAGAATGAAAGTCTGCCTCTCCCTTGCCCGTAATGGCTAATAGTAAGACAAAATGAAATAATCTTTTTCCAAATCCATTAGGGGAAGATATTTTTTTCAAGTAGACAACTTAGGGAGCTCCTCTTGAATTTTCCTGACATCTCACATGACAAAATGTCCCCTTTAATCCATTCCCAAGGCTAACAAGTGCAGCAACTCAACCCTTCACATTTAATTTCCTCTTAAAACCAGGTTTCTGAGGAGGCTCAGCATCCACAATAGTTACTCTGGAAGGATTCCAATGAGCAATAACTGCCTGAAACCCAATATGTAATCATTGTTATGCAAACTGCCTTCATTGAGAGAAACTCATAGTCAATATACATTTTCTCCCCGGACTGGCTTTATCTGTCCTCTAATTAGCTTTTACTGAGCTGTGGCTCACCAATTTTTAAGGCCAAAAAGTCTCCTTTATAGAACATTCACCTGATGCATTGATATTTTTTTCTGAGGCTGCTTTCGTTCTTTTTTCCCACTTTTTACGTTTCAGAATCTTTTTAAAATTTATTTATTTAAATTAGTTTCAAGTATACAGTATATTGGTTAAATCTCTATATAGTTCATAAAACGATCCCCCCAATTGCTCCCTCAATTCCCTGGTCCTCCACCTAGCCATCATATTAATACTAATTGCATTCCCTCTGCAGTGCTCCCCATTCTTGATAATTATTCTTTCCTAAAGGGAAACAAGCAAGCAGTATGGCTTGCTAATGTGTCTTTGAAGCACTGGGCAGTTGGCCACACTGCAGAACCTTACTTTCCTGTTTTCCAATTACTTTCCTGTTTCATTTACTCTTTCAAATGTCAAGTTACTGAAAGAGTATCATTCCAAACACTCAGACACCTGAAAGAAAAAAGCACTCTGAGGATGTTGCTCTGCCCTCCCATAAACTACAGTCTGGATAGGGAGCTAAGATGCAACCATTGCTGAAGTAGTAACAATAAAGACTCCTAAGAATAATTTTTACAATGATTCATAGAAGTGAGAGATTGGTACTGACTTAGAATAACATATTCATGTTCGTAATGTCCAAAGATGCTAAGAAATAATGCTTCCAGTTCAACAAGTGGAAAGTCCGGGGCTTTCCTCAATTTGGGCTCTGAGTTGAGATGTCAAAGATCTCTCTTTGGGGAAGTCCTAACCTACCGAACCCACCAATGTGCACTTGCCCAGTGAGCACAGCTAGCAAGGGAGCTGCTACAATGGTACAGGAGACATGTGACAAGGTACAGCAAATTGAACAGAAAGAAAGAGTCATTCATCCCTTCAACGAGTATAGATTTATTGGGCACTTACTATGCCCCAGACCCAGAGATTTAGCCACAAATAAACCAGATACAATTCCTAAATTGTGTCTAAAGGGAAAGATGAACATATGTAACTAATTATACAAGTAATTAATTTCAATCGGGTAAAGTATAACAAATGAGGTGTATAGCATGCCACGAGAACATATAACATGCCCTGTTACATATCACTCCATATTTAAGTCCCAATTTCTAGTACTTCAGAATGTAACCATATTTGGAGATAAGGTCTCTACAGAGGTGATTAAGTTCAAATGAGGCTATTAAGGTGGGCCATAATCCAATGTGACTGGTGTCCTATAAGAAGAGGAGACACTAGGGATGAGCACACACAGAAAGACCATGTGAAAAAGATGGTCATCCATAAGCCAAGCAGAGAGGGCTTGGTAGGAAGCAACCATGACAATACCTTGATCTTGAACTTCCAGCCCCCAGAACTGTGAGAAAATAAACTTCTGTTCTTTAAGCCATCCAGTCTATGGTATTTTGTCATGGCAGCCTAGCAAACTAACAAATAATCACAGACAACTCCGCTAAATTTTCAAGGGTTAACATCAAAGTTTTGATCCAAGTCAATAGGTAATGATAAAAGGAATTCATGGAAGCGGACAGAGGGATAGTGTGGGAAGGTGAGCTATAATCTAGACAAACATCCTCTGCCGTCTCAGTGATCCCACAGTCCTTCCTAGCTTTGGCATCTAATGCTTCTCCCACACAGGGACTCGTGAACAACTGCAAGATATGTTCATCCATTTCCTTAAAAATGAGCACTCCTGTTCCTTCTTCTGACTGTTTATAATGAGTCAAGGGAAGGCGCTCCCAACTGTGTCCTCCTCATAGCTCTACACTGACAAGCTGAGCTACCCTGATTAATTTCTCCACTGCCCTGGATGTGAGTTTCCTCATTTATAAAATGCAGACATTGTCCTAGACCACAAGTTTTCAGTCTGTGCTCTGGAGAAAAGAGACGCATGAGCTGTGATCCATCTTAGCATTTTCAATTTTTATGTTATTCATACTTTAGTCTAAAAAAATTCTTCCTCCTTCAACCTTTGTTTCTCATAAGCTTAAATATTTATTTTTAAAAACTCTATTTTATTCTTTCAAAAAGAATTCTTTTACCAACCTATTTTAACATTTGTCTTAAATATTATTCCTTTTATTTTGTATTTTTTATTTTAATGTTTTAAGTTTTAGCTTTTTAACTTCTTTATCAAAACTCTCAATTATTTTGTCTTTATGTTTCATTTATTTCCTATAAACATGTTATTTCTTGTTTTTACTTTCCTTCTTTTTACTCTCTTGCTTTTAGAACCATTTTAACCTCCGTGCACCTGTAGGATACTACGTTTTATAGTCTTCCTTTCCTAGTGTATTCCCGAGCATTTGTTTCTATATTGGCCTACATGGCAGTGAGAGCGGGGACACTGGAGTCCTTGTTTTTCCTAAATACCCCTAAGCTTCCCAGTGAGGTTCTCTCACCCCCGGGCTCTCCCAACCCTTGTAAGGCAGATCTCAGGAAGCACAGGGCCTCAGGTGGCTCTGAAGACTTTCCAGGTGACACTCTCCAGGACAACAGTGTGCAGATGGCATATCTGAGCTACCAAAGGGCAGGTTCAAGAAACACAGCGGCCTTCCAATTCTTCTATGAGAAATTGATTGTTTGAATATTAAAATTGATCTGTTAGATATTGGATTTGGGGTAAACTAGGCCCCAAATCCATCACAACACAGAAGAAGTGGTGAACGGAGGCCACTCGCAGAGAGAGAGAGAGTCAACCAGGTAAACACTGGCTTGGCTTTCATCTAACCTTTTGCCTCTGGAATACTTATTTCCTAATTGCCCTTTCTCACCTTCTTGGCTGAATTCTGAGAAAATATCTATGGCAAGGAAAAGAGGGTGGGAGGATCGGCAAGGAATTCTCTGAGTTCAAAGAGATCTCAGAGTGGCTGACAGAGTGAGGCTTACCCCAGCTAGTTTCTTGTTGTGTCCTGCTAGGTAGCTGATAAGTGTGCAAGGGCAACTGGGAACCTGGGCCAGAGGTGGAGGCCGTTTTGTACTGGCTGTTCTCTGGTGAACTCATTGAGGTTTAAGGGAGAGGCTAAGATTGGGCTTCTATAATCCCTAGTCAATTCCACAACTCCCAAAGGAGCACATACATTTTTCTATGGGGTTTGAATTCCTGTTGAGATATTAAATCTATTTTCAGAGTCCAGGCCATCACTGCAATACCTGCAATTATTGGTTTTCATTTCTATCCTAATGTATGTTCCCATTGATTTGCCATGTAGGAACCAATTAAAGGGAGTTTTTCCCCACGCAGGCCCTTATTTATTGCTTTCTGACTATGCCTCCTACCAGCTTCAATAACAGCAACCTTGGCTCATTCTCTACTGAGGGGACTGACCCTCACATTATCTTCAACCATAAGAAGCTTTCTCACCTGGTCGAATCACCAGTATGGCTTAGCCAGAAGGCCTGAACCAAATGAATCTTTGGGAAGCCTACAGTATGCTATTCCTCCATGACCTACACTGCATACCTCTGGGAACCATGCATCCTTATTGGGTCCATCAATTCTCCTGAGAAGATGTGGTCACTTATATCTATCTTTGTGGAGAGACAAAACACAGGGTTAACTAGTCAAATAGCAAGTCTTCACTCCAGATATTATGAGGAAACTTCATTTTCAAGCTCCCTTCTCCTCAGGTTATAAATAAGGTCAGTGAAAAAAAAATAATGGCCATAGAGGCTTGCTGAAATGAAATACAGAGCAGCCATTCCCCTTAAGACTCAAATCTTATTTGGGAAACAAATCAACAGTAAGCTGCATACTCTAGAACAGGGTTTACTGGACTGCTGTGATCAAGGTCAACTGTGGCCGTCACTCTTAGCTGTCATCCCAAGGGTTCTTCCTCTTCCTCTCCCACCTTTGTCCATGCTAAAAAAAAAAAATGGACATGTGGCATTTTGCTCAGCTCCAGGATGCCCATGGCTACCTAGACCAATCATGCCCATTTGCTCAACACTTCTCCAACCCTCTTGCTACTATTGATGCCATGCCCTTGTTTGGCCAACTTAAGGGGAAGTTTTCTAAAGAAATTCTGGAAAGTCTGTTCCTCCCTGATAGAAAGGAAAGCCCTTTTTTCTTTACACTACTTGGGGTGCTGGTGTCAGAACATAACATTTGGATGAACTGATTGGGAAGGGACGCACACTCCTGACACTGTAGAGTTACAGGCGAGCCCGGGACATTGAAAATTCTTGTTAAATAGATAATAAATGTCTTTGTAGTTTCAGACACTGCTAGGCAATGTTATTTGCAAATAAATGCAATCAGGTGCAGAAAATATGAGGTTATATTGACCTCATATGCCAGTGAAGACACAGTGATATGATTCAGGGTGTCTTTTATAACAACTTAAGGGAACACTCTTCAATGTTTCAACACCAAACAGAGTTGTGCTACTTCTGCCTTGCTTTTTCCTGGAGACACCATGAACCACATGGATAATACTTCATTCTTGGTGTTGGCTGGGAGAAAGCACAGGTACAAATTTGGGCCCCATTTCTAGCAAATGTATTGACCTTTACAGCTGTTTATATTCATGTGACCCATAGCTTCATTCTCATTCTCTCTTTACTCTTTATTATAAATTTGTTAACATAATTATTATGATGATGATGACAGAACATCATATATGATAAGGATAAATCTGTAGTATATAACTTTTATCTTATCTTCAATCATTTTTTAAATTAATAAGTAAATAAATATGAATAAAAGATAGTTTGGGTGGATTTATGGGGTAATTGGCACATGAAGGCCTGTACGCAGGTTATAGGAACCCCAATGAAGGCATGGCTTTCTCTCCTCGAGGGGAGCATAGACAGCTTTCCTAAGGAGGCAACACTTAGATTTCACTCTGAAGGACAAGTCAGTGATTGCCAGGCCAAAGAGAGGTGGAACAAGCATATACCCAGAAGAAGAAAAGGCATCTACCTCAAATCATGAAAGGAGAGGCAAATTTATGGCAGAACAAGATGAGAGAGGAGGGGTGGGAAAAGTGGCAAGTCCGGAAAGACATGGAGATAATGGATTTCAGTCTCTGGGTCACAGTAAACCATAAAACATACTGGGTAGGAAAGAGAAAAGAAATGACCAGGTCTGTGTCAAAGAGACTGTATAAAGATGACTCTGACTGAAGTCAGAAAAACAACAGTGAAAGGAGAAAAGACCATTAGAAGGCGACGTCAGTTGTCCAGATCACACTAAAAAGGACATGAGCTAAGAGAAGCAGTGGGTAGAGAGAGAGAGAGAGAGAGAAAGGGAAGGTCCTCCAGGAACAAAGCCAAGAAAGCTGTACTCCCAACTACCATCACACCCCATCACTCATGTGCCAGTGTTTACTAACCAGCAGAGTGCCTGACACTGCAAGGTTCTGAGGATACAGAGGGATTCTCAATCTACTTGAGACATAGTCCAGTTTCGAGGGGGCCTTACAAGGAGCATATGCTAAATATATGAGTACCAAATCAAACTGGAAGTGAGGGAAGAATTTGATACAGGAGTTCAGCAAAATTATTCGCCCCCACCACCACTGCCCCAGTGAAAGGTATGCATATCTTGTGACATCAGACCCATTGCGTCTTTAGAAAGCAGTTCTATAAAAGGCAATGCAGAGGAATGAGAAGGGAAATGGAGCAGTCCGGGTGTCAGGATAGCTCTCAGAAGCACAGGTGAGGTCACACACCACCCACGTCCTTGACGTTGGAGCCAGACTGCCCAACTCCAAGGTGCAATTCAATGCTTTTCTTTCTCTGCATATATCCTCAAAGGCTTGACAAATGTGAGTCACCACAACAAAAATAGCACCATTCCTAAATAGCAGGCCTTATATACTTTGTTTCTCTGTCTATATTTGCCATCTTGTCACTGCACCTTCCCTCATGTGACAAACTCCTCAGACCCAGAGCCTTCAAATTTACCCAGAATGGATAAAGTAGCAAACACACATGACTCAGGTCAGGCTCAGTGAGCATGTTCCCTCTACTTACCTGCTATGCACAGTTTCTCCCAAAGGTCTCAGTTTGGCCTCTTTCTCATAATCACAAACTGTGACATGAGTATCCCAACTAAGCAACCTCTATAATCTTTCAGAGCCAGAAAGACTCACCCACCAAAAGAAAAAAATATGCTTCAGACATCATCCTATTCCAAAAATACTGCTCTAATCCAAACTCATCAACCACTTGAAGTTTAGATTTACTTTCTTATTTTCTGTTCCTTCAAAGTAGTTTTAGAGAGTGCTTTAAGAAGTATTCCCACCTCTGGGAAGTCTTCCTTGATTACATTCCCTCTTTCCTCTCTTAAGACCTGTCTCTATCACACTTGTCATGTGGTGTTATACTTTTCTGTTTAGATGTTTCTCTCCCCCAACAAACCATCAGATTCCTCTCTCATGGCAGAAACTGGTCTTATTGTCTCCATGCACTAGCACATGAAAATGCAATAATGCACAGGTATCAGGTATTCAAAATTGTGGCACGAACCACAACAAGATATCATCTCACACCCATCAGGATGGCTTTGTCAGAAAACACGCACACACACACACACACACACACACACACACACACACACAGAAAATAAGTGTTGGTGAGGATGTGGAGACATTGGAACACTTTACACTGCTCCCAGAAATATAAAATGGTATATTTACCATGGAAAATAGTTTGGCAGGTCCTCAAAAATTTAAAAACAGAATTACCATGTGATCCAGCAATCCTATTTCTAGGTATTTGCACAAAAGAAATAAAAGCAGAATCTCAAAAATATATTTGTGTTCAAATAGCAGCATATTCATAGAAGCATTATTCATAATAGCCAAATGGTAGAAGCAATCCAAGTATCCATCAACAGATGAATGGATAAACAAAATTAGCATATACATGCAATGGAATATTACTCAGCCCTGAAAAGGAAGGGAATTCTGACACATGCTCCAATGTGAATGAACCTTGAGGACATTTCATAAGTGAAATAAGCCAGTCACCAAAAGACAAATCCTACATTATTACTTTTATATGAGGTACCTAGAGTAGTTAAATTCATAGAGACAGAAAGCAGAATGGTGATTGCCAAAGAGTCATTGTTTAATAGTTATAGTGGTTCAGTTTGGGAAGATGAAAATATTCTGGAGATATATTGCACAACAGTGTGAATGTACTTAACGCTACTGAACTGTACACTTAAAAACGTTATGTACATTTTATCACAATTAATAATTTTTGGAAGTGTAAATTAAATCATGATACTCTCCTGCTTATAATAGTCAATGCCTTTAACTTGGAATTAAAAAAAAAAAAGTGGCAGAATCAATCGTGTTACATCTTGGGAAAGTCTTCTGTGGCCAATCTGTCAAGTTAATAACTACGATTTTTCCCCAAATCCAAAATATTTGTTGAAACATAGGAAGGCTCCAACTCTGTGGCCCGTAACATCAGATAACCAGCCTGATGTGTCCTTTACCACTGAACCTCTGCAGAGTTGTGAGGACAACATCCAAGAGAGGGGTCCTGCCCTGGCTGATTTCAGGATATCTGTCCCCAAATAATGGCACTGTGAGAAGAACAAGTGACAGGTTTCCTCCTCAAACATAAAGGAATATCAAAGACAGTTTCTGCACAAAAGATGGGACCAGATTTTAAGAACAACTGTTAACAATTTCACTCCTTCTGTGAATTTCCAGGACAATCTGCCATCCAATGGATAAGAAAATTTATTTTTGCCAATGGGATACGCAAAAAGAGGAAAAGAAAGTTTGGTGATTTTGCCTGGAACCAAATTTGACCTCTACCCTAAGGAGAGTCACTCCAGGAAGAAATAAGTAGGGTGAAGATTTACTAGTATATAAAATTTTATATTAGCGCTTACTAATTTACTAGTCCTAGAAGCAGGAGTGTGGGGGGGAAAAGATAATAAACCCCTCCCAAGAAACTAGAAAAATTTAAATGCACTCAAAATTTTTTTGCTTCCAATCAGATTATGTTTGAAGGAAGAAAAATAAAGGAGTTAAGGATTAAAGTATTTAATTTTATATATCCATACACTTGTATCTATATACACATCTACTTCTATCCCAAACCTGTTCTCTTTGTTTTCCCACTGTATTAATCAGCTAGGGCTGTCATAATAAAACACTACAGACTGGGGGACTTAAACAACAGAAATGTATTTTCTTACAGTTCTGGAGGCTGGAAGTCCAAGATCAAGGTGTGGGAGGACTGGTTCTTTCTGAGGCCCTTCTCCTTGTCCAGTAGACAGCCATCTTCTTCCTGTGTCCTCACATGGTCTTTCCTGTGTATGTGTCTGTGTCCTAATCTCCCTTCTTATAAGGGCCACAGTGATATTGGATCAGGGCCAACCCTCATGACCTCATTTTAACTTAATTACTTCTTTAAAGACCCTGTCTCCAAATAGTGACATTCTGAGGTACTGGGGTAGGGCTTCAACATATAAATTTTAGGAGGACACAGTTCAGTCCATATTACCCATAGAGGGGAAATACTGGATTTCAGAGGAAAATATTGAACTTTTAGGTAAAATTAGCAATGGGTGCTCATTTTATCAGATTGTTTCCCAGCAAATACACTGAGATAAGAAGCACAAACTAAAGCTCTCTAAATTGCAGGTATCCTCTTGGCACAGTTAGGCAAACGCAGGTAATTTGTATCATAGGAGCCCTGCAAACTGAATGGTTTCCAGTTGATCAGACTTGACATTGCCCAAGAATGATGCCCTTGGAGCATTTCCTAATAAAAACATTCATGCAATACTGCCTAATCAAAACCCTCTCCATTTTCAGGGGTTTACCTATTGATTGAATGTAACCAAATGTAGACACTAATCTGGGGTTATTAGGTGATTTTTCCAAGGTCATTCAAACTGCAAAGGAAGAGAACCAATGCCCAAACCCATGTCGTCAACCCCTACGTCTTCAGTTTCCATCTGTACACCAACACATCCACCCCTTCATCCCTTTTCACTTAATTTAGCATTAGACTTGCACATGTAGTATGGCCTCTTCGAAATGGTACTCAGTACTTTCTGTTCCTAACTTCTCTTCCTCCTCTGTGCTATGTCTTTTCTCTTTGAGAAAATACTAGATTTCTGGGTGAAGACAGCAGATTGAGTACACAAATACAACCTACCCAACTAACAGTTCAGAATGTGGATTTATTTTTTAAGGTACAAGCCCTCATTTCACCTTTCTAAACCATCTTGAGTCCTGAACAATCATAGGACTTTATCTCTTCGTACCTGAAACACCAAGCTCTCCTGGTTTTCCTCCCATCTTACCAGTGGCTTCTTTTTAGTCTCCTTTAGTGATTCCTTCTCACTTTCTGGCTTCAAAACATGGTTCCAGGCTCAGTTTTCCACCCTCTTTTCTTCTCTTCTCAGTCTACCCTCATTCCCTAAGTCCATAAAACTAGTTCCATGGCTTTAAACATCCTCTATACACTAATGATCCATTCACTCCAAACATGTCTAACAGGCATCCCAAACTCAACATATTCAAACCCAAGCTCCTAAGCTCCCAAGGCCTCTCCCAGACTTCCCGCTTCACATTTCTCCCCATCTCATCACGGGGCAGCTCTACTCTTCAAATTGCCCTCCTTATTCTCTGCTTCTTCCCTCATCCCACCAAGGCATAAGGAAATTCTGTCAACTCTTGCTTTGAAATACATCCAAAATTGACCACTTCTTCCCACCAACTCACCACCATCTCTAGCTAAAGCCATCTGCTCATCCTCCCTGCTTCCCACCCCCTGGCTCCCTCTCTCAAGATTTTCAACACAGAATTTAGAGTGATGTTTTTAAAATAGAAATAAGCTCATTAAAAACATTTGTTCACATCCCTTACCACTCACTCAGAGAAAGGCCAATGTTCTTCCCAATCCAGCTTGAAAGTATGATGGAGGCCTGCACAGCCATCTCCCTGACTCACCCACCACACTCCCACACCTGCCCTCCCCTTAAGCTACAATGGCCATCCTGGGGTTCCTTGTGGTTCCAAGAAGGCTCGGGCCTCAGGGCCTTTGCAAGTGCTGTACCCCTAATTAATGTCTTCTTTCTTTAGATGTCTGTATGGCTTCCTTCCTTACTACTTTGAGATCTTTGCTCAAATGTCACTCTAAATAAGACAGCACCTCTCACATTCTCTGTTGCCTACCTGCTTTATTTTCTTTCTAGCCCTTACACCGTGTGTAGATATCTGTTTGTCAGTCAGTCTCCCTAGATAATAAGCTCCAAGAAACTGGGAATTTTGTGTTCCCAAAGCTTTAGGCATGCCTCGCACTTTGTAAACGCTAAAAAATTATTTGTTGGGTAACATAGCAAAGGAATCAGTGAATACTGCTTGAGTATTGTTAATTCTCTGAAGGAAAGCTTGTGTAAGGGTTCAGAACAGCGCACCCCCCACACACACACACACACAAAATGTGTTACTTTCACATGCGAATTATTTTGAGTTGAAGGCCATCAAGACCCTATGGATGAGCCCTATGAGAAATGTTTACCTCTCCCTTAAAGGATTGAAATTAGAGGACTTGCCCACAATAAGAGTTATCACCAGAAATCGCCTTTTTATGACTTATCTATAGGTCAGGCCAAACTTCTAATTATTGAACATCTGCTCTTCTTATGGTCTTGTAATGACTTTCCTCCCCTTGGAAGCCCCAAGGCACCTTATCTCATCCTTAGCTCAGAATGCCATATATATCTCATTTTAATTTTCTGTTCCTGAACCTCTCATGTATATGGGGTCTCTGACTCTCTCATGTGTGTGGGGTTCCCATGCATCCATATGTAATTAAATTTAGTTATTTTCTCTTGTTAATCTACCTCATGTAGATTTAATTATTAGACTAGCCGGAAGAACCAAGGAGGGTAGAAGAAAGTTTCTTCCTCCTCCGCACTTGCAAAAATGAAGCATATGGCTACCCAAAGAACAGAAACTAGGTGTGTGTTTTTTCAAACCAGCAAGCATACTTAAGGGATGAACCAGAGAAATTAGAGTTTAAAAAGCTCTGAATACATTCTTGAGGGACAAGCTCATTTTGTATTTTAATGGGCTCAAATATGCACATGTGCTCCCAGAAACACGTGTGGAGAAAAGAAAGCCAACTCTTGTTTATAATCTCCAGATAACTTTAATGTAGTTGTGTTTTAAAATAGTTGACTCACTGTTGCCCCTGTAGCTATTATTTGGATCCTGGAGAGACAAACACACCAAACTTTGTTGGCAGACTTCTAGAAAGAGAAATTCAAGGGCTAATCTCAAATGTTTGGGGTCAAGTCTTGCAAGGAATGTAGCTCTTCATCAAATTTAAGGGCTTCCTCTTTAGAGAGACGTCCAACCTAATCTGAGTCATGAAGAAACAAAGAGAGTAATTCCCCAATACCAGAGTATACGTGACTAGTTTCCAAGTAACAAATTAATATGCTAACTATCCATAATTACTGCATTAATAAGAAAGATTAGAATCAGACATCTTTCCAGCAATAGAAAAAACACTGGATTTGTGTTTAACATGAACTTTTTCCCTTCAAGCATTCTCATGTTTATTAAAGCAGCCATCATTAACAGACCTCACAAATTCAGACTTAGGGATCATTCACTCAAAATGGGCTAGCTAATTTCATCTTGGTATAACTGATGAAAAAAAAAAAGAAAAGAAAAGAAAGCAATTAAGTAGTATAAATAAAACTGGCATGCATAACCTAACATGCCATCATATTTTTAAGGATCTTAGAATAATAATTACCTGCATGAAAATTGCTGCTCCTGATAACAAATGAGAGCCCCATGTTGAATGAGGCAAGTTCAACAGTCTCAATTTCGACAATTTTTTTTACAGCCGCGTCATGCTATGTTTCTGAAAATAATACACTTAGTAAAACTAATAAAATTCAGTCAAATAGTATTTCTGGGATTTCATCAGCTCAGACTGGCTTTCTGTCTCCACCACAGTAACATTCTATACGGTGACAGTATCTGGGCTGGGAAGCAAAAGACTATCTGCTAAGAACAACCAAGAGAGTGTGTGTGTGCATACAGGGTCTAGCACATTTTGCAGTTAACTCAGAACACAGCCGCTCCACATCCTCAGACTGACGGCTGCCTGGCCAGCAGCCAAGGAAGGCAGCGCATGAAGAGCTTTCAGCAGTACTTGCTCCCAAGGCCGTTTTCTGCTGCTCCCATGGACATGATCTGCTCCTGTAACCAAGCAGCACATCTTCCTCCCATCTGCCTGAGAAGGTGGCTGCTCTCTTAATGAGATAACCCCTCCCTATGCTTGTGGGCATAGAATATTGCTCGCCTTTGGCAGGGGGCTTTTCCTGAAGCTTCGACCAGGCCACTGCTGAAGCTCCTCTGCCAGGTGAGTAACAAATGGTATGTCGCACCCTTCTGGTCCTCCCTGGTGGTTTTTCTGAAATATCCCAGGTGCAGGTTGCTAACCTGGAGCTCCTGCAGCATTACACACCCATATGTTTATATCTTTCAAGCTCTGAAATTACTGTACAGTATCCCAAGAAAACTATTTAAAGTTAAAGAACTCTTATTTCAAATATAAATCTTAGTATATGTTTAAGGAACAATCTCATTATTTGTGATCACACTTCGTTCTGACTTAGACTACTATATTTTCAAAGTTACTGTTCACAGTGTTCTTTATCTTCTTCCCCTGGATAAAAAGCGGAAGCTACCAATAAGAGGTTAATTCAAGTGATAGTTAAAATTTTTTTCACTTGCAGATACTGCTTGATTTACCTATACATTATTTGGTTTTCAAAATTTTTATCTTATTATAATAAGAACACTTTAACATGAGATCTACCTAATTAACAGGTTTTAAGTGTACAATATTGTATTATTTTTTGTTTTCCCCCTCTTTAATTCACCCTCCCCCCACTTCCACCCCTAACCTAGGGATGTTGCCATCTCCCCTTAAGAACTGGATCTCTGAAGGCGGGGCATGCGCTCCCTGCACACTCAGAGGGCCTGGCACACCCGGGGCATGGTCCATGGCTCCACCTGGGGCGTGAACCCAGGACCTTCTGCATGTAAAGCAGACATGCTAACCACCATACTATGGAGCTACCCCCAATATTGCCTTGTTAACTACAGGTGCAATGGTGTACCAGAGATGTCTAAAACTTATTCATCTTGCTTATCTGAGACTTTATGCCCAATGAAAGACAGACAAAAGAACCACAAGACTAAGAGAAAACAATTAAAATGACAACAGTAAATCCTTCCCTATCAATAATTACTTTAAATGTAAATGGATTACATACTATTCATTTTAAAAATATACTTCAGTTAAAGCAAAATAAATGGTCGATGATCAATTATGGAAAAGGACCAAGTCCAGTTTCCAAGGCCATCAGGGCTGCTAATGTCTTTTCACCCCTGGCCAGAGGGCAGAGGGAGGACCCAGAAGCTCACAGCCAGCACCATGTCCACCTTAGGAACATTCTGTGTACATCACAACACAGAGCATCCACTTGGTGAGGAGACACAGCGATAGGGAGCATGTTTGGATCTCCGGAAACCCCTTCTCTCTTCTTCCCCTCTTAGAAATACTGTGTGGAATTTCTAATTTTGCCTAGCAGCAGGTTGATAATAATGTGTGTGTGTGTGTGTGTCTATGTGTGGAAAACAAATGGCTCGCCTTCCAAGCTAGGAGGAACAGCTGTTTCTTACTTATTAGGATCAGAAAATAACCCTCTCCCATTTGTTATCCTGTCCAAGTCCATGAACATCCAATAGTTAGTGAATCGGAAAAGCTCAGCCACGCTAGCTCTGCAGAGAGGGACACACGAGAGGAGATGGGCAGGTCTCTCCCTGTTTGCCAGCAAGCAGCATCTCGCTCAGTGCCAGCTTCATATTTAAACTCAACAAGCCTCCTTGCAGAAAGAAAAACCTTAAGGCCTGAATCCACCTCCTCTCTTTAATGAGAGCACACATTCCTTCACCCTAAATTATTAAAAGGAGCCCACACTCTAAAGGGTGTTATCAAAGCAATTTAAATCATCTCCCTCAAAAGTTTGATGGAACATGCAGTCATTTTCCTTCAATCAGTGCCAGGCACAATGGAAGGGCAGGCTGTGCGATGCTGTGATCACGAGGGTGGACGCTTCCCTCCAGAAAGCTAAAAGCACAGGCACATGAAGGACACACTGCTCCATGAGACCCTTGGCATTCTCTTCACCACGCAACGTCTCTGTACTGAACGTCCTCGATTCCACCACCGTGCAGGCAACAGCCCTGGCTGCACTGCTGAGCAGCTTGCATGCCCCACAAGGGCAGGAGTGTGCTCGGTACCTGGCACACAGCAGACACCCAGCCAGTATCCACACTAAGGTACTACCGTGGTTGCACAGGAAAATCACAGTGCCACAAATCCTAAGTCTGCACAAGTCTCAGTTTCCTGATCTGTTTAGTGGGACAGAAAGTCCCACATCACAGGTCTGCTGGGAGAAATTCATGAGGTGACATATGTAGAGCACCTGGCGCATTGGGGCTAACTTCTCATATTCTCTGTATACAGGGACTTATGACAGATGAGTTTAGTCCAGACAGACCAAAACAATGGCCAGGAACATCGCTCTAGGTGGACCCCAGCTCCCCACAGGTCCTTCACTAGTCACTTCCCTCCAGGGCTCAGGTCTGCACATCTGTTAAATGAGGGGCATGCCCAGGGATCAAGGTCCTATGAGCAGACTCTATGTTTCTCTACCGGTGCACAGCCGAAGGCTCCACCTCGTAACGCTGCTAATCATCTACGAGGGTGGGGACTTGGCATCCACAAGTAGCAGGTGTGAAAACTCCCATGTGCTCACTCTCAGAGATCTACGGTCACACCATCAGCACTATTTCCCTGCCAAGTTCCCTCAGGCACCTACTATTTTTGAAAATCATAGTCCATGTTTTGCAGTTAATATGGCATTAGTCTGCTAACCTCTGAAACAAGTCTCCCCTCATCCAAAATAAATTTCTACCAATATCCCATAGAAGGCATAGGTCCATGTACATGTGGATACAAACACATGCACATGTGCGCACGCGTGCACACGTGCACACACACACACACACACACACACACATACCACTAAAATCACCGGAAAAAATGATGTGCAAATCTGATGGAGCTAGATTGAAAAATATAAACAGTGACCTGAACACACCTTTATCCTTGGAAACAGAAAAAACCCAGCCACTCGGAACAAAGACGGAAAATCTGACTATAGCTGTCCTCTAACATCAGCTCAGTTGGAAATGCGAGGTCTGAACCAGAAAGACCAAGGAGTAGCCTATACATGGGACCAACCCTACGAGGTACCAAGGCTCATTTATGCCTCCTGAGCCCTCAACTCCAACTTCACTACCTCTATTTTCTTAATCATACTCACATTTTATTTTGGTTAACAAATATTTGTTCCTCCAATATTTTTGTTTAATATTATATTGATTTTTTTAACTGAGGTGAAATTCATATAACAATATTAACCAATATAAAATGTACAATTCAATGGCATTTAGTACATTCATAGTACATATCGTGCAACCATCACCTTTATCTAGTTCCAAAGCATTATCCATTACCCCATAAAAGAACTCTATACCCACCAAAGAGTCACATTCTATTTTCTCTCCCCCAACCACTAGCACCACTAATCTGTTTTCTGGATATTTCATGTAAATGGAATCATACAACATATGACCTTTCATCTGGCTTCTTTCACTTAGCATACTGTTTTTGAGGTCCTTCCACATTGTAGCATGCATCAGAACATCACTCCTTTTATGGTTGAATAGTATTCCATTATATGGATAGACCATGTTTCATGTTTTGTTTACTCATTCATCCATTGATTGACATTTGAGCTGTTTCTACCTTTCGGACACCATAAACACATACAAACATTTGTTTGAATCCCCATTTTCAGGTCTTTGTTGTATATACCTAGGTTTGGAATTCCTGGGTCATAGTAATTCTGTTTAACTTTTTGAGAAACCATCAAACTCTTTTCCACACATTGAATCATTTTACATTCCCATCAGCAATGTATAAGGTTTTCAATTTTTCTTCACATCTTCACCAAGCCTGTTATTTTTTGCTTGTTTTGACTGTTGCCTACTCGTTGTAAAGTGGTATCTCATCCCCCCCTTTACGCAAAAACATGACCATGTGATTTATTGACATATAACTTATATACAATAAAATATACAGATATAAAGTTCAATGTGTTTTGACAATTGTAAAGACCTGCTATGTAACCGCTCCCCAAGACAAGATCTAGAGCACCTCCAGCTCACGAGAATGTGCCCATATGGCCCCTTCCAGTCAGCTCTCTCCCTCTACCAGACACAAACGACACAGTGTCATTTCATCACCAGAGGTTACTGTTGCTGTTCTAGAACTTTTTACAAACAGAACCCTACTGTAGGGGCTTCTTTTCTTTGACATGCTGTTCTTCACGTCCATCTGCCGTGCTGCATGTCTCAGCTGTTCACTCCTCTGTGCTCCTGAGCAGTAAGTCACAGTATGACTGTACCAGCTTGTTATTCATCCACCTGTTGACTGAAATTTTGGTGGGTTCCAGTTCAGGGCTATTATGAGTAAGGCTTCTATGAACATTTTGATCCAAACTCCTCTTGTTTTAGAAGATCGGTTCTGAGACCGTGGTTCCGGGAAAGAATGCAGCTGACTGCAGAGGCTGTAGCAGTGCCACATGGAAGATGGGCCCTCCTCAGAGGGGAAGGAAGAGCCTGTGAGTTTTCACTTAATGCATCTGGTGAAAGTGATGGGAGCAGGCAATGGGGGTCAGGAGAGGCTTCTCCTTAGTCCACAGAGCAATAGGAGAAGAATGCCAGCCGGCAGGCAGACACTGGACTACAGAACTAGGTTCCTATCCTTCCTGACATGTGTAACCTTAAGAGGAGGAATATACCAGTGTAGCAAGCTCACATGCCGTGATGGGGACCAAGGTTGATCCGCACAGCAAAAATATGCATGTGTGTGCATACATGTACACACACATATATATACATATATCATGTTATAATATTATATATTATCATATTCTATTTATATATGTATTTGTAGAATACACACACACCCTGAGTCATAAATTCCAAGGATTCATTAATCAAGAGTGTGTGTGTGTGTGTGTGTGTGTGTGTGTGTGTGTGTGTCTGTGAGGGAAGGAGTAGGAAATACTAAAATATCTCCTACACAGTGAGGAGTCAAAAGAAACTACTTCAGTCTTGCCTCTGGTAAACAGAGATATATAGGTTCAAGACCTGCTTTTTAAACTTGAAAGATAATTACTAATGGAGACAAGAAAGACAGACAAAACATTGTCCATAAAGTCAGACTGAAAGCAAAAGAAACAGCATAAAGTGTGAGGAAAAGAAGGAAAATAAGATGTCAGAGGACTATGCATACTACTTAAAACAACTAGTATAAAATGGAAATGTCTTTAATAATAGACAAGAATGCCCAGGATTAAAAAGGGAAATCCCAGTATGTGACCAAGGAACATAGGTAAATCAGATTAAAGGCTGGATAAAATGAACAAGAAGAGAAGCCTGGAACTCTGCCTCACCCTTGTTGACAGCCATTGGCAGAGGCAGGCTGGGGCTCCTGAAGAGGGGTGAACAGGGAAAGAGACCCCACGGTTGCCAAGTGGAGTCCAGGGAGACCTGCTAGCCATATCCAGAGGAGGAAGCTGGCAGAGAAGGAGCCAGTCGAGGTTGCACGTCTGGAACATTGACGAGACACCTAGAAGAGGAAACTGGGGTTGGAAGGCTGATGGGCATGGGATCAGAAGAGTTCCTCTGTCCCCCAGAACTTAGAAGGAGGAACCTGCAGAAACAGCACCCTTGGCCTGTGACACAGGACAAGAGGTTAAGGACACTGGGTTAGTTAAGAGTGTAGACATGGGAATATTCATTTATATTCAAAGAGAAAAAGCATCCCATTAGGAAAAGAGAGGATATATAGTGATAAAAGATAAAATTCACAATTAATATAGACTATCACTGCATTGGGGAGCATGATAGATAACACAACATTAAAATATATAAAGCAAAATTGTCAGGAAAAAGGGAGAAAATGAACAAAACTCTTTCCAGTGATAATACCTCTTAAAATATTTGACAGATCAAGTTCAAAAATACATAAATAACATAAAGTATTTGAATGTATACAGTTAAATTAACAGATGTATATATAAATATGTATAACATATAAACAGACACTCTCCCTTTATTCCAAGCATCTGGGGAACATTTATAAAAACTGATCATCTATTAAGCCACAAAAAATAACTTAAAAATTTCAAAAAGCAAAACCTGCCCACCACATTCAGTTTACAACATAATAAAACAAGAATATAATAATAATATTTCAAACAAAAAAAATCCAAACCACATGAAAACCCGAAAACGATCCTTTAACTGTTGCATATACAAACACAACATCCTTAGTAGGCCTGTTACCCCAGAGCCTATAGCACCCCACCTAGGAAGGCCTGCTGTCTGCCCAACAAATCCTGTGGCTTCCACTTGCTGTTGCATGGCTGCCTGTGTCATACCCCTTTACTATAAACAATCCCTGTTTCTAGGCCCACTCCCTTCATAGTGACACTTTCTCCACTGCTTATTTGGTGACTGACTTTACTCTCATAGAACCCTAGTGCAGAAAGAGAATTGGGAAAACTAGTTGTTCAAAAAACAAAATCAAATCTACAATTATAAATGAGTTTGAAAATATCTAAAATGGAAATAACCGAGGTAGATGGGATAAAGGGGGTCAAATTTAGGGGGCTACAGGGAGGGTGAAGTAAGTAAAGGGAATCAAATATATGGTAGCTGAAGGAAACTGGACCTTGGGTGGTAAACACACAATAGAATATACAGATGTCTAATTATAATGTACACCTAAAAATTATGTAATTGTATTAACTAATGTCACCCCAATAAACAATTTTAAAAAATTAAAATAAAATAAAATAAAATAAAATGGAAATAACCTATATCACAGTTATATGTACTCAGATGTATTCACAATGAAATTCATGGCCTTAAATATTTTTATTATTAAACCACAAAAATTAAAATAAATAAACTTAGCGATCTATGGCAGAAGTTAGAAAAACAAAGAAAGAAAATGAGAAGTGAAAAATAAGGATAAAAGCATAAACTAATGAGTCAGAAAACATTTAAAAAATTGCTTAAATAAATAACTGATAAATAAGTACAGAAATTGATTTAAGAAAAAAAGAGGTAATCTGGCAAAAAAAAAAAAAAACAACTTATAAAGGAGATGACATTATAATTATTTGTATAGTCGATGATGATATGTCAAGAAATCATGCAATAATCAAAATAATAACTGAAAATTAGTCCACAGGTCAGTGACATGACTGGACATAAGGGGAAATATTATATAAAAATTAAAAATCAACACCTTCCCTTAAAGCAAAAACCAATTAGAATACATAATGGGGAAAATATCAGTCGAAATATTAACAACAAGTTAACTATCTAGGACTAATCCTGGCAATAAACGTTTAGAAAGTCATAAAATATGTAAACCAAAGAAGAGGTACATATACTGTCTTCTGAGACAGGAAGGCTGAATAATGTTAAGCAACCAGTTTCGCAAACCAAGATGCAGATGTAACATTACTGGATCTAATCACTCTCATTAGAATCTGGGGGTGAACTCAACAAAGTAGATCTTAAGAATATGTAGAAGATTTAAAATTATTTTAGTTAAAATCATGACAGGGGTCACCTCAAGGTATTAAAAAGTTTAATAAAGCCATAATAATTAAAATTATGTTATTTTAATGAAATAATCAACACACAAAAGTAAATAAATAAATAAACTGAGTCCAGTATCAAGGCCAGAGGACACATAAGAATTGAATATACGATAAAGGTCTTAGAAATTAAAGACACCACTGTTTATCAAATAGCAATGGGAAAATTAGATATTGGGGAGCTAATTCTAGATGGATAAGCTAGTTTATTTCGGTTAATATACTAAGTATCATAAGTATATTTCTATTAATAACCATTTATTGGGTACTTAAGCTGTGTGCCAGGCATCGTGTCAAAAGATTTGCCTTCATTATCTCATTTAATCCTGACAACAACTTCTATGAAGTAGGAACTATTACTTCTAGGTCATCTATTCCAACCAAGTCACTTAAAAATGGGCAAACCCAGGCCCAAAGAATGTAAATGACTTAGCCAGGGTCACACAGCCAGACAGAGAGCTTAGATGAGTACTGTGTTCAACACTGTCTATCAAACCATACTGTTTCCAATTATCACCTTTAATAAATAAATGCAGCTTCCCAGAGTCTGCACACATGAGTTTGTAGAACAAGAGTAATTCACAACAGAGAGACATAGATAGAATTAAATAACGCATGCAAATGGAACTTCAGGGAGGTTTTTCAGAAACAGAAGTTAAGAATCCAAATCAGGCTGTGACCGGCCAACACTTTTGTCAAAATTGTAGAGAAAGCTTTTAATAGACAGCCATCCAGGACTTTGGCTCACTGCCCTTTTCTGCAAACAGCCCCCTACGCAGCTTATCTGATTCCCCAGGGCTCAGAATGGGTATCCGTTCTCCCTCTCCATCACAGCCTCTACATAGGGCCTCCCTGTAGTACCTTCCCCAGTGAGTTTGTATAGTGTCAGCCAAAGAAAGAAGGCTTCGCAACCCAGGGCAGGTTCAAAACAATGAGCATATTGCTAAGCATGCTACCTAGACAGAAACCTTTCAAAGACACTCATCATAAAGTGAAAGATATACACCCATGGGGAGACAACACACACATATAAGCACACCCTTGGCATCATGGTTTAGCAAATGTTTAAAAATGAAATATTCAACTGCAAAGAGGTGTGGGCTTTCTTTAGGGAGTGATGAAAATATTCTGGAATTAGATGGTGGTGACTGTTGTACAACATTGTGAATGCATTAAAATCTGCTGAATTATACACTTTAAAATGTTTACAATAATGAATTTTGTGTTATGCGAATTTTATCACAATAAAAAAGATAAAACTTTGAAAAAACTGAGAAGAAATAAGCACTTAAATACTGAACTACATATAAATGTATCTCTATATTTACATGTACAATTAAATAAGCAAATGTATATAAAGGCAAAAAAAAAACCCAGAAAATTCTAATTCAAAACTTTCCTTATTAAATACACCCAATAATCATTCCAATAATTAGGCACAAAATAAAATTGCAAAGAAAAAGAAATGTGGTCCAATGATGGACACACAGAATGGAGGCAGTGTAAACACATGCTCCAGGTTCCCACCTATCAGTTCAAGCTGGACTCCTAACCTACCATCACTGGCTCTCAATTACCCCATATTTAAAATGGGCACAATGAATTATGTAGTTTTATGGTCTTTTTCAACCATATGAACCAAATCATGCTTTAGCATTATTTTAAATAGATTATTTAAAGAAAAATCTAATAAACTGCTAGTCTCATCAGAAGAAGTATATCCAGAACCAACATGCTCCCAGGCTCAATAAACTCCCCTTTCCTGTACCCTCCAGCAGGATCCACTCCAGCAATTCGTGTTGTCCTAACCCGGTTAAGAAATTGTGGGAACCTCTGAATGTTGGGGTGAATATGTGCAACAAAGCAGGGGATGAGACAGCAGAACCAGTGTCCAGGAACTCGTCCAAAATTCAGGCCACCACACTGCCACCAGGCTCTGAGCATGCAGCATGATTGTCCTCGGGAGACCCAGGGTGCTTAAACATCTGTGAGTCTGAGATCTGAAATCGGAGGAGCACGAAGATAATTTCCAAGATGATCCAGCCAGCTCAGGACTTACAGCCAGGAAAAAGTACATGGATAGGATGCCAGACGATGCCAAGAAGTAAAAGGGTATTAGGAGTCAGAGAAATATGGAGAGTAAAAGCTCTGTTACTCCTATTTGGATGCGAGACAAAAGGCAAGAACCCTTTCAATCAAGTAAAGGATAGTGTAGAAAAAAGCTTATAAAGATCATCTCTGGGAGATCATTTCTCCTTGACAAATGAGGAAACTGAGACTTGGTAAAGGCTGAAGATAAGAACTCAGGGCCAGCTTAACCTGGAGCTAGCATGGCCACGGGCCTCTGGATTGGTGCCCAGTGGTTCCTGATCACATCTAGATGCCTCCTGTTGCAAATGCTCTTCCTGAGAGGCAGATGGAAAAAACCCTGGCAAACTCAGAGCCAGTTTCCTTGTTTGTGAACAGGATGCTATCAGCCCTATCTAGCTCACGGGCTAGAGTGGATATGAAATAAATCATTGTGAATGCTTGCAAACTGTAAATTATTGCACAGATGTAAGGAAATGTAATTATCATTTGGGCAAGTATTCTTAACGCTTATTTCAAGAAAAAATTTTGTAAAGGTCTATTAGAGAAAACGCCAGGATGTGTTATCCCAGTTTCTTTATCCAGGGGATTTAGCAGATATTCACATGCAGAGGTAACCAACAAATACAGAGCTGGATTTACCATGAAGCTATTGCAGCCTAAGCTTCCAGGACGCTCACTGATATGGGCCTCCTTCTAAGGTCTTGAAAGGGTCCTAGCATTATGTGCACATGGTCAGATGTTTTTGTAAAATTTGCAAGAGCAAGATAATTTTCTTACAATCAACTAAGATGACTATTTCTTCCCATTCCAGTTTTTTTCTGTCACAGTCCTTCCATTTGGTGGGGTGGAGAGGGGGAGGGCATGTCAGAGGGAGCTGTTATTTGGTATTTGGCTTTGGGGAATCTCAGGCTGGGAATACATTTAGTTTTGCTTTAGTGGGATATGTTTATGATGGTTCTCAGTCTCCCATATATTGCTGAGCTGCCCCGGAGTAGAAATAGCTTCCAAAAAATATCATAATGTCATCATTTCAAAGTAAATTTAATACAAGTGACCACAAGAAAATGTGAAATGTCTTCTAATCTTATAGCTCACGTAGCAAAAGGATAGAGGTTGCTCCAAATTTAACAATTTAAAAATTTACATGACATTTCCAATATTGAGTTATGAGGCTAAAATTAATTTTCTAAAGTATGAACTCTGAAAAAAAACTAATCAGTCAACCATCCTGGAAAAAAGAATGAATTAATTACCTTTCTATTCTCTCAATAGAAAAGAACATTTCAAATCATTGTTACATGAGGAGTCAGGCAAAAAATATAAGAGGAAGGATTGTAAAATTGTGACAGGTAGCTAACCAAAGGACACTATTTTCCTGGATTTTGTGATGTTTATGATATTTGTCAGCTTTTTTAACTTGTCAATTTTTTACAATTTTTTCTCATTCTAGGTAAATATTGACTTTTGCACCTAAAAAAAAACTCAGATAGTCCTTTCAGAAAAACAAATGCTTGGATTTTAAAGTATCTCCACCAAGGCCAAAAAGAAAATGGATTTGACCAAAAGCAGATAGAATGGTTATACAAAAAGGAAGAACTTTCTAACCACAGCAGCTCATAGAACCCCACCTAGAACTTTTTAAGTAAATACTTTGTCCAGAATAAATGGAAAAAACCTTAGTTGATGCACACTGATGCTGACACCCAGAGAGGAGCTCCTGGCTTTTTAAGTCCCATGAAGAGCCTAAATTTTTTTTTAACTAATGGATTTACATATATGTACCTATATATGAGAATAATACGAATGTGGCTTAAGGTACAAAAAAAAAAAGGAATAAAATTAGTCTGAGACAAAAATTGGAACCACAGATTAGAAGGAGAAAGAATCACCTGGCTAAGGAATATCCCAGCTGCTGCTCCCCCACCCCACTCTCGGAGGACTTCCCCAACAAATGCTACCACCCTCCTGTGTGTCCTTACACTGGAAATCATCAGCAGTTTTAAATTTGGGAGAAAATTATATATATTTTCTGATATCAGAAAAATCCATTTTCATTCTCAGAGGCCCTCCTGAGTTCGGTTCCTTCTTAAGCCTTTACCCCACATTGTCTAGTGCTGCTCCCTCCTGGCCAATCCGCAGCCTGTCTCCTCTTGGCAAACACTTCTCAGGTAGCCTCTAAGATTCTGTCCCATAGCAGGTAAGTCCATGTGGTGTTGGCCTCTTCTCAATGAACTCCCGCACCTTATTTGCTTTCCCTGAAACCTGATCCTCCCCAGAGGATCATCCCCACTTCCCACAAGGTTAACTAATCAGCCAAGCCCTGAGTCTATATGGGACTTTATTCCAAACCTCCAACCTGTTTGTACAACATCTCTCCCTCCTCTGCCCTTGTGCCAGGCTTTCCTTTGGCTTATGAACATGCCCTTTCATCCATCCATCCATCTATCCATCCATCCATTCATTCATTTAAGAAACATGGAATAAGTGCCCACCATGCGCCTGGTACAATGCTGAATGCTGGGCCTATAATAGGGAACCAAGAAAAACGCACCCATTCCTTTCCCTTCTCCCTAGCACCGCCCTGCCCACACTGCTGATTCCCTGATCCCATCAGGCTCAAAGGTCCCCACGTGGCTCTATTTCCAATTCCAAATGTTTACTAAACTAAGATGAACTCCATAGGTTTCGCTCTCACTGTTGGGAGTGCCAAGCTTGCCAGTTGTCACCAGGATAAACAAGATTTTGCCTGAGCCTTATCTCACAAAAGAAAGCACCCCACTGAATGAGTTCAGGATTTTTTACAGTGGTCTTAACCATGTGAATCTTGGGTTTGTCCTCACGAAAAAAATTCAAGGAGGACATGGTAGTCTAAGGAAGGTGGCATTCTCATTTATTATCAAGGAGAAACTTGAGAAAGAAACAGTTAACACATCAGGGGACAACCTGTGACCTGGACCCTACCAGGGATGAGAAAGTATCAGGTTCATTCCAGAACAGAATTGACTCCAGCAGGCAGCTCATCTTTATCCCTGGAGGCTAACCTGAAATATATGGGTCACTTTTTTTTTTTGATTCCAAATGAATTTTCAAAACATCAAGTAGAAAATCATAAATTGTTCCCACACAGGGAGATGGTTCAGTCAAAATGGATTTTTATATCAGAAAATATATATAATTTTCTCCCAAATTTAAAACTGCTGACAATTTCCAGCATAAGGAAGCATTGGCAGGATGACATTACAATTGACTTCAGAAAAGGCTCAATTCAGTGATATGATCACAAAGGAAAAGGTGAGAGATGGCAGACAATCACAAAAAAAGAGACAATGCATTTTTATGCTCATTAGAGTCGACCGAGAAGCTGCCTCATGGACCCTGTCATTCTCTGGGCCATCACTGCACGCAAAGTCAAATTCAGTCAAAGCCGCAGCAGCTGGTCTATAATTCTTTTCTCCAGCCCATGCACCTGCACGTGGTCATTTGCACATTCCAGGAGACGAACTGTTTTCCTGTCTGCACCAAAGCTGGAGTCAGGTGAGTCAATTCCTCCGAGCTAAGCAGCATTCTTTTTGATCTCCTCCCTCAGTGAGGTTGCTACATGCTGGAGATCTGAGGTGGCTGTCTCTATTCCAACAGCACTGTAAAGCGATCAGGGTTGCTTCTACCTATACGTTCACCGTGTATATGCTCTATGGCTGAAGGCAGGACCAGGAATCCGCCACAGTCTAGAGTAGGGGTTGGATTTCTCCTGGAGTAACTCTGATTAGGAAGGCCTTGAAGATTAAGTCATTAATTTTTATTTTTGAAAGCTGAAACATCCTACTAGCTCATCTAAGAATGAATTCTCTTTTTTATGGTCTGGCTATTACTGGTCTTCTGCTATAGACTGAATATTTGTGTCCTCCCAAGATTTTTTCAGTAGAAGCCCTGATGTCACAGTATGTGGAGGTGGGGTCTTTGGGAGGTAATTAGGGCATGAGGGTGGAGTACCATCATGGGATTTGTGTTCTTAGAAGAGGAAGAGAGCCAGCCTCTCTGCTCTCTGCCACATGGGGACGCAGCAAGAAGGCAGACGTCTGCACACCAGTAAGTGGGCCTGCCCAACCTTGCTGGCACCTTAATCTCAGGCTTCCCAGCCTCTAGACTATGAGAACTAAATGTCTGTTGTTTGAGCCCCCAGTCTGTGGTATTTTTGTTACAGCAGCCCGAGCCGACTAGGACAGCCTCTTATGGGATCCACAGGCTTAGCCCTCACTGTCCCCAGAGGAGATGCCTGGTCTTCCCACTGTGGAATAACTGTGTTTATTTTAACTGTGTCTTCTTCTGGTTTCTCCTACTTCTGACTACTCACACCTGTAGACCTGGGCATGCCCAACAGCCAGCCACATGGGTCCTGCTTTTCCTTCTCTTTGTGTATTCATGGGCTGAAGCAAGACCATACCACCTATGGGCACCTGTGTCTCTTATCTGTGCAGCACCCCCACATCCTTCTTATGGGAACGGAACTCCTCTTCTCTGTACTTCCCACCAGATGTGGAGCAGAATGACACCAAGTGGGCATGTGAAGCAGACCAGGTCAACCACAAATTCTAGACCCCTGACCCTAAGAAGGGTTCAGAGACAAGCGTGTGCCTCGAATCAGACTAGAAACTTTCCTTGGACTTCTCTGATGGAGCTTTCCCAGAAGAGCCCCTTTCTTCAGCTGCCATCTTAGTTATCACGTGGAGAAAGCTTGCCTATGACATAGAAAGGAGGGTAGAGTCTTAAAGACATCACTTGAACCCCAGGGATTTGGCCTAATCTGAAGCTGGACCCAGTTATAGGAGCTAATAAATTCCTATCTCCTCCTTTTCATGCTTAAGAGAGGATAATTTGATTCTGTCATTTAAAACCAAGAGTGTCTTGATACCTAGATAAGTATACTACTAAATCAGTGTCCCAATCCTGACTTTTTCACTTCTATCCTCACATGCTGCCTTCCTCTCTTGGTGGAAGTGGAAAGTAGAGGTGGGGTGACATGGTGACTTCATTCTGCTGTGCCACCAATCAGCCACGTGACCATGGGGATATTACTTAACATCTCAGCTTCCAAGGCTGTAAAATAGGGATAGTCCCACCTACCTCACAGAGTAACTATGAAGACAGAATTTGGGGAAATGAAGACAGTGCTTCTTGTGCCCTTCTAGGCTCTGAACCCTCTTCCCTCCCACAGCCTCAAGGGCTCCTCTTTCATATCCAAAGGCCAAAAGCTCTCAATAGGGTAGGAAATGCTCCTCTCTACACCAGTACAACGCATATTTAAAACAACATAATCCAAAGACCAATTAAAAGCATGCTCCAAGATGTATTGGCCAAACACAAATAGAAAGTAAGAACTCCAGGTTAATATCACAGAGGTTAGAGAAATAAAAGTCATTAAATTGGCCAGACAACTATTTAGTTTTGATAAAAGGTAAAATCCACAATGAAGACACAATAGTCAAGAAAATTTACATGCCAAATAACATGAAGAACGTTAACAAGGCTGAACATCACCCCTAGGCAGAATATTCTCCCAGTTCCCAGACCCAGTTTGCTCACCTTCCTCCATAACCCCAGGCCTGGGCACACCTGCATGGAAGCCTCTAAGTTCAGGCCTGTATAGAGCATCAGATAAGGCACAGCTCTGAAGTTAGACAAACAGGGTTGCAGTGGTTGAATAGTGTCCCCTCAAAATTCATGTCCACCAGAATTTTAGAATGTGACCTTATTTGGAAATAAGTCTTTGCATATGTAATTAAGTTAAAATGAGGTCATATTGGATTAGGACGGGCCCTAAATTCAATGACTAGTGTCCTTATAAGAAGAGGAAACACAGAGGAAATAAGGCCATGTAAATATGGAGGCAGAGACTGGAATGATGCAGCTACAAGCCAAGAAGCACTAAGGCTCACCAGCAGCCACCAGAAGCTAGAAGGGACAAGGAAGGATTCTTCCTCAGAGCCTTTGAGGAAGCACAGTCTTGGGGACACCTTGCTTTCTAAATCCCAGAAATATGAGAGGGTAAATGTCCATTGTTGTATTCCATCCAGTTTATGAAAATTTGTTATAAAAGTCCTGGGAAACTAATACAAGAATATAGGTGACCTGGAACAAGTCACTTAAACTCTGTGGGGTTCAGTTTCCTCATCTGTGAATAGAAATACTAAAAATAAGACCAATTCATAGGGTTGTCACGAGGATTAAGTGAAAGCACAGCGTGATGGTTAATTCTGTCAACTTGATCGGCCACAGGTTGCCCAGCTTAAACATTATGTCTGGGTGTGTCTGTGAGGGTGTTTTTGGGATGAGATGAGCATTTGTAACGTAGATGGCTCTCAGTGTGAATGAGCATCCTCCAATCTATTTGGGAGCTAAACAGAAAAAGAGGCAGAGAAAGGAAGAATTCATCCCTTTTTATCCTGACTCAGTTCTTGAGCTGGGCCATCTCACCTCACCTCTCCTGCCCTCCGATGGATTTATACCATTGGCTCTTGTGGTTCCCAGGCCTCCAGGTCAGGACTCAACTACACTACCCGCTTTCCTGAGTTTCAAGCCAATTCCTATAATAAATCCCTCTCACTGGATATATACACAATAAGTAACTAACAATATTTAAGAAATAATAATATAATTATACGTATACACAATAAGTAGTTTTATATCATAATTATGTTATAATAATGTATATTAATAAATTAATATTATATAATATAATTATATTATACAATAATGTATTATAACACAATTATGTGTTATATATTAGTGTTATTATATATATAATAATTAGTACTACATACCACATTTTGTATATTATCTATTATATTATAAATAAAGTATAATATATATCATATATTATACGATATTACTTATTGCATTTTATTGTATATAGTAATATATATAATGCTGTTATTGTTACTCATTGCTATAGCCCTCATCCATCCCCCTCAAAAGTGAAAAGGACCTGCCTAGTTTGACTTTCTCTTAAGTATCATCAGAGAGAAGTTAAGAAAAAATACCCAGTTATCTTAGGCTCAAAATACAACCTCTGCTCACAAATCAATCTTTCAAACTTAAAAGAAACAATGGATTTCAAGTTTCTTTCCCCTTTGTGTAACAAATATTTTCTTTCAAGGCTGAGCACACAAGGTGCAAAAGCAGTGTGAAATAAAACAAAATGAAGACCACAGATGGGGACTGGGATGAGAAAGAATGAAATTGTCATTATTCTTAAAAGGAGAAAACTCTCTCCTCTCATTGAGACAATAGTCTACCTTCTTTCTTTACAGCTTTACTTAAGTATAATTGACATACATAAAACTGCATATAGTTAATGTTTTGTTATTGAGTTGTAGGAGTTCCTTATACATGTTAGATATCAACCCCTTATTAAATATATGGCTTGTTTTCTCCCTTTTCATGCGTTGTTTTTTCATTCTTCTATTTGTTTCTTTTGCTGTGCAGAAGGTTTTCAGTTTGATATAGTGCCATTTGTCTATTTTTACTTTTGCTGTTTATGCTCCTGTCATCATATCCAAGAAATCATTGTCAAGACCAACGTCAAGAGCTTTCCCCCTTTGCTTTCTTCTAGAAACTTTAAAGTTTCAGGCCTTACATTTAAATCTTTAATTCATTTGGAGTTAATTTTTGAGTGTTGTGTAAGATAAGAGTCCAGTTTCATTCTTTTGCATGTGGATATCCAGTTTTCCCAACACCATCTGTTAAAGAAACAATTTTTCCCCATTGTGTATTCTTAGCTTCCTTGTTGAGAATCGGTTGACTATACATGTGCCAGTTTATTTCGGGGCTCTCTATTCTGTTCCATTGGTCTGTACGTCTGTCTTTACACCATGACCATACTGTTTTAATTACTGTAGCTTTGCAATATATTTCAAAATGAAAAGGTGTGATAACTTTAGCTTTATTTTGCTTTCTACTTTCTAATGGCCTTTTTCACTGCTTCCAGATCACCACAGAAATTTTAAGCAAACCGTGATGCAAACCCAGTCTCTTTACATCTGTGAAGTGCCCAGATTTACTGGCTCTCAGAATACTCACTCACCCTCCCACCTATCCATTCCAAATTGTGAACAGACATTTACAAATTGTGAACTGACCACTATTCTAAGGTGCTGAGGAGATAGTGTCAAACAAAACAGATAATGTCTCTGCCTTCATGCTGTTTATATTCTGGTGGGAAAAAAGAGAGAAGAGGCGCATAAACATTATAAAAACAAACAATAAACATAAGTGCATGGAGAAATAAGTGCTATGAAAAATAATGAAGCAATAAGAGCTTGGCGGGAGCAAGTCACAGGAAGTGGTGGGTGTGAATTATAGGAAGGGTAGTCCATCTTGCCTTCATGTCTACCTTTGTGCAATAAAATCCAAGTTTTCCTGAGGTTCCATGAATTGGAACAAAGCACAGGGACCCAAATTAAGGAAGTGAGCTCGGTAAGCTGGGCAACAAAAGAGTAAGGCAGCCACACCTTGAGAAAGAGAGAGTTCCATCATCTGACCCTGCAAAAGCAACCCTGTTTCCTTCCCTCTCTTGGCCCCATCTCGACACAAAGTCACCACAACAGAGTTAGCAGCATTATCTGTCCTCTTTCCTCAACCTGTAGATTGCTGGAAATGTTTTCTCCTTTGAGTCCTCGATGGAGCTGCGGCTGACAGCCCATATGTGTGACAGGTGCTGGGCTGTGTTCACACAAGGGCCACAGCGATCCTCAAACAGCCCTCTGACTCAATAGCTCTCACACCTGAGAGGCTGCAGCATCGCCTGCAGGGCTCAGTAAACACAAGTTCATCACTGGGTCCAAACCCAGAGCTTCCAGTTCTGGGGTCTGGGGTGGGGTCTGGGAAGATGCATTTCCAACAAGTTGACAGATGCTGCTGCTGTTGCAGATCTAAGGACCCCCACTCTGAAAACCCCCACTGTAAGGGAGGGATTATCACACCTACTTGACTAAGGGAGAAACTGAGGTTCTGGAGACTAAACCACTGCCAAGGCAGCAGAAAGCAAACATACACACAAGTTTCACATTGCTTCTGTGTTCATTTTATGGGGCCTCCTAGTATTGAAATCACTCAGCCATTTGCTGGGTGCCCTGCCTCCTGAGACAGGCCCTCACGACCTGCATCAGCCCCCTATGGAGAATAAGGACCAAAGCGCAGGGGCTGTGATCTGCTCACCTTTGGATCCCCAGGATGTAGGCTGGTCCCCAGCACACCACTGACTCAATAACCATGTTTTTGTGTAAATAACTAACTTAGCTTCAAGAAATTCTTGCCTTCACTTTGAAATGCAAATCAGAAGAAAGCCCTGAGCTTTCATGTCCACCCAGTACTTGGAGCATCTGCAGGCAGTTGAGCCCACACAAACACACCAGGGCATTGAGGGTGAGGGTGTTTCCAATCAAAATGCAATCAGCCAGGTGGCATCATCTCAGGTAATTTAACCTATTACCCTGTGCACCGATGTCAAGTGCAATGCTCTTGACAAGTGTCTTACAAGGGGATCTGTGGGAAAATTAGACATGTGAAAGTAGATTACTGACAGAAGCAGAATGTCCCTTGAAATGAATGACGTGCTAGAGTCAGCTATGCAAGAGCGGCTGTTAAATACTCAGAAACTGTGCACAAGCCAGTTGTCAAACACTGGTAGCTTGAAACTGACCATGGCAGGAATCTTAGCACCAAGGGGCCCACCACCACATACCCTGCCCTCTACTCCCCATCAGAGAGCTTGTTTAACAGCACAGTACTGCTTAACATGAACATGAAGATTCTTAAGTGTGGTGCTTGCTGTGCTTAGAAGCAGAAATTTCTGTGGGCGCATATCTCTAAAATGAACCTCTGAGATTAAGAGAGAGGTCAATAGAGGGCTATGATTCATTCTCTCTCTCTCTCTCTCTCTCTCTCTCTCTCTCTCTCTCTCTCTCTCTTTCACACACACACACACACACACACACACACACACACACACATTATCTTGTGAAAATTTTTTTTAGAAATGCCACTATTACATTTGACCATTAGAAACAATCAAACTTTTCATAGCTGATCAAAAGAATGCTTAGCTAAAGGCTCTTTATTTCATTGTCTTTTTCTACTTTCCGAAAAGAAACCTTTATTGTCTCCGAAGTACAAATGAGAACTAAGCTCCTAAAAATTTTTGCTCCACACGAACTTTAACATAATATTCTGCTGTATGAGAGAAGTCATAGACCACAGCAGAAACATCTCATTGTCCACCTTCATTAAATTCTTTGCTGACTTTCTTAACAGAGAAAAGAGAGATAGCATGAATAATTCAAATCTCAAGAAAACAAAAAAAAAAACTACATTTTAGCCAAAATTTTAACTACAGCCATAACCAGGGAGAAAATAATCCAGCCTACATTTCATTATCTTCCATTTCTCTGGCCTGTCTGAACCAGCTGAGAATGGCATTGAGCAGTAAAACAAATGGCCCAAGAGGGAAAAGGAATAATCCACAAACTATATAAACAGCTCCTTTTATGAGCAAGAGTTGACAGTGTTTGAAATTGGAGCAAGGTCTCCAATAATATTACAGAGGACTGGTATCTGGGAAGTGAAGTGAGTGATTACAAGAGGTTGCTTAGGCCTAAAGAGAATCTTATATTAAAAATCACAACAGAACATGTAGCTTCTACTCCAAGCAGTTTTTTGTGGCATTTTCATGAAATTATATGTATATAAAATTGTTAAAAATAACAAAGCAGATGAAAAACAGTCTTGTCGACCTTCACGGCTAATAACAGTAATGCTTTACATCAGTCCTGGGGTTTCAGCCAGCAGCAAACTCAATAGCAATAAAAATAATCATGCCCACATTTCTTCTCTGATTGGACTTCTCTTTTTTGAAGGTTCTTCTTCACTCTCCAGTAGGGTGAGCAAGCATTTATGATTATCTCCATTTTACAAGAAAGGACAGGCAAGCACAGGCTTTAGGTGATTGGCTGGGTGTCATGGATGTGATAAGTGGCAGAAAGGGAATCAGTCCCAGGCTTCCAAGCATGTTCTCCCAACCATGCCACATTGGCCCTCATCAGCCTTGTTACCATGCCCACCTCACCAATGGGCAAATCAGCAGTTGGCTGCAATGTCTCTCACCAAAGCCTCACTTTGGTGGCACAAAGTACATCCATACCCAGGGAATCCTGCAGTCAACTTCCTGAAGTAGAGTTTGAAGGCTTGCAGGAGAGACTCATGGGGTGATAACTGAGGCCAGATTTTCAATAGCACATTCTTGCCCTTCGATTCATAAAAATCTGCATGACATCTACACACATAATAGAAAAGCTAAAAAGATACCTGATAATACCAAGTGTCAGGAAGGATGTGGAGCAACTAGAGCTCCATTATATTGCTGCTGAGAATGCAAACACTCACCATATGGCCCAGCAATCCCACTGCTAGGTTCTACCCAAAAGAAAAGAAAACATTTGTTCACAAAAAGACTGTATATAAATATTTAATAACAGCTTTATTCGTAATTGTTCCAAACTGGAAACAACCCAAACACCAGTCCATACATTGGAAAACACTCAGCAGTAAAAAGGAATGAACTCCTTCCTAATAGATGCAACCATGGGGATGAATCTCAGAAGCATTATACTGAGTAGAAGAAGCCAGACCCAAAAGGCCGCATGCTGTATGATTCCATTTACATAATATTTTAGAAAAGCAAATCATAGAAGCAGAGAGCAGGTCAGTGGCTGCCTGAGGATGAGGTTAGGGAGTGACTATAAAAGGGTAGTTTTGGGGTGATAGAACCATTCTTATCTCACTTCGGGAGAGGTACATACACTGTTAGAACTCATGGAATTGTATACCTACAAAGGTGAATCTTAATGTATGAAAATTAGACTTTGGTAAATCTCACTTAAAAGAAAACCCAAAATGAGGGTTAGAGGTTTTAAATTTCATTCCCGTAAGATCAGATTCTTTAAAAAACTGCTTATGGAGCTTTAGCAAAGCCTGTTCCCTAGATACAAGGTGTCTGGGATTGTGAGTTTGGGTGCAGGTGGCTAAACAGGACTTGGGTCCAGTGTGCCAGCAGCTAGCAATGCCTCTCATGTGAGTATGCTGTGCCTTAGAAGTTCTGGGGGTGGTGCATTTCTTGCATTATAGCACCTGGGACTGGTATCTGGTGTCAGGGTGTCCAGCTGGTACTGTAACTGTGGGTTTTTTAAAAGAGAAAGTGCAGCACCCTTAGGCACAAAATATAGAAATTAATTGGCAGCAGATTGTTATTCTCAGCTACTATAACACATTCGAATGGGTCTTTAAAAGCTTTTCTCAGCTTGCTTTAAAAATGAAATTTGATATTATTAAGACTCTCCAGTATAAAACAATTATATAAGTATAAATGGAAGATTCATTTAAAGAGTCACAATGAGATGAAATCCCTAGAAAATGTCTTCCTGGTCTTTTTTTTTTTTTTTTAATTTGACTAAGTAAGGTCAGATAAGATGAGGACAGAAGTAAGCCAGCATGCAGAATTTAAATTATTTGAATCATTTTTTTTTCTTCCTTTTTTTTTTTTTTTTTTTTTTTACTGCAGCTGAACTTCAGAAAGTGGGAGGGGCAACAAACATCTTAAACCAAAGCTAAGCTCCTCTGCTCTATTTCAAACGGCAATTACTCTTCAACTATTTTTTTTATCCATCCATTCAGCAAACATCTACCACCTCAAACAAATTTGCTAAAAGAGGCAGAAGAGTGTGGGGGTTTGGAGCACAGCTTATAAACTGAGAAATGCGGGAGCTAAGTGAGTGTATATCAAGTCCATTATATTATTTTCTCTACTTCATGTGTTTGGAAAATTCTATAACAAAAAAAAAAAAATTGAGAGACAGAAATGATTTGGGGTGGTACGTGAAAGAGAGAGAACTATGCAAGAAGCCAGAAAGCTTGGATGCAGATCCCTGCTCATCCACATCTGCTGTGTGCCCTTAGGTGAGTTTCTTAACCTCACTGGGCTTCCTCTTTGTGAAATGGGGCTGGGCTAATAACACTATCTATTCACAAGATGTTGTGAGTATTAAATTAGTTTAAACCACATTTGTTAAATTATTTGAATTACTTTTCTTTCTTTTTTTACACAAATATCTGCTATTATATAGAGAAATGATATATATATGCACACATGTGCCTTCATGCATGTACATGCACACACACACACACACACACACACACACACACACACACATTTCCTGAAGCCTCTGAATCAGTACAAAGCAGTTCACAAAATATATGAAATCTCTGATCATAAGTTGATATCCTGCTTTGTGTCTTTGTTGGGTTTTATAACAAATTTATCAAATGGGCTGAGTTCCATGGGGTAAAGACAATGGCTTCATTTTTCTTCCATCACTGCCACACACTGTCCATTTCCCTTCTTTGCCTGAAGACAATCTCAGACAGATCCCTCAGCCTTTGAACAAAATACATTAGGAAGTTACAACTTGGTTTTAGGATTTAAAAGGTGCAGTACAGTCCAGTGTGAACATTTCAATTCACATCTGATTCCCAGTTTCATCCCTCTCCTCAGTTTAAGCCCACAGCAGGTACTCTAGGCTTCCTCCTCCCTCACCCCATCTCCTGGCTCCTCCAAGATTGAGGCAGAGAGAGAGCGAGCAAGAGAAGCAAACACCTGCCTTTTAAATTTGCTTTACCTCTTAGCAGGAGATCAAAGGTCAGGTCTTCTGCAGAGCACATCTGAGGGGTCCCCCCAGGCTTCCACACCACAGGGCTCCCTGATGCTGCCATGAGCTCTCCAGCTCTCTCCAGTCTCTTCCTGAGACACTTACTGGTCCTGACCTTGGTATTCTCAGTGTCCAGGCCCTCTCCACAGTAGATCCCCTTCCAGCCTGCCCTCTGCCCCCTGACCTCCATGGGTCTACAGGAGACTCATACCTGCTTGCCATGTGGGGGTGGCCACCTGCCTTCAGAATTCCCTCATGTCCAGGTAGGTCCCCCCAATCCAGAGGACTCATGGCAATTTCTTCCACAATCCAGAGGATCCCAAGAACATTCTCATCAAACTCTGTTCCCTGGTATGAAGTCAGGCCTATGAGAACTAGAACTCTGCAAGCACCCAGCCAAAAAGGCAGATGCCAGCCCCCTCTTCTGGAAGGCACACTAATCTCCATGTGCACTCTGCTTAGATCTCCTCATTTAACCTGGGCAGGGGTCACTCTTGTTGGGAGAAAAAAAGAAACACCCATCTCTTCTGTAACTCTCTCCTCCATGAACTCATCTTATCCTGATAGAGGGTAAAGTGTCATGGAGTGTGCTAAACCAGTCATGCGATCTTTCAGTGGGTCCTCCCTTGAAGAACGGAAAATCCTCTCCTATTGCTTAGCTTGTGACCAAAAAACAGGATTCCCAAGAAAAAGGAAAAGCCCCCTTCAATGTCCCATTTCTTGTTTTTAAATAAAGGAACCAATTATTCTCTGTGGCTTTAAGGAATAAACAAGATAAAGGCTAAGAAAGAGCCAGAACACACAGGAGACAGAGTTTCAAAATCTATCAGTAAATGAACAGAAGAGATATTTACTGAAATGGATACGAGAAACATCATCTCAAGGGAGAGCACATTTCTGGAAATACACAGGCAAGTAGCCTTGAAAATTGCTTTCTGATATTTCCTGCTGAATTTTCCCTCCTTGATAAATTATTTTCAAGTCATTTTCAGCTATTAGGTTTATTTACGCCCATTTTAAAGACTACATGACATCCTGAAACATATATGACTTCCTGAAGGGGAGGAAAATAAAAAATTCATAACCAGGGAGATCAAAGTTAACAACTGAGTACCCATCGTCATTCCAGGAAGGTGTGGAGAGTGAGAAAGGTGTCCTAGCAACAGCAGATCCCATGGTTCCTGGCTTCAGCTACTGCCCATGTGCAACCAAATCTCCACATACAAGTAGAGGAACCCAGGAAATAAGAACCAGAGCCTGCTATATGGCCAAACCTTGCCAGGAGCTTGGGAAACTTGCAACCTAACAAAGGAAACAGGCAAGTTAAGGAATGTACACTGGGATGCGCATTGTCTGCTAACAGGAAATACAGTGCTTTGGGAACATGAGGACAGCACTAGGCATGCCTTACAGGGAAGCATTCCTGTAAGTTCTGAAGAGAAGTGAGACAGGCAACAGGAGACAGAAGGACCTATATTCTTCTCTTGATTAACAACACCATTAAAAATGACACCATTTTAAATCTGAGTCATCCTCAATGCTTCCTATTCCTTCATCCTCCACTATTGAATTCTCACCATTTTCCCCCTCTCAATTTAAGCCCCCATCTCCTCTCTACACCCAGTGATATCATTTGCATCCAGTCCCAGCCCTCACATGGCCTTGGGAAGTAGCAGAGCTGGTCTTCCACACTGGATTTCTCTCACCTTGTCGACTTGACTTAAAGTTTCTTAGTTGTCCTGTGGTAAGCTGAATAATGGCTCCCAAAATGAGTCCACATCCTAATCTCCAGAATCTATGAATGTTACTTTATATAGCAAAAGGGGCATGCAGGTATAAATTAAGGATCTTGAGATGGGGAGACTACCTTGGACTATCTGGGTGAGTTCCATGTTGTCACGAGGGTCTTTACAGGGAGAACAAAGAGGACTAAAGACGGAGAAGGCTGTGTGACCACAAAAGCAGAGATTAAAGTGATGTAGCTACAGCCAAGGAGTGGCAGCAGCCTCTAGAAGCTGGTAGAGGCACAGAACAGATTTGATTCTCCCTTGAAGCCTCTAGTAGGAACACAGTCTGCCAACACCTTAATTTCAACCCTCTAAGACTCATTTCAGACTTATGACCTTGATAATTGTAAAATAGTAAATC
Source organism: Eidolon dupreanum (assembly GCA_028627145.1). Lineage (NCBI taxonomy): Eukaryota > Metazoa > Chordata > Mammalia > Chiroptera > Pteropodidae > Eidolon > Eidolon dupreanum. The sequence goes on from CM053501.1 coordinate 18,406,037, forward strand.
TGTACTGTTTTAAGCCACCGTGTTTGTATTAATTTATTACAAAAGCAATATAAAACTAATATGTGGCCTCGTTTCTTGAAAAATACCGAACTCCCAGCAAACAGAGGTGACACCGACCTATCTCCCACCTTAGCTCCCACCACTCCTCCACACACAGACTTCATGTTCAGCCATCTTTAACTCCTTAACTCTTCCCCAAGGAGGTCAGATTGTTTCTAGCCCCTAGTCCTTTGCACATGCTGCTCCCTCAGACAAGAGCACCCTGTGCCCTTCTCTATGCCAGGAAACTCTGCTCATTAGTCACACCCCAGGTGCGATGCCACCACCTCTGCTGAGCCTTCTTTTTCCTCCCTGTACAAAGCTGGCTACTCCACACTCTTGTCGCATGGTACTCCACACAAAGATGTTCTTCAGAACTTATTATATTTTTACAGCGACTCTATTAATGTGACTATTTGCCCTCATCATCCTGTAACCCCAGGGTCATACCAGCCTATGTAATAACAGCGAGGAACCCTAACAATGCTGGGAGAATGACATCAAGACTAGGTAAACACAAGACTTTAACTTCATGTGTGGTTATATCCTGAGGTATTTGAGGTTAGGACTTTAACATATGAATTCCAGAGACACAATTTAGCCCATAACAGTCCCCAAGAATTAAATAATGCTATGTGAACACCTGCAATTTGCTTGCCAGTAAGAAGTGACATGTACATAATGGACCATTAATCCTCACGTTCTTCTTCACCACCACCATCATCATGTGTAAAAGGCAGAGCTTCCTAGCTAGGAGTTGGGGTTTCAGGGGTTCCCAAAGTATCAGCCCTCTTGGTGCTCATGGCTTCTAGAACAAGGGACTGGGCTCATCACCTCCAGCCCCTGCCCCTGTCACAATCTTATTCCAGTGGGCTATACAAATGCCATCATTTCCATAGAGGTGGCAATGTGAAAAAGATGAGATAATAATAGTAACCACCACCTATGGTTATTGAGAATAATAAACAAAGTACACATACAAAACACCTGGTACAGAGGCCACACCTACATAGAAGAATGCCCAACCTGTGTGTATTACAGTCGTCATCACTGGCATCATCAGCATCACTGTCGTCATTGTCACTGTGATCGTCATCACTGTTCTCATCATTGTCATTGCCATTACTGTCATCATTGCCAGCTCCACTGTCATCATCATCACTGCCATCATTATGGCTAACAGCACCAGAGTGAACTCCTGCCAGGCACCGCACCAAGGGCCCTGCACATAAAGCTGACCTTCTAGGGGCTCCATACGGTGGCTTCAAGATGTCAAATAACTTACTCAGGGTACACAGGTGGCAGGTAGAGAAACTGCAAGCTGCTTTGTTCAATGACTTTGATGTCCAAAACAGAACAGGTCCCAGGGGTCCTGCCTGGGAGACTATAGAATGTATCTTAAGCCATCATTCTCAGACTTAACTGCACACTGAAACCACCCAGGGAACTTTAAAAACCTCTGATACCCAGCTGCACCCAAGGTTTCCAATCTAACTGGTCTTCATGCAGCCTAAGCACTGCTATTGTTTAAATCTTCCCAAGTGATTCCAAAGTGCAGATAAGGTACAAAACCCTGCTCCAAAGCCAGCTGCCCCCTCAGGAAGGTGGTGCTTCCTGTGACAATCAATAAGATACAATCTCTATATGTTAAAATCTAACACCTGGGTTTTAATCCTTTTGGAAATTAAACCAGTTTAAGAGATGAAAAAGAAAATAACCCTTGGGGCCAAAAAGTAAAAATTCTAGGGAACAAGAAGGTAGGGTATAAAAGGGATAGATAGAGCATTTCTAGGAAATTGGGTCCCATAAAAGCAAATGCCTTGGCTAAAAATATTTTCCCTAATTTCTTTTGACGAATGGATCCCACACGCTGAAATAATGAAGGCAAAGGCTGAGTGTCAGTCAGCCACCTTCTCAGCTTCTAATGTCTTCACGGAGACACCTCTCTTGGGAGCCAGGGGTGAATGGCAGAATTATGGAAGCATCATAAGATTTATAGAAGCCCCAAATTGGAAGAGACATTTCAGATCCTTTGGTTTGATCTCCTACCCAGAGGAGGAAGCTCCTTGACAATATCCCTGCTGGTCTGCCTTTCATCCAGGGAGTTTCACTCTTTCTAGACAGCCCATCACAGTTTTAGACAGCACCAGTGGTTAGGGGGAGATCTGCCTTGATGCATCTATGGCCCCTGAAGTCACATGAAACAAGATATCCTTCTTCTACATGAAATTCCTACAAATATCTACTGACAATGATTCCCCACCCCAGCCCTCCCTGGCGTCTTCTCTGGTTCCTTAATATTTTTCAGGGGACAAGACAATAGCAGGTCTGAGTCCTCTATATGCACTTAAATTTGTTAATGTTCCTTCTCACATGTGACACTGTCTGCTAAGCACATTATCTGTTTGAGATCTGGAGGCTGCTGTCTTCATCTGCTTGGGCTGCTATAACAGAATATTATAAACTGGATGTTTAAATAGGAAACATTTATTTCTCACAGTTCTGGAGGCTGGAAAGTCCAAGATCAAGGTACTAGCAGATTTGGTGTCTAGTGAGGACCCACTTCTTGGTTTATAGATGATTATCTTTTTGCTGTGTCATTCTGTGGTGGAAGGGACAAGGGAGCACTCTCAGACTCTCTTATTTAAAAGAGCACTAATACCATTCATGAGAGCTCCACCATCATGACTTAATCACCTCCCAAATGCCCTGTCTCCAGATACCATCACATTGGGGATTTGCTTTCAGCATATGAATTTGATGGGGGCGGGCGGGGGGAGAGGCACAAATATTCAGTCTATAGCAGTCATCTAGGGCCACGGTAAACACAGTATCCAGAGGTTAACTCGGCCACCTTAAAAACTTTATCATCGTGGGCAAGTGGCATTACCTCTTGTATGCTTTAACAACACTTTATTAGGCCCTAGGGTATAGGACTTACAAAGAAATTTAAAGCCATCTGCCCACTTTCAAGTGGCATATAATCTGTTTGAAAAGACATTCATACATGAAATAGGAAAACATAACCCCTCATTCATACCTGACTAGAACAGTCTGCTTCTACTTCTCTCAAACTCCAGCTCCCTCCTTTACATGGAGACCTGCGGCTTTGATCCCTGCCTTTGACACTTCTGGGTATGGAATCTCCCAGACATTCAGATTTAGTCTCTCCTCCAGAAGGTAAGAGGTCCCTGCTCCAGCTCTAGCCATGAACTCATCCTGGATCCCCATCCTGGCACCTTCCTCCCAGTAAGGCCTGGGGAGTCTAAGGCAAGTGTGATGCAGTACAACCAGGAAGGGCTCCAGCTTCACTCTCCATGTATATATATACCCTGAACATCAGTCTCAAGAAACACACCATGCCCCAGCCCACAGCCTTTCAAGACTTGTTCTGTATGTGTCCTTTCTGCTTCAACTGTCTCCCCCAGTCCTTCATCCTGTTTCCAACTTGGCAAATTCCTATGAATGTATCAAGAATATCCTCTCTGTGAAGGTTTTTCTAAGCCTTCAGTGTCAATGGGAATGCTTTTCTTCAAGCTCCTGTGACATATTCCTAAACCCTCTCTATAGCACTTACTACATTTATTGTAATTTTTCCATACACACATCTATCAGCAGACTGAGAACTCCTTTGGGACTTATCCATGCTTTATTCATCCCTATATCCTCAGAGTGTAGCACAGGGCTTGGAATACAAAAGATGTTGTGTAAATATTTGTTGAATAGAATGGACTTGTAAGCTAGCATTATTAAGCCTTCATGAAAGAAATTGTTCTTGAGCTAAACCTTATCAGGCTAATATGAAACCGTAGAAGAGTTCATGAAGTACGAAGAGTTCACTCTTGGCTGTGAATCAGCATTGCCCTTTGGGAATTCTGAGCACAGTTAATGGCTTCAGATCTGGCAAAAAGCAAATGCTTCTTGTTGACATAGATGATGGGAAGTCAGCCTCCTGGAGGCCTGGCCCCGGTATTCTGTATCCAGGAAAAAGCACCAGAGACAGAAGCTTCTCCTCAAATTGGAATTTTTGGGATCTGAGCTCATGTGAACTCAAGGGCAGCTCTGAGTCTGGAGGAGTTCCCAGGATGAACCCTATCTCAGCTCCTGGATATTAGCCATGATGGGATGCCAGGAAAGGAGCAAAGAGAAGTGGCCATCAAGGTTTATGTGTAAAGGGGCCAATATGGAGGTCCAACAGAGCTGGCCACCGTGTCACACGGGTCTCTCAGGAGTCAGGCAGCCTGTCTGTGCCTAGGATGCCTTGGGAAAAAGTGATTCATGGAACCTAGGCAACACATGAAGCTGACCCACTACCAGCATAATTCCTCCTTTTGTCAAATTCCAAGTATCTCTAAAACTCATGGTGGGAACACGCACTGGATAAGCTGAGGCCTCTGACACTCCCCTCTTGGCATTGTCCTGCTGCAGACCCATCTCTCACATCCCCACTATGAACTGGAAGCAAGCGGGGGTGTTTTACAGGCACCATGAAGGGAGCATTGACCAAATGCAATTATTTTCCTGAAGCTGATGCTAATGCCATACCAAATCCATGAACATTAGTGAAAAAGTATAGTGTGGGAACCTTGCAAAAACCTATCAAACCTATAGCTTTTATGTGGTAAATTATACTGACATATCATTTCTATTTTTAATTCTACTCCCCCCCCCCCCGATAAATGGGCAGTGGAAGATCTGGCTGTGCTGGGAAAATACACTCCCCCTTAGAGAAGAAAAATTCATTAGTTAATCCACCTACTTGGAGAATTCATTTCCAAGGCTGAACTTTGGGGAGGAGGTTTTATAACAGATGCCCTAATAGGAAGCACGAATCTGTTCCAGATGGTTAATTACTTTTTATCATTCCTTTTAATAATAGTTAAGAATAGTAAGACAACTGGTGTGAAAAATGAGAATACAGAAGAATTAAATTGAAGTATCCTGCACCCATTTCCCCAAAAAGGAACATGCTGTAGTTGTATGGGGAGTCTTAAAATACCAGGTTTTAGAACTAGTGGAGGTCACAAATCATGAGCTGCACAAAAGGAATTCATTCTATGTTAACCAAATAACATCCCAGGAGGTGGTCACGCAGGGGCCACTCAAAGATCCATCATAGAAGCCGCAGAGGAATTTCTGTGGAACAAGGGTTAGGGAGAACCCGTAGACAAACCCATTCCCCCCCGGCCCCAAGGGCTTCACAAGCTCCATGCTGGAAGCCTTCAGCCCTCAGCTCAGGGCCTGGGACCACAGGACCCTGCCAAGCTGCCGGTTTTATCTCCCACCTCGCTTACTTCTCTTGTTTACCCACACTGATACTGAGCTACTGAGACACTGAGACATAGCAAGTCTCCCGGCCAGCCACCATGCTGTTCTCTCAACTGGAACTCCTTCCCCAGGCTAATTCACCTGAAGAAGTCCCAATCAATCTACAAGTTTCCCATGAAGGTCTACTTTCCCCGTGAGCCTATCCTCACTCAGTCTGCATGTCTGTCCCATTGCAAGCTGTAAATGCCTTTGGAGCAGGCAGAGACAAGCTTTTCTTCTTGGCATCCCCAGCCTCGCTTGATTCTTAATATATGATTGGTTGTTGAATGGGTGTTTGAAATGGACAGGAATCCATTGACAAAATGTTCTAACTTGAACATTCTGTGATTCTAGAATCATCCCACTCATTGACGTTGCCTCTCACAGCTGATGCTGGCAATGAATGAAACCTTCTCTTGGCATGAGACCATTTATATATATGTTATTTGGGGGAAGCTCTGGTTTTAAACCAGACCCAACATTGTCTCCTCTGATAGGCAACAGTAAGTGATTCTGTGAAAGCAGCACTGGCCCAATCTCATTTCCTGTTTCCAGCTTGCTGGATGACTTGGTGCAAGTAATAACTTCCTTGGGCTTTGGTTTCACCCAAAGTGAGTGCATGCACACCAGGGAGAGCCAGAACAATCCACAGGGAAGGGCATTGAGGGCCACAAGTCCATATTCAAAACCTCGTGCCAGACTGGGTTTCAGAATCAGAATTTTGGGCTTTTAGGAAGGTAATATGTTACCTTTACATATATGACCTAACACTCTCCAGTGAGCCTGGGCCAGTACCCCAAATGAACATATGAATATTCCTTTGGTTTATGTATAAACACAGTCAAACTAAATGGTATAAATACATACCAAAAATAGCCTTCTTTTTAGTTAAGGTTACCACCTTTCTAAAAAATTGTTATTAAAGATCTTATTTTTTTTTAGAGCAGTTTTAGGTTTACAGCAAAATTGAGAGGGAGGTGCAGAGATTTCTCATATACACCCCGCCTCCACACCTGCACAGCTTCCCCCACTATCATCATGCCCCACATTTGTTACAATTGATGAACAAAAAGGGGGCTACATAGCAGACCTGACAAGCTTAGGGGGCTACATGGCAGGCCCAGCAAGCTCAGTGGCCAAGAGTAACCACACAGGATGGTCTGGTCATAAATTCCTAACTGGGCAGGTCACAGGGGTAGTCACTTCCCAGGCCTATAGTTCTCTTAGTAGACGGCCAATCTTTACCTTAAGTGAGTCCTGTCAATTGTTCTTTTGCATCTAGGACAACATATGTTTAAAATGTCAGGATAATTTTCTTTTCCAGACCCCCTAAGGCAGAACCAGGATACTAAGACTCCAAAACTCCCTATTGTTATCTTTTAACCTGCATGCCATTTCATTTCTATTTGGTGTAAATGTTAAATGTTAACTATCTTGTTCCACCACTGTAAAAGAAGTATGTATCTCTCCATTTTACTTTTTATCCAGTCCTAGAGATTTCCGTACTTTACTTTCTCCTGCCTCCTTAATCTACCACCAATTGATTTCATGTAACATTCCTTACACTTTCTCCTTTATTTCTAAATGTATAAACAGAATTACAAAACTGCCATTCCCTGGAACACTTTCTGAAACTCTTAGGATCGTGTTCTCTGACCCGGTCCCCAGCTTTGGTTCAAATAAACTCTAAAACTTGTTTCTTTAGGTTTGGACTTTCTTCCTTTGACAAATCATTGAACCTACATTGAACATCATTATCATCCAAAGTCCAGTTTACATCAGGGTTCACTTCTGGTGTTGCACACTCTGTAGGTTTGGATACCACCTTTACTGGAGTTTCAGAACTGTAGATAAAAGATTACAAGCCTATACTACAACTTCTGTTATAATAGTGAGTATTGATCTGAAAATAAGAAAAAGATATGCAATGCATGATGCACTGGCAGTGGTATTACCTCCAGGGAGATGTCACACGTGGTAAGAAAAGGTGGTGCTCAGTGAGTCCAGCACCTCCACAGCCCAGAGGAGGCAACAGGCACACTCTGCTAGGGCTTGATCCCAGCCCACCACTGAACACACAGTTACACATGCCCACACGGTGACTGTACAGATTCTAGAACACAGGTTTAACAAAAGTAGCCCCTAATAACGGGTCAGAGACTTAGATATCTGCAAAGAACATGTGCTCTGAGGATGATGGTAGTAAGGCAAACAAACTAACAAACATGGCAAAGCCATTATACAAGGTGAAAGCAGTGACAATCTGATACAAATTCAGTAAGAAGAAAAGAATTTACAAGAAGAGTACTGTTGGTCCAGATCCACTATCATGAACAGTGACCTTCACCTAAAGAATACATTGTGCCTTGCACTATTAGCTAAGCATAGCAGGAGACCATCACACTTAAGACGACATATTAAAATGAAACAAAATTGAAAATGAATCTTTGCAATGTTTTCAGTGCTATTTAACATCATACTAGACATAATCTAAGTACCTTACAAATTGTCCTGAAATTAAATGATAAACATTTTGGTTGTCTTTTAAGATTTCTTACTCAATAGCAAAAGGTAAGAAGCCACCCTGGAGAAATGCCTGTGCTTTAGAGAGCAGGACAAATTAGCTGAACTATCACATGTTAAACAATCTGGCCACACATTAAATGCATTTCTTTGTCAACAAGTACCTTTGAAAAATGTAAAAACATTGGTGACAATTTGAAGAGAGAAACCTGAGAGGGATGCATGAACATGGAAGTTTAGTGTGCCCTGGGGTAAGGGTTTCTCAGCATGTTTCAGCTGTGGTATTTGCTAGATTCCATCTCCATCATGACACTCATAAAGTGCTATTTCTTGTGAGTCAATTAACAAGATGTAAAGTAAATTCATATTCTGAATTAAATGACTTCTTAAATGAGAAACTTGTTCCAGTGCAGTTCCTGATGGAATGGCTGCTTTGCCTGAATAAAATCAGGGTTTGGGGGGCAAGTTTACAGAGACAGCAGCACAGTGAAATTCATTCACTCCATCTCCCTGGCAAGTGACTGTAGCAAAGGGCACCAAAGGCTCCAGGATATCAACTGTAAAAATTCAAGATACTTAAAATGTAGTCATCTTTACCAAACTTCTTCAATAAGGTCGGCAGTGATCTAAATCGTCTGGAACACCCAGAAGTTTGCTGGTTATCTTGCATCGAAGAACTTTAGAAGAGTTATAAATTAAAAAATAAATTACAGTAGTCACCCTTTATCCATGGGGCATGCATACCAAGATGCCCAATGGATATTTAAAACCTCAGGTAGTACTGAACCCTATACATACTATGTTTTCCTATACATACATACCTATGATGAAGTTTCATTTATAAATTAGGTGCAGTAAGAGATTAACAATAAGAACTAATAGAATAGAACAATTATAACGATATATTGTAATAAAAGTTATACGGCTTTGGGGCTCTTATTAAGTAAAATAAGGGTTACTTGAACATAAGCATTGCGATATAGCAACATCTGATCTGATAACTGAGATGGCTAAGGGACTAATGGGCGGGGAGCATACAGCATGGGTGTGCTGGACAAGGGCGGGTTCACACCTAGGTGAGATGAAGCAGAACAACTTGAGATTTCTTCATAGTATTCAGGATTTAAAATTTATAAATTATTGATTTCTGGAATTTTCTATTTAATATTTTCAGACCTTCATTGACCATGGGTAACTGAAACCACAGAAAGTGAAACTGTGGATAAATACAACCTCAGACTACTTACTGTAGGCGTTATATTTTGACTTATTCTTGGATGACAGGCAACTATCAAGAGCATATGGCATCCAGCATATATTTTCAGGAAAAGTTAACATACTTAATTTGTTCCCTCAAGGTAAAGATGGCATTTTAATGATGAATGAAAAAACAATGCTTTCCAAAAACAAACAACAGTAACAGAAAAAATCTTGTTCTACTAGAGAGGCATTTTGAAAATGTATATTTGGAAACATTTTCATGATTAATTATTTGTGGCTAAAAACATTATAATTTGATTTATAAAAACGCTTATCTGCCCATTTCACAAACTTGGAAATGGATTTTTCTAGTCTTTTAAATGTTTTCTAAATGAAGAATTTCCGTGGGTTTCAAATCTATTTGTTAAAAATATTAAAATGCAGTAGCTTTCAGTTAGTTTGAAAAAACAAGTGACTGACATCTTGAGAAATGAAAAGTTACTACCTGAATTTCGACAAAACCTTTGCATAATACATGGAACGGATTGAAAAATGAATATCATAACTTAGTAAGCACAACCATCTATGAACTTCTTTCATTTGGATCTAAATATCTTTTTGAGGTACCTTTTCAGCTATTGAAACCAGGAATAAGTGAATTAAAACCAGACATTTGAATTACTATGTCATAAAAAGCTAAATCAAGAATTTGAAAATAATAATTCATACCCACTAACACTGCTCTCATTGAAAATATGACTAGTAGTGATAAATAATGAGAATAAAAAGATTTCCTAGGCTATTAAATAAAATATTATAAAAACTATTTTTAAACATTGCTCATTTCATCTTATCACCTCATGCTTTTACATGTGACCCATCAACATGTACAATTTATAAACAAACAAATATACACATGTTAGAAGTGTGTGCTCAAGTTTTCACCAATGGGGTAGACAATCAAAACAAAGGTGAGAGATCACAATCTGTTAAATGGGGAGACCACCCATGATTCTACAGTTAATGAAAGAAAAAATTAACATTAAAATGCTTTTTAAAAAGGACAGAATGCCAAGAGAGGCGAAGCATCACAAATAAAGGGCGAGGTCTAAACTAGAGTGAACTGTTAGTGGTTCTGACCCCACTGGTCAAAAATCTATGCCACTTTGGCCTCATCCAGGCTGAAGGTGTCCAGTGTTCATTATAATACGGCTTTGCTGAGCAAAGGCAATAGCTTACACATCATTACGGGGGTATGTTTAAGTTGTGTAAGAAAATCTGTAAGAGATGCTGTTATTTAGAGATGGACCTTAAGAACATATACCTGAAAATACTATCTGTAAGTTTTACTCACCACATACATGAATCTTAAGGTACCAGTTCTACTTTTGTTATTTTTCCTACTACTTTATTATATAAACATTATAATAATGATGGTGATTAACAGCTACTGTCTACTTAATTCCTACTAAATGCCAGGCCCAAAGAAACTATACGTTACCTCTACTTCTCATAGCATGTTTAGAAAGTGTCAGGGAAGCAGAGGGGAAAGAGGCTTAATGGGGAGGTAGTTAAGGGTGTCCCCTTTGTAGTCAAATCACATGGGTTTGGAAATCCAACTCTGCTCTAAGTGACCTACATATGACGAGTTGTCCAGCTCTCTTGCCTGTCTGTAAGCACCTACCCCATGGGGACTAGAGAAGACTAAATCAGCCATCTAGCATATGGACAGGCAAAGAACAGAGCCTGGAGGGAAAATGAACCAGTAATATTATGAAGTACTGTTATACCCATTTTACAGATAACAAAACTGAAATAATTCAATGACAAAACTAGGATTTGACTTCCACCAGCATTACAACAATAATGAAGATATCTAAAAAAGGTAAACAATCACTCCTGTTTTCACCACATGAACCAGTCAAACATTCTGCATGTTCCCTCCAGGACCTAGTCATATGTATTTTATATGTAAATCATAGTACAGACAATCTTACTTTATGCTTATTTTCACTTACAATGTAAAAGGTTATTTCAGATAGATATATGCTTGCACATAGTATTCATAATTATAATCTTAATGAATGGATAATATTCTGTGATTCGATATACCATAATTTAAATGGCCATTCTATTCTGATTGATTTTTTAGGCTGCTTCCACATTCTTGGTATTAAAAGCAATGAAGCAATCAGCATTTTCATGCATGTGGCACATTTCTTCCTTTCAGATTGATTGCCCTAGGATAAATTCCCAGAAGGGAGATTACTAGTTCAGAAGATATGAAATATTTTTATGTCTCATGATATGTACTTCCAAATGTCTCTCCAACAGTATGACTCTAAATTTACAAGGCTACCCCCCAGCTGGGAGCCTCTGGGTCCAGGCAAAAGCTCAACCATATTGGGTAGAATTGTTTCCTTGCAAAAAAATTCTACTCTCTTCAGACTTCACAAGTCACTCTGACCTTCTCCTATTGGTTTCCCTTGTTTTTATTGAGTGATTTCTGTACTTTTTTGTTTTTCAAATTTTTCATCTCCAGAAAGCTAATTTGAAATACTAATTTAAACACAGACCTTCCTTTGTCTCTAGCCTTTGCCTATCAGAGAAAAAAAAAATTTAAACAGTTAACCAGTTCAGTCCCCAGCATCCACAGAACTGTTCACCTTCTGAAATTCATAATTAGAAGTGGTACTTGTGTGCCTGGGTGCCTTCAGAGCCCCCATTCTTTTGTGGCAAAATAGTATTTCTCCAACTGCACCCAGCCTAGTGCTATGTATTCTTCTGCCCACCTCCTCCTTTCCAAACTGCCCAAGAACAATAGACTGGCTTGGACTGACACAATTAACGTGGACTGCTTCAGACCTGTGCCCCCTTTATATACTGGGTGGCAAGGAGTGCAAAATAAAAATGGCACAACAGTCTGCCTCACAAAATCGAGCTGGTATTTAAAACAACCTTTCTTTTCTTAGCATAGCCCCCACAGAATCTTCCCACTTACATACTATACAGTATGTGTTCAGTTAGAAAGACCCATAGATTTTGGCTGTGACAAAATTTCCAGACAGTAAGTGGGCAGAAGATGAGGGTGACTGGGTGCCTGAGAATTAGAATGTGATTACTGAATGATTGATTGTTTATGAGTCAATAAAAAACACAAATACCATGTGACATTTGGGAGTGTCTAAGGGGGCTGTGTGACACAGATTGATTGTTTTTCCTTAGAAATACCCATTTCTCAGTGTATGTGTGTGTGTGGGGGGGTGGTCCTTCCCCAAAGATAGATGGGTTTTTTCGTTGATTTCTAATGCAAGTTTTGGCAACATTCGGGATCTCGGTCCCTGTCTTCATTCTGAGATTTCAAACCCACAAGGCTCTCATGTAACTGCTCTTTTATTCCTCACCACAAGCCTAAAAGGTTGGCACTTCTATTATCCCCACTTTAAAGATGGGAACAAAGAGGGTGAATAACTCACTCAAGGTCACACAGCTAATAAAGGACAGAGTTACAGTTCAAACTTAGGTCTATGTGACTCCAAAACCTCAGTTCCTGACCACTGAGCTCTTTGTCTCTCTTGAGAGAATAAATGAGCCATGAAACCAAACACAATGGTGTTGGAACTCTAAAGGCTGGGAATGGCTGACAGTGCCTTGGTGCTCAACTAATAAGGACAATGACAAGCTTTCTCCTGAGTGATGGCAGACTCGTGGTGAGGCTGAGCAAGTAGGAGCAAAGAAGGGTTTACTGAACTAGAACAGTTCAGAGGGTGGCTGCACTACCAGGAGAAACCGGTACTGAGCAGGGTTGTGCATCAAGTGGTGGGGGTTGGACCCCACAGCAGGGTGGGGCACAGGCAGACAGGAGACTCAAGGAAGAGACTGAATTGGAGACCAAAGGTGGGTGGTCAGAAAAACACACAGGACTGACCCTGATGAGATGGAGACAACAACTTCTGGAGCCAGACACATGGAGGGTGTGGCTCATCCCTTTCCCACACCTGGAGGAAACCTGAGCCGAGCTTCCATATCTCCCTGTACCTCCTCTGGCTTAAGTGACTCCTGTAGTCTCCTTTCTCCACCTGTGCAGAGCCCATGTTTGGCCCCCTGAACTATTCTCTCACTTTCCTTTCAACTCCTAAGCATCCCTGTCCTTCCAGGGCACCACCTGACCCAACCCCACCCTGGCTAAAATCCAGCCATCTGGGCCTATGTCATTGTGATCAAGCACTTCCAGAAGGAATCACACTACCATGTGTAATGTCACTACAACTGATTTGTGGACGTTCTAGTTCCTCAGCTGGGCACCTTGGTCACTTTAGTCCCTCTCCCATGCCCACAGACCCCTGGGTTCAACAGAAACCTTGCCACCTACCTCATTAATTCCACCAAGCTTATCTCCCTCAGCCTCTAGACCGCCACCTATATCAGATCACCTTCAGTACATCTTCTCTCCCTCCTTCTCTCTAGTATCAAGGGCCAAAATGTCTATCTGTTCATAATGAAGCAGTCTAATTTCACTCTCACCACCTTCCCACTGCTCATGGACTGTGCTCCATCAGCCAGCCTCCACTTCCTGGTATCATCACCTTCTTCCTCAGTCTTAACTCACTCTTTGTGGCCACTAACCTCAATCACATCCCCCACCTCTTCCCAAAGAAAGTCACGGGACAGGCTTCCTGTAATCCTGCGCCTTCACCTTTCTTCCCCCATCATCCACATTAGCTCCAACTTCCCATTTCCTCACCTTGCATCTGAGCCCAGTTCCACATGGCTTCCACCCTTACTCCCGCCAAGCACACCCATGACCTCTGAACTGTCGCATCTGATAGCAACATTTCAGTCTTTACATTAATGGACATTTTACATTTTTATATGAATTTGGACACTGTCTATCACTAATCTGCCCCTAAATGTATTGTTCTGATAGTGCTCAAAGAGAAAAATAAGGGTAAGATCAAAGGTTGGAAGTTACAAGGTCACACATTTCTGCCTGCTGGAAAAAATATCTTTGGTGCAATTGAAGATGTCCGATAATGTGTTACATCCTCAGGCTGGCTGGGAGCTAGACTAGCCAAAAGTGATGTGCAGAAATTGATGTCAGTGAAGGGTGAAGTAGAGAGATGATCTAAAAGGCTCTCTTAAACTCTAGGATCCTGATGGCTTAAGTGGTTGGAGGCCACAGACTGAAGAAGGAAGGTAGCATTCATTTGCAGTGGTTGTCTTTACCTAGGGTGGAGCCTTGGTGGAAAACAATTGAGTGAACACTGGGTACCTTCTCTAGCAGGCCCAGTGACAGGCACCTTGGAAGGTCAAAAGGGGTATGAATTACAACAGTCCCCAACCTTTTTGGCATCAGACACCAGTTCTCCTGTGAGAATCTAATGCCTGATGACCTGAGGTGGAGCTGAAGTTAGTGATGGGGAGCAGCTGTAACTACAGGTGAAGCTTCACTTGCTTCTCTGTCACTCATCTCCTGCTGTGGGTCCTGGTCCCTAAGAGGCCACTGACCAGTACTGGTCTGTGGCCTGGAGGTTGGGAACCCCTGAGATAGAATACAGTTTCCACTGTGTGTGACAGAGACCTGAAATGACACTGGTTGAAACAAAGTAGGTGAGAGTCTTGCTTGGCAAAGCCCTCAGGGTCCCCAGCTCTTCCCCACCAGGCCTAGCTTATCACTCTCTCCCTTATGGTCCAAGTTGGCTCAAAACTACATCTGCATCCAGCCAGTGATAAAGGGGAAAGGGAAGAGGAGTGTGTTCCCTTTCCCTTTTAAGGACAACTGTGGAAGGGGCACATGCACTCTGTCCTTACTCCATCAGTTCATATCCCTGCGACCACACTGCAAGCGTGGCTGCAAATGCAGTGCTCTTCTGGGTGGCCATGTACCCGGCCACAGCATTTGTCTCTAGGAAAGATGGGGAGCTCAGAAGAGGGGGCAGAGGGCAACTAACAATCCTTGTCACAAGGGCAAAAGACACAAAGGAAGCATAATGCCTGTCCCCAAAAAGCTTATTTACCCAAACAACTCTCCCATCAGGGCCCATCCCAGGTCAGCCAAACTAAGGAGGAGAGAAAAGACCAGACGGCAAAGTCACCCAAGGCCATTAATCTCCTTGGGAATGTTAATTTTCTGAATATGCTAATTATGTTGGCAAAACAAGCATGTCCAAAGATCTTATGGACAAGCTCAGAGCCTGGGAACTCCTTGATCTTCCAAATGTTGCTAGAAAGCATGTATGATATATGAGAATATGTCTTATCTAGTATAATTGACAATTCCTCTGGGCTCAGCTGAGACGGCTGGGGCAACCCATGCATCTCTGTCTGTTTCAGGCTGTTCCCCGGGCACTGCGCAGGAGCTACTTGGTAAGGCTCCCAAAGTGTAAGCATGCTTTTAATGTTCCATCCTCGAAGGAAAAAAATGGGAAATGTCACTTCTGTGTAACTGTGAGGCATTCTTTTATTTCAATATGTCCAAAGTCCCTTAAAACACCCAAATTTAAGAAATCTGAGTTCTAACTCCCAAAGACTCCAATGTAATATAAGACAAGGATGACAGCTTATTTTTCATAAACTCTGCAAATAACCACTTCCTCTGACTCCAAAGTCACTTATTACTTTGTTCTTGAAGAGTAATAATGTAAAAATCATTTTTCCAACTACACTCTGTATTTCTTACACGGATGGCTTAAATTTCAAAGTGTGAGCTAGTAAAGTTATTTTTAAATCTGTTTGCAGAGCTTAATCACATGGTCCAGCTCATCTGTATCCCTCGTCTGGGACCTGGGGTGAAAAAGATCCTGGGCTTGGTTTGGCTGAGGTACTTCGAACAGGAAGTCTCTGCTCCTTGTGAATAAAAGGCTATGGGGTTAAGACATCACCGGGCCATCCTGGTAATGCTACTATGCTGGGACCCTTGCGTAGGGACGGAGAAGGATTCTTGTATCAGTTATCTATCATTGCATAACAAATTACTCCAAAATGTAGTGGCTTAAAACAACATTTAGTATCTCACAGTTTCTATGGGTTGGAAATCTGGGCATAGCTTAGCCTGGGGCCTCTGGCTCAAGGTTTCTAGTAAGGTTACAATCAAATTGCCAGCCAGGGCTGCTGTACCATCTGAAGGCTCAAATCAGGGATAAGCAGAATTCTCTTCTAGGCTCATCTACTTCTGTTAACAGGCCTCCATCCCTTGTCACATGGGTCTCTCCACAAACATGACCTACATGACATAGCAGCTGAGTTCACCCAGGTTCAAGAGAGTGAGAGAGAACATGCCCCGGATGAAAGCCCCATGTCACTTCTGCTGTATTATGTTCATTAGAATGAGTCAATAGGTCCCACTGATACTCAAGAGGAGAGGATTACATGAGGGTATAAATGCCAGAGAAAGGGATCACTGGGGGCCACCTGAGAGGCTGTGTACCATGACTTCCTTATGATGATAGGGGAAGGGCTTTCACTACATATAAAGACAGGCATCATTTCATTATTTCACTGGGGGCAAGATCAAACATGGAATCCAAGATATCCACAGGGCTGAGGAACTTACATTCTCCAGGCCTTTGATATTTAACCCATTGATTTAATAAATACTGACTGTAGCTAGATGCAAATATGAAAGGCTTCAGGAGCCAACTCTCCCCCCATACACACATTCCCTGCCTCGCCCTGGAACCAGAATAACCACTCAGATTGGAATACTGGAGAGGAGTCATTGCTCTCAGCTGAGCTCCTTTGGGCTTTCTCTCACACATCTGTCTGCCACAGAGAGGGGGGCTGATCTACCCTCTGCCATGTGGAATGAATGTGCACTGTCCCACAGGGGAGCTGTCTGGTTCAGGCTATGTTTGGCAGATAAGTTTCATTCTAGGGTCAAGTTGTAGGAAACCCACTATGGCCACAGATCTAAGTCACAGCCTTTGGGTTAGCTTCTATCACTAATAAAGTGAATAGTTTTTACTCCACTGGCCTGATTCCTCTACTTATTTCTCATATAATTTCAAACTCAGGGTGGGTAGAAAGAGGTGCTGACAATTGTTCTCCACAACCATCCCCACTGCTCACTGAGATCCACACTCCTGGTCACCTAGTCCACACTCTTATTTTACAGGTGAACAAATCAAAGTACTATGAAACAGGGAAAGAGTATAAATAAACACTGCCCCCAAAGTGACCAAACTCCAATTTAGTCACCAACTATTTATTAAGTATCTACTATGTGCTAGGTCTGTGGTGGGGCCTAAAAATAAGAGATCTTCACATTCTGCTCCAGGAAAATGACTGGATCCTTCTGAGCCTCAATTCTCTCACCTTGAAAATGGAAAACAAGTGAAATGATGGACATAAAGTTGGCATATGCAGTAAATACCAACAAATATCAGCTATTCTTCCCACCATGCATTTCGTAGGGGGGAAGCCTATTCAGGTTACAAGTGGAGACTAAAAGACTATCTTTAAAACAGCAATACAGAGGATTTGATTTGCCAAAAAGTTGATAGATTTGGGGATTGCTGTTCCATCCATGACTTATCATCCTTCCTCTCTCTAGCTCCCCAAAGAACATCTCAGCATGTCTGTGTGCTTGTGGGAGGCTGTGATTCCCTGGGGGTCTTGGCAAGCACTGCATGAAATTCTGCCAGGGTAGTAATGACCCAAGGAGAACTACGGCCACTCCCTCAAGGACACTCAGTGAGCACACAGCAGAGACAAAAATAGAGCAGAGTATGGATCATTTCCTTCCCTGGGATGACTTTCTTTTCT
Organism: Eidolon dupreanum; assembly: GCA_028627145.1. Lineage (NCBI taxonomy): Eukaryota > Metazoa > Chordata > Mammalia > Chiroptera > Pteropodidae > Eidolon > Eidolon dupreanum. The sequence continues at coordinate 18,423,869 of CM053501.1, forward strand.
TTTCTCTTTCTAATGATTTAGATGATTATTTGTTTTTCCCAGCACAACCATCAGCTACTGCAGCAGGTGTAGTTTTTGTAAACACCCCACAGAAGTGCTGTGAGCAAAGTCAAGGGCAGGAGCCCCCTGCTGCGGGCTGGCCCAGATTCCATGTTCTTGTTATTGTCACCCCATTGCAGATCACTGACACAGACTGGAGGTTTTATCTGGAGATCCAGGCATTCTTTGCAGCAGAGAGAACATCAGTCAAGCCTTCCCAGCCGGACAGCCAGAGCTTTGGGTGAAACGATGTGATTACCCAATCCTGGGAAAAAGAAAACAAGCTGGCTTACAGACAGGTGAGGATGCAGACACCCAGGATGTGTGGTTTGCAGAGCACCAAGGAAGCACCTTGACACGGCGGCTGGGCCCATCCAGTGGTGCGGCTATGAGAAGTGTGGCTCTGTTGCTGAACCCCATGGGCACTGGCCCTGAAAAGGCACAGCCGCTGCCTCTGAGGAGGCACAGCCTGCTTCCTGGGACACAAAGTCCCCGTTTTCCTAATCCAGCCCTTGGATCTCAGCTTTATATTATTCAAAATAAAAATATCTCAAAGGAAGTTAGTAATGAAGACTCGCCCATCATTTAAACCTCAGTGTGGACGAGGTTGTCAGCTCCTTTCCTGAGACAGCAGATCTTTCAAGGCAAAAGAGTTGAGACAACAAGGGCACTGGGAACCAGGTGGTAGGAGGGGTCACCCTGAAGTGGGAGGAGGGGCTGAGAGGAGAAATACAGCCCTCCATAATGCTCCCCTGTGCTGGCCCATGGGGATAGAGGCCACGGGCCATACAAAATGGGAGTTTGCTTTCACTTGGTGCAAGATTCACTTTCCATTGCTGGGAGGCTGAAAGGAGTGATGGGAGACTGATAAAAGTCTGACTTGTCATTAAAAATGGGGTAAAATATCTGATTATTCTTTGTCTCTGTCCTTCGTGTTTTCTGGCCGTATCAGACTAATTCTGTAAAACAGCATTCCTGCCGAAGACCTTCTTTTCTCCTCTCCCTCCCTTTGCAGAACTGGACAAAGATTTCTCATTTCATACATCATTTATTCCAGTGGTAATGCCATCCAAGTTACTTCAGGTCCTTAGTAAACAAAAAGAGCAAAATGAAATTCCATTGCAGTATTAAGACTGGAGACACTGGGTAATGGGGCCTCATGCGTAATCAACAAACCATCAACAGAGGGTCTTATTCCCAACTAAGAGCAAAATCTAAGATAAGCAGACTAAATTTTTATTCCTAAGGGCAAAGTCAAACCTCCAGTGTCCTTTCAATGGGTAGGAGGCTCAATCGTTGTTACGTAGGAGAAGCCATGGCACAAAAAGGCGCTCAATGCCAGAACAAACCCCTTGGTCCCCAAACTTGGGAAGCAGCTTCCATAATACTGAAATGTGTTTCAACAATGGGAATAAAGGAATCTGGTGCAGTACTGTGTTTTTGTAGTAGAAAGCTACATAAGAACATGGTTAATTATCACCATGGCTGAAACCAAGATCCATTCCGGAACATATAACCAGCACATAGAAGTTAGTTCAGTTTCTCTCCCTTCATTCCACCCTGTCCTTCTCATTCAGTTTATCCTCCAAGATTAAGTGTAATGTCGGCATACACTAGCTTAGAAATCGGTTATGCAAAATCACCTGAAAGAAACAGAATGGCTCCAAGACTGTAGCCTGGCTGCCTGTGTTAACACACATAAAGCAACAAGTGTGTGCTCCAAAGGACCATGGGTCAGCATGAAACCATGGGGTGAGAGGACCAAAGTCAAGAACACCCCTCTACTAGCCAGTACAGACGCAGCTACTATCCTGGACTGCTGCCATCACACACTGATTCATCTGGCTCCCTTATTCAGAGTCTAGCCTCACAAAGTAACCTTCTAGCTACTCTTAGGCTTTCCACATGATCGACAGAGAGCTCTTGTGCTGGTCATGCCAATTCAAACCTTCTAGGCTTTGTAACAGTTATATCTCTTCGTGTCATTTAATTCATCAGCATTCTAGGGTCCACTCCTATTGAGTGTGACTTTCAGTTAATGAGTCTCTCACACAGGTATCTTTGGAGCTCTGAACACAGGACAAGAAGCTGATACAGGATGGGCCAAGTAAGGGGGTCTCCAGTTCAGCTCTGTCCTCTCCCTTCTACACCTCATGCCAATTCTGCAAAGCCCACAGCCCCATGCCTATAAACACCTCACTAACTTACTGACTCTACACTTAGAAAGGAAGATGCAAGAAAGGTACACAGAAGGAAGCCACCAGGATTGGCTGCGGAACACCTGAGCATTTAAAACTCATCTTTCTTCCTGGTTGGAGGAGAACTTTGGCTCTCTGTACCTCACTTACCTCTTCTGTAATAAAAGGAGTATAACCTACTTCACAAGGTGGTTGAGGATTAAATGAGAGGACGTGTGTGAATTTGGAATTCACCATGGACACTCATGCTGCTTTCAGTCACCTATGAAACACCCCTTGCCTCCACTCCGTCTGCCCCTCTAACTTGTGCCTATGATCCCCTCATCTCCTCTGCTGCCCTCACTAAAATACCATGAGGCACCCTGATTTTGGACTTCCCAGCCTCCAAGTCAGTGATTCTCAAATCTGGGTGTGCACCAGAATCCCCTGGAGGACTCGTGAAGACACAGATCACTGGTCCCCACGTAGATCTAGTAGGTCTAGGTGAGGTCTAAGAGTTTACATTTCTAACAAGTTCCCAGGTGATGCTGATGGTGCTTGTCCAGGGACCACACTTTGAAAGCCATTAGGGTATGTGACATATCTTTGGACTCATCCATGTAGGGGAGCTGCAAAACCAGAAGTCCAGAGCATCCAAAATGCACCCAGGATGGGACTAGATATCCTCCCCACCTCCCTGGCAGAATCTACTGCTCATAATGCTTTCTTCCTGCAGGTTGTCCAACACCAGCACTCTCTAAGTAGTGCTGTGCCAGCACTGTTGGCTGCTACCCTGGCCTCATTCCCAGTCCCGCATATTCTCCATCTTAGCTTTCTCTGCAGCTCAGGGTGGTCATGTGATATGGCTCTGACCAAAGGGACAAAGGGAAAGTCTGCTGGGGGTAGGGGACGGTTGAGAAAGCTATTGCTCCCTGATGATAATGTCAGCTTCCCTCCTTCTTTCCTGAATGTAGGCAGCAAGCGTGGGGTGGTGGCAGCTTGTTTGCAGCCATGAGAGAAGCCCTTACATTCGGCTTCTGAGCCCATGCAATAGCAGCCCATTCCCAAATTTTTGGTCATGAGTAAAACAAACCGTTATTTAATTTGCTATTAGTTTTTTTTGTTTCTTGAGGCTGAAAGCATTCTTAACTGATATACTACTACCCCACTTATCTCATATTTGGACATTCAGCTTCTCTCTCTTGGGAGGTGGAGAGATGCACAGGGCAGAAACAGCAATAATACAAGAAACATGCTCAGCTTTCTCTTCTGCAGTCCAAACGCACTTCATTCTCATATCCCTTTACTCATTGGGCCTACTCCCCATGGCTCTTCCTCCGACAGCCTCAGTCACTGACTTAAGTTCAACACAGTGTTTTCTCTGTGCTGGGCGATGTCTGAGAACTGTTCTGCGGGTTGTTCCAAGCAAACTGGCCCAGCTGGCCTCTGGCTGGGTCAGTCTGAGCCCCTCAGACATGTAGGTTGCTGCTTTTGGCTTCATCCTATTATTCTCCTTCTACTTGTGGGGCGATTTGGGTGAGAATCCACCCCATCCTAGGCACAGCCTGTCACAGACACAGAGCTGAACAGATGGGGCATGTAGATTCCATGACTGATTTCTCAAAGCCCCACACATAACTAAGGCTTGGCCGCTGCATTGACCTGACATTTGCTGGCTTGAGTTAGAAACATTTCAAAGAGTCAGGCTGTCCTACACTTCTGTTTGTCTGGACATCAGGACCTGTTGGAGACAGCTATGAGACTTGCCTCCACAGCAAGAACAGGAATGGCTCACGAACAGTCCTAAATTGGCCTCACATAAGTGGATTTCCCTGTTTGACCTTATCCTTCAGACCCACCAGCTACCAGAGAGGGAAGCTCAGAAATAGCACAGCCCCTGGCCAAACCACATGCTGGCAGCTGCTCGAGTGCACTGTGACTGCTGAAAGAGCCAGAAAAAAACAAAAGATGACTCTGGAATCTGGACCAGGCCCATTGCATCCTTATCCCAAGGCCACTGAGGTCAGACTGGCCTGTCGATCAGGGCAGGAGGGGCCTCCCAAGTGAATTCTGGGTCAGTGAACAGCATTCTGGCTATAACTCTCGATAAGCAGTGGCTTAAGCCAGAGAGACATGGAGGCAGGCAGTCCTGTCAGAGCTCTGGGTTGGATTCTCTGCGAGTGTCTTGGACATCTGTCCATGACAGTAAAACGAATGCATTACCTCTGAGAATCATGTCCTCAAACAGTGGCTCCCAGAGCAGAAAAGGAGAGAAAGCAAAAGGATGTTTTTCTGTGCTGCTCTTTTTGTCAATAAAGGAAGCAAATTCCAGATGTCCACTGCTGACATGCCCCTCACCTCATGGACCAGACTGAGCCACATCCCAGATCAGCTAGGCACAGGGGAATGGTCTGCAGTAGAGAGCTATTGGCCAAGTGGGATCAAATTCAGGCCTTGCCTGGAAAAAAGGACTGTTATAGGCTGAAAAATGCCCCAAAGATAGCAGTTCCTAATCCCTAGAACTTGTGAATGTGACCTTACTTGGGAAGGAGGTCTCTGCAGACGTGATCAAGTTAAGAATCTTAACATGGGGAGATTATTCTGGATTATCTAGGTGGGCCCTGAAAGCCATCTCAAGTGTCCTTATAAGAAGAGGCAGAGGTAGATTCAATTGACACATACAGGAAAGCAGAAGGCAAAGTGAAGACAGAGCAGAGAGATCCAAAGATACCATCCTTGAAGAATGGAGCAATGCAGCCACAATCCAAGGAATGCCACCAGCCACCAGAAGCTGGAAAAAGCAAGAGACAGATTCTCTCCTAGGACATCCAGAGATAGCAAAGCCCTGTGACATCTTCCTTTCAGTCCCATGGTACTGATTTTTGACATCTGGCTTACAGAACTGTGAGAGGATAATTTCTCTTGTTTTAAACCACTAAATTTGTGGTAATTTGTTACAGCATCCACAGGAAACTAATACAAGGGAGAATTGCTTCTGGACAGAAAACCAGTTGACAGCCTCAGGTTCCTTCCCTGAGATTCTGACTTCTCCTTCTCACTTCAACCCCCAACATACATGTCTGCATGCACGTGCACACATACACATATACTCATGCATACACATACATGCATACACATATAAGAAAAGACCTTCCTGATTCTCTGCCCTAATATAACCTGAATATGAGTCCCCAGAGCAAACACCAATCCGGGGTCCTCTGGGATCACTGCTGTCTCCTCTACTGGACTAAACAATCCCAAACATTCCCTATTTATAACAATGAAGGGAGACAATGAATAAAACATCTGACAAGCCACCAGCATGGAAGCAAAGGAAGTGACTGTAGCACACAGCACGAGGAGCCAGACATGCCAAGGCCAGCAGAATCTTGCCCGTTCTCGCTCAATCCATGTGCCGGAACGAGGGCTCAGACAGACTCGACCAAGCACAGGATGGTTGTTTTTCAGCAAATCACTCATAAAAAATTCATAATTGCAGCTGACCCTCATTAGAATGTGTTTCATTAAATTAAAACATCAATCCTAGAAATATACGTTGGCTTAACAGGAAAAAATGATTTGGGGACCTCATGCTGCACACCATCAAATCAAATCAAATGGTGGGAGCAGACAAAATTAAGCTAATAAGCACAGGGAGCAGGAGGGACAGCAGAGGCCTCTTGCCAAAAGAACATAATCATGGCTTATAAAAAAAGGCCAAAAGCTTCCAAATTGTGTGTCCTTGCAAAGCAGCAGAATAGGATGAAGGATGCAGTTGGACAGGGTGCCCAATGGAGGCAGACAGGCTGGCCTCAAAAGGACAGGGATCTACCCTGAACTCTCCAAGGAACATGCCATTTGACCTACATAGCCTCCCAGGCTTGAAGGAAAGATTCTGCGAAGGAGCTCAAGGGCTGGAAAGGACACGATGATGCCCCCCTACCAGCTTCCTCCAATTCCAAAGATGTGTGGTTCCTTAAATGGGACAGACTATCAACCTAAGAAACACAAGGGGCAGAGCCGACAGCCCAGATCCTTCTCCAGACAAGATCTGAAAGGACACAGAGCCTCTCCAATGACATTTCCCTTGTGTTTATAAGGCTCCTTTGCATATATTATCTAATTTCTTAATACACTGCTATAAAGCAGAAAAACCATTATCCTACCCTGATGTAACAGAGGAGCAATTCAACCTAGGCCTCAGAGATAGGAAATGAAAGCTCCCAAATTAGAATCCAGGTCCACTGTTTTTATACTCATCTTTGCTCCGCTGTTCTCCAGAGGAAGTCCTGCCTCCCCACCTGGCTGCCTGAGCCAACCACAGAGAAGGGCAAGGTGGGTGGTCAGAAAAATATACAAATCACAGATACTTAATATCTTAACAGTTCATTATATGACCAATGATTTAAAAAGCACTTCATACACACTGTGCTCATTGTTCAGAAATTTATGCTCCCAAAGAAGGGCATAAGTGTCATGTAACTAATTTGCTTACCAACCTGGAAAAAGAAAATAAGATGTGCTTGATTCAAAATATTTGCAGATCAATTGAGATTATTATTTCTATTGCATACCCTCCCTGCACATTTAAGGTGTTAAGCACAATTTTTGTAAGAATGAGATCATATTAGAAATTAAGGCACAGAAAAAAATGATGCAAACTGGTTTTAAGGAAGTATTTTTTGGTCCATGATTTGGATGACCAAACAGAGGTTAAGTGAAACTTCCTCAAACAAAGTCCCAAGGTGATGGTTCTGGCCTCCTCTCCCTTCCTTAGTTGGCTTCATCCTCAAGCTCTACATGAAGACAGCTCCGTATAGCAGCTCCCAGCTCTCAACTCATGGTGACAAAATGGCTGCAGCAGCTCTAGACCTGATGTTTCAGAACATATCTTACTCCAAGGAAAGGGAGAACATTTTTCTGGTTGCTTCTATGGTATAAAGGGAAAGCTTCTCCTTCCTTGAAGCCCTGGAAAAGGTTTTCTTGTGGTGGTTTGCTGGCTCTGACCGGATGTAAGGTGCCAAATGGTTTAAACCAAGTAGAGTCCTGTGCTGGAATTAGGTGTTGTGTCAGTCCCAAGCATTCCAGGCAAAGGATGGGGGAGGAAATTCTGGTTACTATTCCTGGAAAGACAGGAACTAGATGCACTCCTTCAAACAGATGTCCACTTCAAAGATTATTTATTTAGGCAACAATGAATATAAATTAAAATAACAACATCAGAAGAAACAAAATCTTTACAATCAAAAAAGATTTGGAAAAACACTGTATTGAACACATGTTTCTTCTCTGCTTCCTTCTGAAAGCTTATAAAATAGAAGTAAAAGAATTTTAAAATCTATAAACTATACAAGATGAGCCTGGAGCATCTCATGGTGCCAGAAAGGAAAAAAGTTCTTTTAAAAAAAAAATGGAGGCATTTCCAAAGTACACAGGAACCAATCTGACAACCTGAGAGAGAATGGCCAATGCTGGAACAGTTAGAACAACAAAAGGAATAAACATAGTACTGGATATAGACCAAAGAATAAAATAAATATTCATAAATTCGTACTGATAAAAATAAATGATTGAGTAAAAAATAAACAGGAAGAAGGGACAACTTTTCCTCACAGAATAATTCTAATTAAGAAGTATGGAATGAATGAAAGTAGAACATCTTCACTAGAAACCACAGAAATCATTGCTGCAGGCCAATATCTATTAACACATGCAAAAAATCATGGGCAGTTTAAGAACTAGGATATTTGCATATTTGCATAGTGTCCAAGTATCCCCCAAATATGTATAAATCACAAAGAAGAAACCTTTACTCTCCAGTGGAACCTTCCAGGGGAGAAACTGGACCGACTCATGAACATCAAGTACCCCACGATAAGATGCACTGAAAGAGCGCATCATCTCTGTGGTGTCCTTCCCCCAAGTCCAAAACCTCAATCTAGTCATAAGAAAATATCAGACAAGCCAATGAGGGGACATGCTACAAAATACCCGACCAGTGCTCTTCAAAAGTATGGAGGTCATGAAACACAAGGAAATACTGAAAATCTCTGACGAGTAGGAGACTAAGAGAACACGACAACTAAATACACTAGAATTCTGGGCTGGATCCTGGGACAGAAAAAGAACATTTCTAGAAAATCTGGTAAAATCTGAATCAAGTCTGGAGTTTGTGATTACATTTAGTTATTATATTTAGTTTAGTATTTGGTTTAGTATTATACCAGTGTTAATTTCTTAGCTTTGATAGTCATGCCACTGTTACATAAGATGTCACCATTAGGGAACTCACTGTACTATTTTAAAACTCTTCTGTACATCTAAAATTATTTCAGAATACAAAGTTAAAAATGAATCTCATGCCACAGGCGGCAGCACAGAGAGACAGAAAGAGACAAGGCTCTAGATCGCATTCTCCTACGGCACAAGCACACTGAGGCCCCCTGACCACTGGACTATCCATCCACTGGCTTGAACCAATAAAGTCCCTTACTGCCCATGATGGGTAATAAAGAATCTATGGACTTATGAGGACAAGAAGTAGGAGAGGAGCATACAGACAGGCAGCATGAACTGACATTTGAAAGAGGAGACAAGGGAGGAGGAGCCTGCAGGATGGAATATGGACTGACTACAGAGGGAGATGTAAGTTCACGCCCAGAACCCCAGAAAGGAGACTGTAGAAGGTGGGGGCAGGGTGTAAGATTAGAGAGCAGCATGGCAGTAATTCTGTATAAGGCACAGCTGTGCCCTAGCCTTCGCCCTCCCCACCCCCACCCCCACCCCAAGCCCCATGCTAATTCCACCCAGATGGCTGACTGAGTCACCCCCAGAGGCTCCACTGTCAGTGCCCCAGGCACCAAGGAGGGTGAGAGGTCAAAGGAAACAGAGGGAGGTCAGGTGAAAGTCTAGACCCTGCCCCAAGCCTCCTAAGGAGCTCCCAGAGCACACACAAGCAGGCCTACCACCCGCAGAAGACTGGAGGTCTCTTCTCTAGGAAAGCTGAATGGTCCCCAAGGAAAGATCTACAAATACTGACCTGAGCTTCACCCAGCGCATTGGTCTGCTCGGGCCGCCATCACAAAGCACCACAGCCTGGAGGGCTCAAACAACAGAAATTTATTTCCTCACAGTTCTGGAGGCTAGAAATCTAAAATCTAGGTGTCACCAAAATTTTTTTTTTCCTTGTCTTTCGGATGGCCACCTTCTCCCTATGTCCTCACATGGCCTGACTTCCGTGTGTCGGTGTCCTAGTTTCCTCTTCTAAGAACACCAGTCATATTGGAATTAGGGACCATCCTAATGACCTCATTTACCTTAATCATTTCTTCAAAGGCCCGACCTCCAAACATAGTCACATTCTGAGGTACTAAGAGCTAAGACTTCAACAAATAAACTGCGGGGCAGGGGCACGCAATTCAACCCATAATCCAGCAAAATAGCTGCCCACCTGCCTGAGCACCCACCAGTAAGGACCACCAGTTGTTCCACCCCAAAATGCAAGAAATGAGGAAAATTGACAACGTAGGGTCAGATGCCAAAACTAACAAATAGATAACAATACACTTAGAAGGCGTAGTGTGAGGACCTTGTGCAGAGGATGGGGAACCCCCTATAACCTCAGAGAGTCCAGGGAAAGGAACTACACTCACGAAACAGAAGCAGAGTATTCAGAAGAGCAGCAAATAGAGAATAAGAAAACATTTTAGAAATTAAATATGATAACAGAAATTTTAAATGTATAAGAGTTGGAAGACTAAAACTCCCAGAAAATTGAATAGAAGACAAAAAGGTAAAAAATATGAGAGAAATAGGAAAAATCAGAGGTTTAATGGAAAAGATTTAGCACATGATATAGAAGCATTTCAGAAAAAGAGAACAGAGGGGACAAAGATTTAATAAAGGAATATGTACCAGAACCAAAGATCCCCAGGGAACAAATCAAAGAGAGAAAGAGGGAGGCTCATGGCAACAGGGAGCACAGGAGACAGAGAGAATCCCGAGGGAGTGCATAGCAAGCACCCTAGGGCTCCAGGAGGACTGATTCCAAGGACATAACCAAAATGCAACGGAAAATGGAACTAATATGCGTGACCATGTGGAAAAGAACAGCATCCAAGGGATTTACAGTTTTGTTGGAGTATACAGGATAGTAACTAAAAAGCATAAATAAAAACATCCAAGCAAGGAAAAGAGAGGCATTATTAATTCTCGAAGGTATACAAGATTAAAAATGTAATCATAGTTCCCCAGGTTATCAGGGAACAATACATAGATGGTCACAATAAGGTAAACACTAAATATTGACTCAATCAACAGCTAAAATATGCAGGTACCAGGAGGGAGGTAGGAAAAAGACAGGATACAAGGTAGTGACAACAGCTGTGAAGCCGGCACTCTGCAAGCAAAGCACTAAGGACACAACTCTGCCACTATGGTAACCTTCATGGGTGGCGTTCTCCCTCTGGACATAGCCGTGAAGGACAGGCTGGGGTCAGCTGAGAAGAATCCATAAAAAGTGTGCCTAAAAGAATGACTGGCATGCGTTAGCTGCTCAATAAGTAGTAGTTATTACCCTTGTTCTTATAAAATTGTTAATGATCCATGAAGAATATAGGAGTTTGCCATGTAGAATGTGTGCACATTATCTACACCAGGCTTGGACCACTGTAGACACTTCATTAAACGATAGCTACTCTTATTATTGTTATGAACGATATTTTAAATCATCTCTAGCCCTTGTATACTCAGAGAAGTATACAAGTATTTGTGCCTCACAGTTTCAGTTATCTATTGCAGCATAAGAAACCACCCTGACACCCAGAATTTTAAAACCACCACCATTTTATCATTTCTAATAATTCTGTGGGTTGACTGGGCTCAGCTGATCAGTTTCTGCTGGTTTTATAGCTACAGTCAGATGGTGGAAGATGCTGGAGCATCCAAGAAGGCTGGGCTCAGCTGGACACTGGCACAGCTGGCCTTTCTCTCCCTCGCTGTTTCTATTTAGTCTCAGGGCCTCTCCTCTCCACAGTGACCAGACATGCAAGGGCACATAGGCCTTCTGAAGGCAAATGCCCAGATCAGCATGGTCTCACTTCCACCACTCTATACTAGAGTGAGTCACTGGCCAGCATGAGTTCAACACACACGGGCAGCTTACCAGGCATGGTTCATTGAGGGTCCTTTGGAAAGGACCACAGTAGCCCCTAAAGGAGAATGGCAAGCAGTAGAGATGACATATTTGATGTACCTTGCAGGGTGTCCTGCACATTCTAAGCACTCAACACACAGTAGCCGAACCAAAGACAGACACCTTCTAGTTGGAAAATAACATGTGCACAGACACAGAGCCATGAAGCACCAGGGAGAGATCAGAAAGTACAAAAAACTGGTAGCTAAATACAGAGTCCAAGAAAGGAGCCAAATGCAGGAAGGGATCTCTGTTGTCCTCTCTAACGGGTCTTCCCCTCAGACCTCTCCAGAAGTCTGGAGTAATGACGAGACTGGTCATGAGTGTTGATGACAGTGGAATTAAATTGTAAAGACGTCAAAAGACTAGGTTTCAGACATTCGAACACTTAAACTATGCAAAAACACAGAACCACACAAAAAAAAAACATTTTAAAGGGATTGAGAAATTTTATTGCAGAAAACATTAATAAGTTTTACAAGATTAAAAAAAATAAAGCCACTGACGAAGCTAAAAGCCAAGTAAAATGGTAGAAGCAAATACTTGCCATTTCAGTAAGTGTAACAAAAGATTAATATCCAGAATGTATATGTAGTGCCTACAAATAACCCAATGGGAAAATGGACAAGAGACAAGAACAGGAAATTCACTGCTTGGTTCAACATTGTTGGGAAAACAACTTGGTAGTGTCTATACAATTTAAAATGTAAAGAACTTTTGATTGAGTTTTCCTATTTTTAGGTTTCCATATGGAGAAACAAAATAACTATCACACAGGCAATGACAAGAGTATTAATAGCAGCAGTGGTTGCCATAGGAGAACAATGAAAACATCTTAATGTCCATCAGTCATAGCAGGCTGGTTAAGTAAACTATGGTGAATCTATCCCAGACCATGTAGCATCTACAAAAACATAGTCAGAGCTATTGTACTGACATGCCACAGATCTCCAAGACAGACTCTCAGGTTCAAATACAGGAAAATAAAGTTTCAGAAAAATACACAGTATATATACTCATTTATCATTTTTAAAAACCAAGCACTTACTTTTATTTCTATGTGTGCCAATATTTGTGGATAAATGCGTAGAAAAAGTTTTGTAAAGGAACACACTAAATTGTCAGCAATTTAGCACAGGGTGGGTAGAAGTTTGTAGAGGGGTTTTTGCTTTTCCTTACTACCCTACTATTGAATTTTTCAATAACAATGTATGTACATACGACTTAGGCACTTTTATTAAAATAAAGAAAAAAGAAGGCATAAAGAAATAAAAGTGAAAAATACCAGAATGATATAACATATTTCAAATATAACAATCACAGCCCTAGATATAAACAACTTCATTGGTCTGATAAAAAAAGAAATTCTTTTTCTGAGGTAAATCAACAATATGCTGATTACAGAAAGCTCATGGAAACAACACACACCTAGGATTAAAATACAAAACTGGGTTAATCAAATACAAGTGCGGCATTATACCCACAAATGAGAATATAAGCCAAAAATATTAAGTAAAAGCAAAAACAAAAAATAAAACATACATACACACAAGGAAATTATGTAACAATAAAGAAAATAAACAAACAAACGATTAGGTACATCTCCAAATAATACAGTAGTAATATAAAAAAATTTCACAGAAATAGTGCCAAATCATAATACCCAATATTATAATATGATAATCAAGTGAAAAATTAAAATAATTTATAAAGCAATTGAGAAAATAAAACTAACTGTAAACATACAACAGGAAAAGCAGAATATATGTTTTTCTCAAATGTATATGAGACTTTCACAAAAACTGGTTCCAGTTCTGTGGTCTTACCTATAACCATGGATCCATAGGGACAACCAGACCTCATGTGCCCCTGCTGGGATGCAGTAAGAGCATACAGTACCCCCTAGAGGAATTCTTGTCCTCCACCACCCACAAAAAGATGAATTTGACGAATCTCTACATCAAAGGTTCTTAATATGTGATCTGGGACTTCCGGGGGCCCCAAGGATCACTTCAGAGTCCACAAGATCAAAAGTATTTTCTTAATAACACAGACAGTATTTGTCTTTGTCACTCTAATTCTCTCCCAAGTATACAGTGGAGTTTTCCAGAAGCTACATGACACATGCTGACATCATCTACGGCCAATGGAGGGTGAGCTTATATCTACTTGTGTTTTAAATTTTTCTCAGTTTTAATTTTTAATATAGTAAATATCAGCCGACATAACCCATATATATAAAAGTATTTGAGTCCTCAATAATTTATAATATTGTAAAGGGGTCCTGAAGCCAAAATCTTTGAGAACCCTTGCCCCTGATCTAACTACAGTTTATAGGAAATACAGAGTCTAGAGGAGCAAGTTAAATGACACCATGAGGAAGTATCAGCCACACTCAGGAATCTAAATCATAGGTGAAATGACAAAATATTTGGGATTGGTCTAAAATACTCCAGGATAAACAAGAGCGTCTGTGGAGTGGGAATGAAATGAGGTTGGAAAACCAATCATTAGTAAAAATACGTGGGTATCTTCATGAAGTACACAAAGGAGCACTATATAATCCTCTATACTTTTGTGTAGAATTTTTTATTTTATTGTCACAATATAATTAAGATAGAAATAAATATAATAAAGTCTTAATCATACAGAGTAATAGTTATACCAAGGAAAATACAAATACAATAATAGACTTTTTAAAAATAATTATAATACTTTCCAAAATTAATGACAAAGTAGGTTCTTCCATTAAAAATATCAATAAGCAGAAAATGAATAAAACAGAAAAATAAATTTTAACAAGATTAAAAAAAATGAAAAACCCAGGATTGATGAAAATGTATTTTGTGTCAGAACCTCAAAGCTCTAAGAGCCAGCCAGGGGGTGGCTGGGAACTATACTTTGGGAACCAAAATGCAACAGCTACCAGAATCAAAAAACACATTAAGGAAAGTGTTGGCATCTATTCATGAAAAGATGAAAGACAGCATTATAAAAATCAATCAAGATTAAAATGGGATTTGAAAGAAGACTACAAAAAAATGATAACACAATTAAGACATCCCAGAAATGAAGTCAGAAACAGAACCAAATCTGCAACACATCGCATCAATGAAACAATATTCTAAAGAATGGAAGAGAACTAAAGTAATCTAGGAGAGAAACAAAGCACACAGCAATGGGGGAACCTAACCTTTAAACTGTAAGGGCACCTGTAAAAGCTGGATCAAGAAATAGAAGGAAAAAATGTTCTGGAAGGAAACAGTTCTCCTAGATTGCTTAAAAAGTTTGGAGAGGAAAGCAACTAATGACACTCCTTCCAGAGACCACAGCAAAGAGGAAGACATTGTCTCTCTCCTAGGAAAATACCTTCTTAATGCACTGAAAAAGGAAAAGGGGTCGCATTTAAAGAAGGACAGCAAATAAGCCTGTTCTCTAGATTCTTAGACGTTAGCAATAGGCATAAACCCTCAGAAATAAAAGCAGAGACTTTCAGGTATTCTTTACCTTGCAGAGCAATTACTTCAGAATGCCCACGACAGAAGGGCCTAAATGTGTCCAATGCCTGAAGGGATCATTTACTGCTCAACCCCTCACTGACAAATTTTACTTCTAAAATTACTTCAAAGTAGCAACTGAGTTTAAATGTCAACTCCAAAAGATAAATAAGGGACACTAATGGGAAGGGCTGCTTGCTATACCTGAGGAATGAGAATCACAATCAATGAGAAACATACAAAGTGTGAAAGCAAAGACAAAGCTATTAAGAATAAAAGAAAAACTGCCTGAATTTCTCAGTTTCAGCTCATGAAGGAAAGGCTGGGGATGAGGAGAGAGCGGGGAAACACAACTGCTCTTCTTCCACCAAGAGGATCCAAAATTGCTGACATTATGCTAAGTGAAATCAGACAGACACAAATTAAAAACATGGCATGATCTCAATCCTTTGTGCAACCTAAAACAGTCGAAAACAGAAGCAGAGAGTAGAGTGACAGTTACCAGGGATGGGATTCTGGGGGAAAATGGATAGATGTTGGTCAAAGGATACAAAGTTATGGTTATATAGGATGAATAAGTTTAGAGATCTAATATACAGCATGATGATATAGTTAATAATACTGTATTGGATACTTGAAATTTGCTGATAGAATAGATTTCAGGTGCTCTCATCACACACACACACACACACACACACACACACACACACAAATGGTAACTATGTAAGGACGTGATATGTTAAATTAGTTTGACTGTAGTAATCCTTTCATCATGTATATGTATATCAAACCATCATGTTATATACCTTAAATACATACAATTTTTTATAATTTTTTTACAAACCAAAAATTGCTGGTTTGAGTTGTGGTTAAAAATTTAAACATATGTACATAGAAATAGTTCTTGCTGGTCAATATGTTTTAGTAGAAAGAGGCTGGTTACCGTAAGAATAAAATAAATAAGGGGGAAACAAAAGAAATAATACCATTGAGGAACAGCCAGGATTCTGTAGTCATAATTGGAAAGAGACGTCGAAAGAACTATGAAATGAAAATGAAAATTAGGATGACAGAAGATGATCTAAGTGTTATTCTAAAAATAAAAGAACTTAATTGTTACCTCATGGTCGGAGAAAAAGAAGTTCCTGACTAGATTAGCAAACAAAATTTATTACATATGAAGAAAATGTGAACATCAGAAGATGTATATAGATTTTTTTTTAATTAAAAAGAGTGCCTAGATTACTGAGTGTATGAGTTAAAGTTCACTTAACAAATTATATATGGTCATTATAAAATGTTGAAGGCATACTAAGAACTAAAAACAAAAGAATGCTGAACAGTTCTCAAACAATAAATGTCAATAAAATATGTGAATAAAAACTGACTGCCAGTGTAGAGAACTGGATAGAATCTCTGTTCTAGTGATCTGCCATAGAATCACACTGTTAGAATTCAATAATTTAGTATACTAAAAAAGCAAAGACATGGATCTGAACAATATAATTAATAAAACTGAATTAATGAAGAATTAGAAATAAAATGAAAATATTTCTCTTTAAAAAAAGAACAAAATAATAATTGAGAATAAACTATATGTCTTAAATGCAGTGAATTATTATAGAAATTAAATTTTCTGACCACAGTATAATAAACACATCTTAAGAAAAGGCAGATGAAAAAGTTTTGAGACTGACAAAAATAAGATGTTTCTCTCAAAACTCTAATAAAGCAGAATCCTGAGGTAAATGTCAATAAGAAACAGAGAAAACACAAATGCATAATATTAGAAAAGAGAACAGTGCACAAGATGGAGAAAAGTCCTTCAAGAATGTTATGCACAGTTATATAACACTAAATTGATTACTCTAAGGGTAATTTATGGCTGTCTATTAAAGTTTAAAATACCAAGCCAATAAGAAATATAAAATTTAAAGAAATCAATGATTGGGGAGAAAACAAACAATTATAAAAAGAAAAGAACCTCTACACACATAGACACATATATTCACAAAACCCTTCCAAATCTGAAAGATCTATAATGAATTTTAATGAACATAAGAGTTTGCTAAGCACTGCAAAGTAATTCTAAGCATAGGAAAAAAATGCATGTGCTATACTTCCATTCTGAAAGACATCATTCTGCAATCATAAAAATTTAATAAGGATTTTATACAAAGGAAATTCTTCTACAATTTCATTTTTGAATGTAGAGAAAATATATTGAACATGGTACCAGTCCATTAAATTTAACCTTTTTCTCAAAAAAGAAATTCACAAATATAGAATAGGAGAGAAAATATTTAGCAGCAACATGAGTTACATAGTCATAAGTGTTTTACTTGATTCTAAATTAAAAATAGTAACAGCTCCCATTTATTGATCCTGTACTACTGTGTCAGCCACTTACCCTGTCCCAGCTCATATTCCTACCAAAAACTCTACAAGGTAAACCCTATTTTTACATCCATTTACAAATGAGGAAATCGAGGCAGATAAACAATAAGTAACTTGAAAGTCACTGAACTTTCAAGTGGTGGAGCCAAATTCACACCTAATCTCTCCTCTCTCCTGTACTATCATAAAGAGTAATGAAGAGCCCAAGAGCTATCTTATTCTAGGCTTTATTAATATGCTGTATCTAGGGAATTTACTTACTAGTTGAGCTGTATGACATTCTATTACAATTACAAAATTGTTTAATTACCCACTGCCTTCCCCACGAGTCTGTCAACTCCTCAAGAACAGGGAATTTTACAGTTAAAACTAAACTCAGGCAAAACTCAGTTCAAAATGTCATTCCACCATTATATGACTACTATGTCACCTTGGGCAAGTGACTTAATCTCAGTAATTTCTGTGATAATTGTGAGAGCTGATATATGAAAAGCTTGCAGCACAGTCTTAGCACATAGGATTGTGTCAAGAAAACCATAACTATTCAGACAATCCTAAATTATTAATATAAACCATAGGTTGGTAAAATTTGGCCCAAATCCAGCCCATAGTCTGTTTTTGTATGGCTCACAGGCTAAGAATGGTTTTGGAAAAAATATTTGAAGAAGAACAATATTTTGTGATGCATGAAAATTATATGAAATTCAAATTTCACTGCCCAAAAATAAAGTTTTATGGGCACACAGCCATGCTCATTTGTTTCTTCAGTAACTATGGTTGCTGTGACACTACAGCAGCAGAGTTATGCAGTGGTAACAGAGACCATATGGCCTGCAGAGCTGAAAATATTTACTCTCCAGCCCTTTTCAGAAGTGTGCCAAACCTTGACCTAATCAATTATCAGACAAAGGGAGTAAGTCAAGTAATTACAAATCAGTGATTTGCTCCCTTTGAGTACAATGTTACAAATGGAGATTGCATTCCTGGAAGCTCATATCCTACCATAAAAATATTAAAACTGCTTATATGAGAAAAGAAATACAAATACATTATATGTGTTGGGTCACAACCCCCTCGGGAGCTTCCCAGATGTGATCTGAAACTGGCTCTGTATGGAGGGCAAGGAGAGACTGAAGGAGGAGGAAGACCACTCCAGACTGGTAGGTGGCAGTTGTAGTAAGCAGGGAAACATATACTAGGCTCATCTTGAGCAATCACAAAACCAGTAGATTTTCCAAACTTGTCCACTGGAATCTTAACAGCTTGTGTAGAGGGCTTTGCTGGGTTCAATCACATACACAGGAAGACTTAACTAGTCTCAGTCACATATGCCATCCAGATGGTCTCAACAACACCTTACTGTCTCAAGGCTGTGTCCTTGGGCAGCCTCTAGCCTGGTGAAGGCAAGCAGAATGCACATTCCCAGGATAGGGGAGGGGGTAAAAAGCTTCCAATTGCCCAGGTCCCAGTTCGTGGATCAACTGGTGGTCAAATCCTCCAATAATATGATTTTACAAGCATTTATTACATTAACACAAACACAGTGTGAAAGCTACATCATATGTTTCTTCGGGGTAATTAGTCTGTGTGGGTGAGTCTGGCTGAGTGAGGCCTTTTGTTTACAGTAATCTATGGAGGGGAAGCTCCTTCTCCCCTCATCGATCTCCTTGTGAGAGCAGGTATCTGTTGTTGTTCTGGAGACCATCCAAAATCATGGTCGTGTGACTGTCTCATAGCTTGAATGTATACCAATGGCTCTAAATGTGTGTCTAGAATAAATGCCTCAGCACGAGCAATGACCAGACAGCCTTCTTCAGTGAACTTTGCTCCTCCATTTTAAAAAGATGCTGATGGCTTAGCTCCAATGCCTCATCCTGTCTTTAGGATCAAGTTCACACTCATGAATACACTGCATAAGGCCACCAAGAAATGGTGACTAATTCTCAGCTTACTTTTCACTATCTCCTCTCTAAACTCCAGGCACCGGTAACACTCACAGCGGCATGTTGTTTCTTACCTCAGGAAGCCCCTGCTCTGATTATTGACCTAACATGACATGGACCCTATCCTATCCCACTGCCATACAAACCAGCTTCCATCATCCCTACTATCCACTTAGCCTGATGAATTCCTTTTAGTTCCTTTCTGAATGCATATCAATGGAATAATAAAATAGGGTACCTATCTTCCAAATCACTACAGAAAATGAAAGTAAATGAAATTATTCTGACTCCATATAACAGAAGATGAAGGGATAGGAAAGAAGAGGGTGGTAGCACAATGATAGACGATGTCAAAAATAAAACCCAACGATAAGGTGTGACAATGACAACAGAAGGGCATGATTTAAACTTACAAGTTAAAAAAGGTATCTAATTGGATTAAAATCTAAATATATGTTGCTTACACAAAGGATACAACATAATTGATCAAAGGCAAAATTCAGAGAAAGGCTCCCTTTTATGGCAGGAGAGAAAGGCATCAAAAGTTAAACTGGTAGGTTCCAGAGAAACTGTACTTACTGATCAGTCTTAGGGGAGAGAGAAGGACCTTGTGCAGAGAAAGCAAAACAAAGAGAGAAAGTGGGAGAACCCAGAGAGGATCTGCATGCTTTAACCAGAAAAAGAGGACACTCTGCCCATGCAGAGGGCTTCATCAGAGGTGCACTGGACACCACCACCTAGTCACTCTGACAATAGAATCTTTCTCAGAAATGTAATCATCGTGAAAAAATCCTGCAAATAAAATAGAACTAATTAGAATCAGGGCTACATATAGTATACTTAGGGCTCTGATGGGAATCTCTAGGGAGGAATTTGGGGATTGAGTTTATGTCTCAAAGACTAATATTATAAAGGGAAAGAATCTGATTTAGTTACAAAAAGTTTGACCTGGACCTCTACACTCAAAAGAACTTGTAGTGCCTGCTGCCTCTGGCCAAGTCAGCACAGACAATAAGTCATGTAGTTATATTGTCCTCATGGGGTCACCTGGTCTATTCATCACTACTGCAGTTGAGAAAGGATCAAAGACTGGGGAAGTGGAGAATCTAGGTCCAGTCAGGTGTCCTGCCACGTGCTGCCAAGCAGACTTTATCACCAACTGCAGCCCTTCTCACAACTGTTGAATCATTTGCTCCCTGTCCTCTTGAGTGGGCAGGGATGCGTGCGGCTGTGTTGGGCAGTCCCTGCATATGGCCTGGCCCTTGACAGGCATTCAACAAAGCTCTGTTGAAAGGGTAAATTGGACTGGGGATACAACTCCTACAAGAAATACCATATAAGTGAACAAATGAAGAAATGTTCAATGTCAAAAAATAATATACAAGTAGAAATTACATGGTCACCTTCTACTCATGTAATATATATATTGCTAACTTGTGTGTACAAGGTGACTATTGCTTGATACACACATAGACATACATATGTAAAAAAGTTAAGTGTGGTAAAATTCACCAAGCATTAATTTACATTATATAATTTATATAAATTTTCAAGCTGGGAAAGCAACATGGCAATTTGTATAAACACCCATATGTTTATATGCTTTGGTTTACTGATCCCACTTCAATGACATATCCTAAAAAATCATTTTCAACAAGAAAAAGCCATATGTACTGCAAAGTTTAGTACTCCATTATCTATAATAGGAAATGATATAAACAGCCTAATTATTTAACAAAAGGAACTGGTTAGGTAAATTATTAAATACAAACTCAATGGAACAGAGTTTACTGATTCATGTAAAATCATAATTATTTAAAACATACTAATATGGAGAAATCTTTGTGAGATAAAGTCAAATGGATAAATTTATGACACTAAAGTTTAGTTATAATTAAAACCATGTAAAATTGCATGTACATATAAACAGAATTATGTACACGCTTCAAGAAAATATTACAGGTGACTATTGGTAAATTTTTCACTTTTTCTTTACTATTGTAATATTGTCTTTGTGATGATTTTTTATTTTTACAATATAATTGACAAATAACATTGTATTAGTTTTAGGTGTACAACATAATGATTTTATAAGTATCATATATATAGTGAATAAACTACCACGATCAGTTATGCGCGATGAATTTTTTTTTAAAAATATAATCAAAACTTCTCTAATTATATTTCCCTGGAACTAGAGAAGAGAGAGCTACACCTTACATGTCCTTTTGCTCTGTAAAACATTTCACTACTTCTTTATATTGTTGAATGTAAAGTGCAACTAAAAACAGCAAAAAGGAAAAATAATACCATTTGGGGGAAAGGGATGAATAAAGAAGATTTTCTCCATTGAACGTTCAAAACAAATATATTATTAACAGTTAATAATGACTTAAAGCCAAGCCAAGGTCACTTAGGTAGAAGAGGTACCCCAGAAGTAAACCAAATTTTTCAGAATTAAGTGGGAAAATAAAATAAAATGTAATATACATTATGACAGAAGCCAAATAACAAAGTGGAGAAAAGTTAGCTTAGATCCATATCCAAGCTAAATTTAGTGGCAAAAATGACAAAATAACAAATCAAACATAGGAAAAACAAGAATGAAACAAAATAACATTTTTCTCCCAAGTAAAGGGCTTTTGAAGTTATTGTAATAGAAGAAATTTTGAAGGAAAGATAAATATGCATTCAATAAATATCTGAGTTCTTACCAGGTGGTTGTTATTATTATATGTACTTTTATAAATATATCAACTTTTATGAAGCCTAGAGAATGATAATTAAAGGAAAAATAATAGCACAGGAAAACTCAGACATAAATACGATTAATACTCAAACAAATAGTATATATAAATACCTCAAAAGAAAAACATTCCAAATGGCTCCAGCACAAACACGAACATGAGTATGAACAAAACTCCTTTAGTAAGTCAATTATTAAAAATGATTTTAATGTTTTAGTAATTAAAAAATGCAAATCAAAACAGTAGGCATACTCTTAAAATTTATTAAATTGGAAAAACAAAAATTTGTTAAGCTCAATTTTGGTAGGGAGATAAGCAAATTATCTCAATTTTTCGAGAAGAAAGTCTGACTAGTTTTATCAAGAGTAATTAAAAATATAACACGAAGAACAATAACCCAATCATATAAATGTATGTAAATAGCTCAAAAGAAGAAAAAAGAGTCTGCACGTTTTTTTTTTTTTTTCTGTATATAGATGCTAGGAATAGAAGCATTTAGGTTTAAAAAAATAGACCTAACATCCAGCAATGGGGAATGGAAAAGCAATAAAGGTATATTAAACCGTGTACTATTACCAAGTCATTACAACCATGTAGGAGCAAGAAAGAGCATTTGCCAAATAATGTGAAGAGAGAGAAGTCGAAAAAATTGAATATCCATAATGACTAAAACCATGTAAAAAGCTCCATGTGTTTAAATAAAGAAGGGATGAGGATAAGGAGAGATTAAAATAATTCAGATATTTTAATAAAAGTTTATAATGTAAATTTTTAAACACTTTTACAGGATGAAAGAGACATCAAACAAATATACCATTTTAAATCCTTCAGAGCCAGCCTTTAGGAACCATTCAAGCAGTTTATACACAGAGATGTGCAGTCACTTGAATTACCCCACCTAGCCATGAAGGCCAAATAGTACCTGGCCAAAGGTCCTCAGGAAGGTGCTGTAGAATTTACAGGGGTGCTCACTAACAGCTATTAGTATACAGTGTAGGTAAACTCAGCTGAGCACTCCATCATCACTACGAAAACGTCTTCTACAACCATCTTGCACAAAACCACTGGCCAGGCTTACTAAAACACTTAGGTCTTATTATTTTATCTTATCTTATCTTATCTTATCTTATCTTATCTTATCTTATTTTATTTTATTTTTTTAGGCGCAGCAACCCTTGGTTGACCTCATAGATTGCAAGGACCTCGTCAGTTTACAATCCCTCATATTTTTTTAATTTTTTATGCCTACAGCACCTGGTCTTCTTAGGTGGCCTCTCATACAAGTATTAACCAGGCCTGACCCTGCTTAGCTTCTGAGAACAGACAGGATCGGGCTTGTTCAGGTTGGCATGGCCATAGACTACATAGGTCTTTAAGATAACCCTCTGTCAATTATCATCAAAAGGCTAAGAAAATCTTCTTTGGAAGAAAATGCTTTTCAAACAAAGTATTGGGTTAAAGACATTTGTGTCTTTTCTTAAAGAAATCAACAGCTTCCTCAAAACATTTTCTGAGGAAATATATATTTGTGGATAAGCAGCAGTATTAATCCAATGAATTCAACTATTAACTCAACTCACTAGAAAGAAAGAAATGTGCATTTTGCTTTAAGGAAGACAAGACTGAGGAGTTTATATTACAGTACCATAAACCTCTTGAGAGCAGATGCCATGGTCTCATTTTTCTTTATAACTCTATAGCCTATCTGCACATTATGTTGTGTGGATAGGTGGGTGGGTAAGTGGATTGCTGAATGGATGAATGGGTGGATGGATAGGTGAATGGATGGATGAGTAGGGGGACAGGTGGATGGATGGATGGATAAATGAATGAATGAATGATTATGAATCCTAATCCATAAAGATCTACTCTAACCACTTACATATATGAATGGGTTACAAAGGAAGGAACAGTGGTGTTCTGAACACAAGCCAAACAAGAGAGCAAACAAGATACTCACACAGTCAGCCCATGAAAAAATAAATGGATCATTTACGAGACCTTTCAAAGAAAAAATTCAAGGTTTCTTGCCTTATAAATTAAATTTAAACTCTTTGGTCATTTAATCAAGATAGAAGCAGTATAGTGAAGTGCTTGACTGAGTCACTCCTGACAAAGAAAAGAGACATCTCTCAGTCAGAGCCAACCTTGGGCAGTAGAAGCTGCAGTCTAGCAGAGGTTTTCGAAGCGTGGCTGAGACGAGCAGCATTAACATCGACTGGGAGCTGTTAGGGAAGGCAAATTCTCAGGCCCCACCCAGACCTATAAATCTGAAACTCTGGGGGTAGGACCATCAATCTGTGTTTAAACGAGCCCTCCAGGTGATCCTGAACCAGCTCAAGTGTGAGAACTCACACAGCCAGCACATAAAAGAAAAGAACTCCACACTTAGTTTTGACCCATATTTCTTTTAGGAGTGAGTAGGGTAGCAAAATAAAGTTTCTCCAAAGGAAAACATAGAGACCTTTTGTATGAAATGCAGACATTAAAATTCTTTTGATGCTGTAATTTCCAGCCATACCACCAACAGAAACCAAGAGCAAAGTAGTTTGCCAATCTTAGGTACAAGCCTATCTTCCCAAGCTACATAAGCTAGAGTGTGGTTAATCATGAGGCTCTTCTTTCTTAGAGTTCTGTGTTCTCATTAATCACTCACTGGTAGTTCAGACACCCCAGAGAAAATTCTGGAAGTTCAAAGTCCTGTGGCTTCCTCTCAATCTCCCTCTTACAGGGTTAAGTTTAATAGGTATATTCAAGATCAAGAGAGAACAAGTAACATAACACAATGGACTAAGAAAATAACAATAGGAAACTGAAGGTCTTTCCTGTCTTGTAGCAATGCCCATCTACTCATCATACTCATTTTGGTTAGTTATTGCTTTTGGATAGGACAGCATAAAATAACTAATATTTGTTGAAGACTACATGTTTATTTCTCACTAACCCCAGAACTCACCCATTTAAAGTTGGTATTTTCATCCTTGTTTTATAGATGAGGAACAAGGTTATAATATGTTAAGCAACAGTCTCAAGGACGCATACTATTAAGTAACATAACCAGGTTTTAACTTTAGATGTCTTCCAGGTCCCAAAGACCACCCCCAGGTCGACGATTGAGCAGGAGGACTCACAAAACTCAACATACAGTCATCTTCATGTATTTGAGCAAAATCAGCAAAAGCAAAAGTCACACGAAATGAGGTCTGGAGGAGACAAGACACAACCTTCCAGGGTTCTCTCCCAGTGGAGTCACACAGGATGCACTTAATTCCCCCAGGAAGGAATTGTGACAGCACACATGAAATACCTTCTACCAGGGAAGCTCATGAGACTCAGTGCTCAAGGCTTTTATTATGGGCTGGTCACAGAGACCTACCACGTACCAAAATTCCAGACTTCCAGAAGGAAAGCAGGTTTAAGGCATAAATCATATAATTTAGGCTTAGAGAAAACTTAATAGGTATATTAATAGGTACATTAAACAGTTTAGACACAGTGAGCCACTTTTATCAGTTAGGAAATGGGGGGAACCCTCCCGAAATCCAAGTTCTCAGATGCCAGCCAAGGGCCAATCTTGAAAGCAGACCTCTAAAGACAGCAGTCTCAGGCCTGCAAGGTTATGTCTTTTCTGCGCACCAAGCTAACCAGGTGCAAAGCCTCTTCTTGTTCCACTTTTATGCCAGATATAAACTTCTTCCTCAAACACCTCCCTAAAAACCCAATGAGCTTTGCAGCAATTTTAAAATCTGCACATGCCTAGAGTCCATTATTCTACTCCCCAGTGCCTGGATTTCCCTTCAGAGCTAGTCTTCAGTCAGCAAAATCTGTCCAACTGTCTCAACTGTACCACCGGATTTTAATTTATGGAAGTGACTGACAACAGAGAGGCTAATGCCCTTAGAAGATTTTTTATTACTTGCATTTCCCGAGGGAAAAGAGCAAGCCACACCACACAGGGCCACCTGGGGACGTACCAGAGGTTGATCGGGAGACCGAAGGAGTGAGACAAAAGCTTAGGCCAGAACCTTTATTGGGGAAAGCAAGGCAGGGCAGATAAACAGCTTAGGATGGACTGGTTTGAATAATTCCAGCATGCCTAGGGCATAAGGACTGCCCCACCTGTTTGGTACCTGGCCCTGGGTGATTTAGGGCAGAGGCAATACTGACATGGTATGTGAGAGTTAGCTAAGGAGGTGGGTCAGCAAGGGCTCTGGATCACAGGGGAGATGTAAACCACTTTGGCTGTTAGTTTGGGCCTGTGAGTAATGGTTGCCAAACAGATACAGAATCTGAGAAAACAGACCATCAACCCATTGTGTATCCCCTGCCCTTGATCTGGCCTACCTGTCAACCAACCTGCCCTTCCTCCCACTAATACATGGACAGTGCTAAGCACAGTGCCAGGCCAAAACCAAGTGTCAGGGTACATTGGCTTATCCATATTATTATTTTGTGGCTACTTGTTAAATAATGATTAAGATCACAAGCTCCGGAGTTAGACAACCTAGGTTCAAATCTCAGCTCTGTCACCATAGGTGCATCATTTAAAGGTTTAAGGAAGCTTTCATCTGTAAAATGGGGTTAATCATGGTACCTATCCCACAAAGTTGTTATGAGGATGTAATATGGTAATGAATGTAAAGTTCCGAGCAGGTGCCAGAAACAGACTATGTGCTCAATACATATCAGCTACTATTACCTCCCCATTCACCCCTTCGATTCCAAGCCAGAGCTGGACAAACACAATTGCACATAAATTCACATCCCAGGGACCTGCAGAGAGAACAACAGTCAAAAGCTGTGGCCGTTAGCCATTACAGTGTCTCCAGACAGCTACAGGGACAGATGGCTCTTATCCATCTCTTGATCTATTTATTTTCTTAAGGACTGTCCTCCAGTAGAACCATACAAAGCTGAGACAGCACTGGCCACTGAAGGGCGCTAGTGTGTTGCTTATAACTCGACCAATGTATCACTCTTCAAATGAGTAAAATGGAGGAAATAAGTTGTTTTAGGTAATGAGTAAAGCTTAGAACTGGAAGGAAGAAAGATCATATCCAAGAACCAATTTTATAGATGAGAAAATGAAGGTAGAGGAATTAAATGACTTAGCCATGACCCACAGATAATCAGAACTCTTTCTCAGTACCCAGGATGTCACTCCCACCATCTGTAAGCACCATGCCAGTAGCAGGCTCTGTTTCATCACATGGATGAATCTCTACATCAACTTCTCTTCCCAAAACCTACTTGTCCCTTCTCCTTCCTCCAATTCCAATATTGTACCTTCCTGGTAATAGTGTTGTTTGACCTTGTGGATCCAAATCTTTTTTGTAAAGATTCCATATCCCTTTTTCTGAGGTGGGAAAAAAATTCACTGAAGTATCTTATGACAAACCAAGAAATTTGTAATTTCAAATACCTATTCAACTAGGCCACACAGTTCAAACTAAGCAATCTTGGGCAAGTTACTATATATACTTCTGTGACCTTCAGATACCTCATTTTATAAAATGGGCATCATATCTGATAAAAACTACTTCACCAGGTTATTTCTATTAGTGAATAAGAGAGTAGACACAAGAATGCTGTGTATCTCAAACACCTCATTGATAAAAGAAGCCAGTATGTTTTCTGTCAATACACACCAAAAGAAATGAAAACATTATTCCTTTTTTAACTGCACATAGCCCAACAACACAGTATTTTACTATTCTTGCTACCTCTGTAGTAATTTCTCAGCTTTTATTCTTTCCTTTTATAAAAGGAGCAAAAGGAAATCAAGAAATAAGTTTACTGCTATTTTCTGATGTGAATTAAACTCCCCATCCAAACACAACCAGAATAGCCAGCAGCATATGGGTCTGTTTTCTCAATCTTTCTCCTTAACCCTGGGGAAAATCAACCATATGGCAGGAAAGAATCAGCTGGGTGTTGCAAGAAATGGGGTCCGCCCTGGTCTTAAGCTCTGAAGGAGAAAAGACTATGGCATTTGTAAAACCAGAAATGATGTCACTATTGACATCCTTCTTCCAGCTCTGCTCCACCAATTGAGCCAAGAAAGTGGGGTGGGTGTTTACATCAAAAAAGGCAAAGGGGGTCTCAGTGTACAATCTGATTCATGCGAACAATTAAAGTAGATGATGATTAAAGACCAAAATACATTCTGTCAAAGATTCTGGGGAAATACATGCCACTTACTCATCCAGGCCCTCTGTAGGAGAGGCTATTAAATGCCCGGGAAGTTGATAGCAGTGAGAGGCTGCCCTCTCCAGCCATCTCAGAGACAGAGATAAGCTTGGGACTGAACTGTACCAATCAAAAAGTATTCTGAGCATGATGAGATACCATTCCACAGCCACTATCATGGCTAAAAAGGAAAATGACTGACAACACCAAAAGTTGACGAGGATGAAAAGCAACCAGAACCCTCAAATGCTGTTGACAGAAGTCTAAATTGGTACGGTGACTTAATAAAATTGTCTCATAGTATTTTTAAGAGTTCAACATATACCTACCCCATGAGAGTAATTTCACACCTTGCTATTTATGCAAGAGAGATTAAAAGTTAGGCACACTAAAGTATTATAAGTAGCTTTATTCACAATAGCCAAAAACTGGAAACAGCCTGGATGTCCATCAGTAGGAAGATAGATTAAAAAAAGCTGTGATCTATCCATACAGGGACTACTACTTAACAAAAAGGAACAAAACTGATAAAATAACATAGATCAGGAGTCAGCATGTTATACCTGTAGAACAGCCACCCGTTATTTATTGTAAATAAAGTTTTATTGAAACACAGTTGTACCCAGTCATTTGCATATTGTCAGAGACCTTGTGACTGGCAAGTCTAAAATATTTCCTATCTGCTTCTTTAAGAAAAAGTTTACGGACCCTTAATGAAGATAAATGCAAAAACATTATGCTGAGTGAAGAAAAAAAAACAGAAGTGAAGGAAAAAAACATGCTATATATATATATGGCTTGATTTCATTTCTGTGAAGTTCTAGAACAGGCAAAACTAATCTACAGTGAATAACATCAGAATAGTGCTTATTTCTGGTAGATGTGGAAGACTAACTGAAAAGGGGTACAAGATGATTTTCTGGGGTGATGGCATTGTTCTATATATTGGTGGGGTGTGGGCTCCACAGATGTATGCAGTTTGTCCAAACTGATCACACCATACAGTTGAGATCTGTGCATTTCACTCTATATGTAAATTACAACTCAATTTAGAAATACCAAAAAAAAATTTTTTCAAGAAACAGAAAGGCAGAATCTTAGCTCTAAACTGGGCCCTCTTTTTCCCTTTGGAACTTCGCATTCTTAGCTTCACATTTGAAATTCAAGTTCAAGCTCGTCTTGTACCAGATGCTTTTTCTTAATGACCAGCTGTTCTAATGACCAAGCCTCTTGGGATTCCTCAGAAGTCTTGGTTTTTAACCTTATTTCATCTACAGGCATACCTCAGAGATATTGTGGGTTTGGTTCCAGACCACTGTAATAAAGCAAGTACTACAATAAAGGGAGTAGTGATCTTATAGCCAATGGAAGGTATTGCTTTCAATTTGTAAAAAACACAACATCTGTGTAGTGCAATAAAGCAAATAAAACACAGTATGCCTGTAGTCTTTGTTCAACAGTCCTATGGGACATGTCCAACACATAAAAAGCTCAAAGCAAAGACGCTCTGGCTGAGGCAGAGGTGAGGCCAGGCCAACTCTTCTCCCGACCCTCCACCAAAGACATCTCTTGAAGGGCCTCCGCAGAGTATGGCCACAGCATTGATAACCCACATCCCTGCTTTCTCCCTGCACTAACCACTGGACACACTGACTGGTCAGCTCTTATGGACAAGATCTCTCCCAACAACCTCTCTCCAACTGCCCCTCCTTTCCAGCAGCTGAGACTACAGACCATCTCATCAATCTCTCTGGTGCCTACACATCAGGTGTGCTACCCCATGGCCTCTGTTGGCAGACAGGTCTGAGTGAAGGATAATTAGAAAAGCTGTCATCCAAGGAGCTTCAAACCCTTTTGTATAGACTTCCCCTCTATCTTGCATCAAAACCTCATGTCTTTTTTTCTTCAAGAGATGTAGGGCATGAATCAAAACACACATACTTAATTTACACTTAAACTAGGCTGCCCCTCAGAAAAATCTACATCCTCATTCTGCCCATTTCTTGTGAGATACACTTGTGCCCAGAGGCCCAGTGATGTGTCCAAAGCTTTGCTCTGGACATTTCAGCATACAGTGATGTGGCTCTCAACAGGCAGCACTGTTCCAGCTATTTTGCAAGATGGACCCAGAACTGCAACCTATTTGCAGGTAAGCATCTCTTGACTTTTACGTACAAACCATACTCTCAAAAGAACAAAGAATTCCACAATGGAAAATGGACAGGGGAAAATTATATTAGGAAACAATTTTTTATGGCTTCATAAAAACAAAACTACTGAGCAAAACTAATAAGAATGATCTAAATAAGCAAAGTAGACAAAAGTGAGCATAACTTAGGAGATATTTCTATCTGCCCTGGCACATTTCTCCATGTTTTTATCTCATATCTTCTCTTTGAATTAATAATTTTAACATTTCACTAAGACTAGGAGATGTCCTTCTTTTTTTGAATTTAGTGTCTTCTGACACTGTGGGTGGGTCCATTTGTCAGAGATTTGAGCTTTGCTTTTAAGTATTCAATCCAGAGAAAACAGGAAGGGGACCTCAGAAGCAGTGGTAGGGGCAGCTGTCTGCTTGTGTGTTTACCTTTAGAGAGAAAAAAAGAAAATAAGAGAAATACAGGCTCTGTCTGAGGGAAGGAGATGCAGGCTACAGCAAGCCTCAGCTTTCCTGAGTTAGGGAAAATATTTATTTTTCTACTATAGCACCAGTCTCGACTTACATGACCAGGTAGATAGCTGAGTCTGTTTGTACAGTCCCAAATCCCACTTTCATTTTGGTCCTGGCTAGGGAAATCATAGCTATAAATCTCTTCATTAAGGCACTGAGTTTGAAGTTCTGATGGTATTAGGCTGATCACCCTCCTTTCCATCATGCTTCTGAGGCTGATGGGTGCCCAAAAGGCAATGGAAAATGTAAAGTGAAATGTGGTTGCTGCATGAGGCTTATGATCAAGCTCTGGGCCCCTTCCACCTGCTAAGCACAAACCCAAAACGTGAGGTCTTACACTCTCTTAAAATATGAAAACATGGAGTGCCCACAGGAGAAGAGCACACATGGCAAGGTAGTTGGACCCACCCCAGGAAGCAGGGCCCAGCTCAGCTAAGGGCTGCAGCACCAGGGAGAGGAAGCAAAACAAGCCACACTCTCATGCACAAGGACCTAGCCCACCATAAACCTGGCCCCATCTTGGAGTCTAACCCAAGTCGATAAGTGTTCCTTCCTCTGGAGAGGAGCAAGCGGGGGAAATGGAGAGGGATGCAACTTTAGCTTCTGGTTTTAAATAACAAAAGGAAATCAGCTGGAAAATAAAAATCTATTACTTAAAAGACCCAAAGAAAAGCAGAATTCTCTTTGTTTAAAAACCGGGGTTGTGTACAGTTGCTTTACAAAGACTGCCATTTTGGGAGAACCTAAATAGAGTAACTTAAATTTACCATAAAATTATTACTGTCATTATCTAATATATCTCTGTGATTCAGAGAGCACACAAGACTCTTGCATTATCTTAGAGGTTTTTACTATGAAAGCAGCAGCCCTAACAGCTCACTAACCTTTCCTAAGTGTTCACTCCAGGCGGAGCCTGTGCTTCATAACCACTTCTCTACACAGCACAGTGACCCTATGGCTGACTGCAGTTATTATCCTCATCTTAAAGATACAGAAACTAAGTTATAGGAAATTAGATAATTCTCCTAGGTCCCAAGGTTTGTGTGGCAGGTCAATTCCAGATTCAAAACTCTAATGCACTGCCTTAAACTCCCTCCATTTTTTCTCATGCAATTTTTAGCACTGCTGTAAGAGTTAACTGAATTCCAGTTAACACCAACTGACAGCAGGTGTGGCTATACATAGAATAATGTAACATGGGTCTGTAATACTACCCACCATACAGGAAAGCCAGAAAGGAAGGCAAGTGCATGAGCCTTTTAATATAACCGGCTGTTTTCCATCTTGAGTGAAGAGAATTCTAACAACTGGGCCAGGGAGGTGGCAATTTTAGTCAGAGATGGCAGCCTCTAACCCGACAGAGCCTGTCCTAAGATGGTAAGTTTCTTATTTGGCTGAGCTAAAGATAGGGAAGACTTACCTGAGGTAAAGCGTGTGTCATTAAGACAGAAACCAGCAGATAGTCTGTGTCTGATGATCAGCTTTCTACATAGGTTTATGGGCCAGAGCTGGAAAGGCTGCAAGCTGAGAGAGATCAAGTCATCCAGCAGATGTGGTTACTTCAACAGCATTCACTGTGCATTAGTTTGCCAAGGAGGCCCAACAAAGTACCACAGACTGGGTGGTTCAAACAACAAAAATTTATGTTCCCAGTTTTGGAGGCTGAAGTCTGAGATCAAGGTGTCAACAGGGTTGGTTTCCTCCTTGGCTTGCAGATGGCAAGCTGCCTTCTCACTATGTCATCACATGGTCTTTCCTCTGTGTCCAAATTTCCTCTTCTAATGAGGACACTGGTCATATCGGATTGGGGCCCACCCTAAGGACCACACTTTAACTTTACTACCTCTTTAAAGACCTGATCTCCAAATATATTTATATTCTGAGGGAATAGGGATTAGGACTTTGACATACAACTTTTAGGGGGAAACAGTTCATCACATAACAACACACTGTGGCAGTTCTTAGTGAAGGTGTGGTTGTCGTTACCAATGCTTTGTTGGTTTTCACAGACAAATAGCAGACACCGAACTCTGGCCTTGGGGGGCCCAAGACAAGTTCTCGAAGGGATCAGATGTCAGGATCTTAGCAAATAACATCCAGAATCAACTTTCACCAGGGGAAATCACTAAAGAAAAAACTCTTTGGGAGGAATTCCATACTCCCCAGAAATACTCTGATCTCAAAGCTGTGGGAGTAAGGGCCTTTATAAAACACATGCCATTGGAGTGGAGAGGTAGGAATTGAGGGGGACAGCAGCATCTGGACAGCATGCCAAGTTTAGGCCGGTGGTGTTTGCTTAAGTGATTCTCTTGCCTTCAAGAGCTATACTGGGAGGAAGTATATGAGCCAGCAAAGCCATCAGCCACATGGGTGAGATGGTTAAATGTCCAGCTAGAGAGTGGATGTGCTCCCAGGTGCTCAGGCTCAGTTCCTGGAGAAAATAAAGGCAACCAGGTCACTGTCATCTTCTCAGGCATAGTTTCTACCATGAACTGACACTGAATTAGAAAAAGCAGAACCCCCACCCCCACTCTGCACATCTGGGTCATAAAATCATGAAAGCAGCATGAAATTCCACAAGGTCCACAATGCTCCAACAGCCCTGCGGGTCACTGGCATGAAGTGCACATGGCTCATTCTAAGAAACGATTCCCTTCTGCTTCTAAAGGCCCAGCTTGCAAAGCCTGAAACATGAAGTGGTTCACTTACAGAAATATTCTTTTCCTTGCAAACCAAACAAAAACTCAAGAAGACCCCCAGCAAATTGGCAAGAGGTCCAGGATGCCCTACCCAATGATACAGGAGGTTGTGATTCTGCAAATTAACTAAAGAACATAACGTAATCCCAAGAGCACCTCCCATTCTGTCTGCCGCTGGAACCAGCCAGTTTGGCCCTCCCCAGGACACAGGATCTGTAACACTTGGAAAGCCTCCTCGTCAGCTCACAAAAAATTTGTAGTAGAACATGCAGTGGTCTCAAAATGTTACCCAAGAGGCTCCAGAAACAAGGTTCCAGAGTTTAAGTGAGGTAATAAAGTAGAGTTTTTACAAATGTTAAATCATGATTTATGATCCCAAAGATACCTCTCTGACTGTTGACTCCAGCAGAAAAGACTGAGAGAAAAACATTCCTATACAGTCAGCCTTGAAGCATAAAGAGCAGACAGGAGAATTCATAAAGGTTGATTGAGCAGTTGATTCTCAAAGTGTGGCCCTGGGCCAGCAGCAATAGCTCAACTTGTTAGAAATCAAATTTGGGGGTCCACTCTAGAACTACTAAATCACAAACTCAGGTTGGGATCCAGCAATTGTCCTCAAGGTGATTTTGATGCACATGCAGGTTAGGGAATTATAATTTAGTGTTTTGTAAGAAAACATCATCCCCTCAGCCTTCTCCTCATCATTCAACTTATTTCAACTAACATTCATTGAGCACTGTGTCAGCTGCAGTGAATGGCACAGGTAACAAGAATTAATAAAGAGGCTACCATTGACCCTTCCTTCTCTTATCTCTCTTACATCCAGTATCCCATGTCCTCACAGTTCTTCCTTTGAAAAGTTTCTAACATCCACTTTCCTTTCCATTTCCACAACAACCATGCTCATCACATTATCCCAGCTCACTGCACCGGCTTCTCAAACTCTTTTGCTCTTCCCTGAGCCCTTCCTTCATCACCCACACCACTGCCCCTGTTGTCACAGAACTCTTCTGCTCAGACACTGCAGTGCTCCCCACTGCACTCTACATCTAGTCCATACATCTCCACTTGGCATTCATGAAGGTCTCAAAATTCCCTGCCCCAAACCTGCCTGTCTATTCTGAGCAGTTTTCCCTCCCCAATCAAAATAAACTTGAACTCCTAAAGGCAAGAGCAGGATTTATGTGTCTTCCCCAGTAAATAGTGGTGTAAGTTAACAAGGAGCATGTCATGAAAAAAGCAAGCCACTTAACACATCCACCTTAATTTTTCATCTGCAGAAGGGTGATATTAAGAACCACTATACATTCACAGGATATCTTAGTCAGTTTGGGAAGAAATTACCCCACATTGGGTGGCTTAAACAACAAATATTTATTTCTCATAGTTCTGGAGGCTGGAAAGTGCAAGATCAAGGTGCCAATAGATCTGGTATCTGATGAGGGCCCTCTTCTTGGTTTGCAAATGGTTATTTTCTTATATCCCCATGGTGGAGAGCAGGGAAAGAGAGAGAGAGCTAGCTCTATGGTCTCTTCTCTCTTTTTATAATGTTTTGATCATTTTATTTTTTTAAAATATTGGTCCACCTGAAACTTTATAAATGTTACACTCTAACACAAGGCAAAATTATATAAATTTCAAACATTAGGTAAGTAAAGATTAATACATACCTATCAAAAAGAACTTTCAAGCCTTAAAGAGCTTTGGATCTTCTTTAAAGTTTTTAATTTCTGGAAATACAACAGAATAAACATTACCACTTATAAGACTTTGAAGAGTTTCACTAAATTGCGAAAAATTTATGATGTGGTTACGAAGAAGAGGCAGAAACCAAAGTCATATGACTTTGTTTTCCAACATATTGATAAATGATGTCAGTTAAAAATAATATAAATAATTGACTGCCTTACCATATAGATTTTTACCTAGTTCTTCATTTGGTACATGATAAAATGGCACATTCCAAAAATTATTATATGCAGAGAACACTCCTTTTCTAATCATTTATGTCCATATATTCCCATGGATAGCAATATTAAAGTGTTTAGTGCCTTGACCTCAAAGTATGGCATAATTTTAATGCAAATCCTTTATTATCCTGTAAGGTCGTGGCATAACCGTTTTTATGCAGAACAGGGAATTCTCATTTCTTAACTAGTTACTTGGCTCTTTTTCTTCCACATTGAGTATGGTATCCACAGTTATTTCTATGACCAGTCTCTCTCCACTTCCAGAGGCCTTCTGGGAAAGGAAGTAGGAAGGCTGTACAGTGAAGTGTGGTACCCAGTTTTCATCATCCAATAACATAAGACTTGATGTTAAAGAAAATAGAAAGTATATTTAATTGTCAAAGAAAAAAATAAGCGTATTTCTTCAGCTGTTTCAGGAGGTTCTTCAGGAAAATCTGGAACCTCCTTCCGCAGGAGCTGTTTGCCAGGTCGTGAAACTTTGGTTAAAGGCTTAGGCAAATTCATTTTCTTTGCTGCTTCTCTGTTTGATGTTCCAAAAGATGTCTGACTCTCATTTTCAAGCACCAAATCTTCATCCCCCTTTACTGAATCATTTTCTTATGTTAGAGCTTTTCAAGGCTCTAAGCTATAAGCTTTGAGACACCAAAAACCACTTACTTATTTGACACGCAAATATGCCCAAGCTTATGACCACTGCTTAACTACTAGGTTTCACCCATCATCTGATAAAAGCACTCTTCCAGTTTTATCAATTTCATTTTCTGGTAAGGTTTTAGAACATTCTCTATATATCTACTGAACTTTTAATTAACCCTGTGTCTCTTAGTTTTTTTTTCACACAAGTTTTTGCCTTTTCTTACTCTTCTCTTCTTTCAGATAAACATGGAAAAATTTAAATAAGTTTAGCCATGAGGTAGTCATAGAAATAATTAAAGTAAGAAGAGCAAGCAGCAAGAAAATCTGAAGTGGGGGAGGAAATAAAATCCAGCTACACAACAAAATCATATCTTTAATTCCTAGATTTGTGATGCCACACCAGAGCTCCAGACACAAGAGAAGAAGAGCAGAGAGGAGAAAAATGCCAATCTTTCCTGTCTCTTCTTGTATGGGTGGGTACCCATAGTAGTCATGAAGGCTCTACCTGCATAACCTAATCACTTTCCAGAGTTCCCCTATTTCCTAATATAATCATGTTGGAGATTAGGATTTCAGCCTATGAATGATGGGGGCAGGAGGGTAGGGGCAAACATTCAGTACTCAATCCATAATACAGGGCTATTGTGAAGATCAAAATGAGATATTGCATTCGAAAGCAGTCAGTAAAATATAAAGCATGAAAGAACCTTATTTTCCACCACTCGTTTTCATATGAAATCTTAATAAAACTCAAAAACTCACTGTTATCTTGATTGTAGTGGTGGTTTTAAATGATGTAAACATATATGAAAACTTTGTTGTTCACTTTAAATATATACATTTTATTACACATTAATTATATCTCAAAAAAGCCTATAAAAAGTATCTAACTGTTAAACTTGGCTTTCAGTGATGTCAAAATAGCTTGTATAGACTAACCTTCCTGCAGGTAACAATTTTGTACAAGTCTGGACAAAATGTATTTTTTAATGTATTTAAAGGTACTACAGAGGGACCAAAAGCAACAGAAACTAAATAGGAGTCTACTCTTGAAAGACAACTGCAGAAGGTGAGGTTTGTAAGTTTGCAGCAGCCATCTGCCTAAAGGCATACTCCAATTTGTATGCATCTAGGAGTAGAAGAAATCTACAACCTTAACTAACTTGAAGTATGGAGGAAAACTTGCTGGCTAGAAGAAAAACCAGAAAATTAGACATGAAATCCTGGAAGGGAGGCAACTGTAGATGGGATGAGCCCATAAAATCTGTGTATAAAGTTCACCCAGATACATGGCTGACTACTAAATTACACATGATGTGAGAGACCACAGAGACTATGATGGAAAAGCAATGGCTGGCAGCTGAAAGGAATAAGTAGAGATGTCAGCTGCTACCTAGTGCAAGGGATTGACTGGAGTTTGAGTCCAGCTAAGTTAACTATTACAACAAAAGCCTGCTGAAGAAATATAACACGATCCAGAGTCTCTAGAACATATATTTAATAATGCCCAGAAATTGATCAAAAATCACTAGACATGCAAAGAAAGAGGAAAATATAACATATCTTCAAGAACAAAAAATGTTTTCAGTCAACTTAAAGATGACACAGATGTTCAAATTAGCAAAGACTTTTAAGCAATACATATACACACATAAACATACATATTTATTTACAAAATTTTAATGAAAATATACACACAATGAATGAGCACATTTGTTATTTCAACTCAGAAATTAGATATTATGAAAAAAATCAAATGGAAATTCTAGAAATTAAGAAATTAAAAGTACAATAACTGGAATGGGATTAACAGCAGAATGGAGATAGCAGAACAATCAGTGAATTTCAAGTTAGATCAATAGAACTATTCGATCTAAAAAACAGCAAAGAAAAAACTATTATAAAAATGAACAGAGCCTCAGAGACCTGTGTGACAATATCAATCATTTCAACTTATATCTAGAGTCCCAAAAAGAGAGGAAACAGATTAGGGCAGGGGAAATAAAAAAATGAAGAAATAGTCCTAAAACTTCCAAATGTAGTAAAATATCAATTTATAAATTCAAGAAATTCAATAAAACCTGAGCAGGATAGATATAAAGAAAACTATATCTAGGCAAATTGCTGAAATATAGTTAAAATCTTGAAAATAGCCAGTAAAAAATGACACATCGCACACATGAGAATGATACTACAAGTGACAGTGGACTTCTCATCAGAAACCATGGAAGCCAGGACACAGTGGAACAGTATCTATAAGCAGTAAAACTATCCTGCAAAATAAAAATGAAATAAAGACATTTTACAACGACATAAACAAAATTAGAGGATTTATCACAAGCAGACCTGCAGTACCAGAAATCCTAAAGGAAGTTTTTCAGCCTGAAGGGAAGTGACTCTAGATGGCAACCCAAACTATAGGAAGAAGTGAATATCATTGGAAAGGAAATATATGTTTTGGTCTCTGAATTACAAACAGGGAGATACTAAAAAATAAACATTTCAGAATATTATCTAAATCTTTAGGCAAGCAAACTTTACCTTCTTGGTTTATTTTTCTTAATTTTAATAGACATTTTATTGTATAAAACCTTAGTATTGATTTAAAAGTGCTATAATTCCTTCCAAAATATTTCAAGTTTTATCTTAATCAAAATGTTCTCAATCTTCTTATTCTATTCACATAATCTATAGTCTATACTCAGTTGGACGGCTCTACTCAAGGTTTCTTGATAAATGCAATTGTCGGCTCATAGACAGGATGAAATAAAAAAATAATTTTAATTAGAATTTTAAAGCATAAAGGTAAATAACCTCACACAAACTATATGCATGATCATATAAGCAGATTGCTGGTAAAATCATTTAGAATAAAATATTTCTGTCCTGTTCCCTGCTTTTGTTCACGCTGGCACTCTAATTGGAATGCTTTTTCCATCATCTCCAACATCTCTGTATATCCAATTCTGCCTGACTTTCAAAGTAAAGTTCAAATGCCCTCTCCTCAAAGAAACTTCCCCTCTTCTCCCCAGGCAGAAGGCCTCCTTCCCTGTATGGAACTCTTTCAGCATTTCAGTGCTTTCTAACTTGAATTATACTCATTTGTGTTTAAGTTACAGGGAATAAGTTTTTCAGTCCAGATCTGCAGAAGAAACTCAGTATCAGAAACACCCAGGCAGGATGATACTAAATCAGAGTCCAGATGCAGGAAGCTGGGAGAGAGGAGTTGGGTAGGGTATTCCTAGGCTTTCTGGAACACTACATGACTGGAGATAGCAATATTAGTAAGGGACATCTGGGCGCTTGCTCTGCATCCCAGAGGCAGAGAGGGGATGTAACCTTGTTGCTGTTAGTTGACTTGGGAACCAAAAGAGCCCAATGTCTGTAAATGTCCCATAACATGTAAGGAGTATGGCTTGGCCTCCCTCTCAAACAGAAGTCTACGTGCTTCAAAAGAGACCCTGGCAACAGTGCACCCCATGGGGAACCCAGAGGCCAGGAAGAGCACATTTTACCTTTGTTTCTGCTCAGAACGCTGTCTCCTTGGAGCATAGCACTCGGCATCATATCCCCTTTGACAGAGAGCTCTTTAGGGCAACGTTGGCCTTTATACACGAACTATTTAGGTTCAAGCATACCACCCATGCTCAATAAATGTCTGTTCAATGAGTTTGATAAATGCTGGGTCCTGACTGGCTACTTAACCCCACTAAAGGAAGCAGATGCTTAGGGGCATAGCATTCCCAGTGGGTATGAAAACACTTAAAGAGCTGACTGCCTCCACTTAGGTTCAGAGTACACAGCAACCTTCCAGGCAACCCAGGGAAGCCAGGAAACCAAGCTCAGCTCAAAGATATCAGAAAACTACTGAGATACCCAGTTGTCTGTTCCTAGAATAATGATACAACATCTGCAGGATTGCAGTTTAGGAAGCTGTTCTAATACAAGATTTCCTAACAAATCAATAGGACCCAAAACCAAACACTTTCTTCATCATCTCCCCTCTCCTGTCACAGCCTGTCCCTCCACCCACATTGCTCTTTCAGTGAATGACCGCCTTTACTCTAGAAATCCACATGTCATCTTAAACTGTTTGCTCTTCCTCTTTCCCCACGTTCCCCACATCAAACTATCAAATCCTTTTAGCCCCTAGACAGATGTTAGTTTAAAAAAAAATGGCCAACAGCAATATTTCCAAATCCACACCCTCTTCTAGAATCTTGCCATGTTCCATCAAGAGGTGGAGATTATTTTCTCTCCTCTTAAACACGTGACTTGCCTCCATGAACAGAATGTGGTAAAAATGATACATTACTTCAGAGGCTAAATCATAAAATTCAACTTCAGTCCACCTGGTGTTCTCATTCTCTCTGTCATTCATTCTCTACCTCACTCCTCTGTCCTCTCTCTCTCCACTCACCCTCATAATCAAGACATCATGTTGTAAAGAATCCCAGGCCGCATGGCAAGTCTACTCGTGGT
Source organism: Eidolon dupreanum (assembly GCA_028627145.1). Taxonomy (NCBI): domain Eukaryota; kingdom Metazoa; phylum Chordata; class Mammalia; order Chiroptera; family Pteropodidae; genus Eidolon; species Eidolon dupreanum. Next base: position 18,464,509 of record CM053501.1, read on the forward strand.
ATTCCAAATGATATTCTGCCCAAAAGCCAGTATTGACCAGCTGAGTGAATAAGTGAGGGTTCAGATGACTACACAGCCTTGCCTTTGAGTCGTTGCAGGCAACACTGGGTATACCAGAGACAAGACAGCCCTGACCAAATTTTAGATTTGTAAGCAAAATAAATATTGTCATTATTTTAAACTACTAAATTCTGTGAAATCTATTAGAGAGCCATAATCACAGGAGTAACCTCATAAATATCTGAGCCCTCTACTCTCCAACCCAGTTGTCAAACTTTAGTATAGGCACTATCACTTCTCACCTCAACAACTTCAGCAGACCTTCAATGAGTCTTGCCAAACTCCATTTCTTTCCTCCTCTAGTTCATCCCTCATGCTCCTTCAAGAGGGGCCCTCTAAAATACAAATCACTCCCTTGCTTAAACTCTGATAGGTATATGATGGATGGATGAATGGATACATATAGATAAGATATTGAAAGATGCATAAAGCAAATTTGGAAAAATATTAATTGTATAATCTAAAGGTTGAGTTTATGAATATCATGTATTATACTTTCTACTTTTATGAATGTTTGAAATTTTTCACTTAAAAATGTTTTTTAAAAATGAAAATAAACCTTACTTTCTCCCCACAGATGGAAATCCAAATCTGTATGCATGGCACACAAGCCTCTTCTTCCTTTGGCTTCTGCTGATGTCCTGTTCCATGCATGGACCCTCCCCACGGGCTCCAGAGCTCCAGGTACCTAACCACGTGCAGATCCCTGATTGGACCAAGGTCTCACAGCTTGGTGCCAATGCTCTGGCATGGCCTCTGCTTACAGGAACTCTACCGTTTCTTTCTCTGCCAACCTATGAAGGTATCAACACAGCTCAGATGTTTCTCCTTTGGAAGTCCTCCCTAACCCTGGAGATCCTACCAGGATTCCTCAGCATCTGGAACAGACCTCCACAGTGGCACTCCATGCAGCTATGGTTTACTTACCACCATCTCTCTCTTGCCTGAGTAAGAGCTTCTCAAGGGCAGGGATAGGCCTTATGCGTCTGTCCACTCCATGCCTAGCACTGTGCTAGGACACAGCAAGCACTGAAGAATCTAAATTCCCTCAGAAAAAATCCCAGACAGAAATTGATTCAAGTACAAAAGTATTCAGTCCTCTTCTTTCTCTCCTACCCTTGCCTGACCCCCATTCACATCATTAAACTAAACACACTCTCTCTCTCTCCCATAAAGCAAGATACCCATCACCTTATCAAAATATGCACAGCCCATAAGCTAAAACCCATGGTCATAACATGACCCCAGTAGTGCAGGCCCACCAACTTATTTCCCACTGACATGACTGAGGATTCTAGGTCCACATGCGGAACCATTCTGCCAAGTCCAGAGGGTTCCTGCAGGTCCCACATGCACTACCGCTTCTGAGGCTCACAGAAACAATCAAATCATTGTGCAGCACCCACCCAGGTTTCCTGGAATGGACATGACAATGTCTAGCTGCTACACAATGCAATGCGTCATGACAGAAGAATAAGACTTCCAGCTTCTTAAAAAAGAACAATTATAATCACGATTGCAAGAGACATACAATTGCTTTGCAGTTCCACAAAACCCAGATCCTGTTCTAGCACCTGCTCTTTTCCTGGCCCCATCTTCTCTCAGTTTTCTTTTACCTGCTGTCAGTTTCTCCATAATTCCTCTTCTCTTCATCTTTAGGCTAGAACAACACCCTCATTTCAAACCAAACAGAAAGTACCAGGACATTTCAAAGTCACCCTAATTGCCTATTCTCAGTAATCAAGTTATTCTGTTTATTCAAAAAAAAACATGAAGTTTGAGTACAATTTCAAGGCAAAGGAACTTTTATTTATCCAGTATACATTTATTAAGCTACTTTTATGTACAAGGCATTGTGCAATTTAAGATCGGTGACACATGCTTTCACTCTGGAGGGCTTGGTCCTTATGGAGTCCTTAGTACTAAAGAGTCCAAGATGGCATCCATCCATTTCTCTGGGGGAGAACCGAACATCTAAGATGAGACTAGAGACAGCAAAGGATTATTTCAGGATCTTAGAACTCATTCCTAAACCTGGCTAACTTCATCAATAGTTTGATAAATGCATACACCTTTACCTCTCTTTTTCACTTCTTTGCCCTCTTCCAAAATTCTTCCTATATTTTGTTTTCTTCTGTCCCGTGTGGTTTTCTCCTATCTAGTCTTAAATTCACTTCCAGAAAACTACTCTCACATTAGCACACCCAGGTAATCTCAACAGTCGAAAGGAGTCAAACAAGATTAGAAAGGTGGGCAGGGGAAGGAGAGGCGGTGTGTATCCTTTCCAGAAAGTAAATCTAAACCAAATTAAAAATCAAAAATAGTCAAGGAAAATACTCTAGAAACTTTCATTCAAGTTGTTCTAGCTGTAAAACTCCCATAACCCCCCATCCTTCATTGCCTGTCTCTTTACAAATATGATCATAAAAATCACTTAAAGTAAAGCCATTATCAAGCCCAGCAACAACTCTAGGAATGATTTACAACATATGCAGCTGCACTTCCACATTTAACCACATCACGTGGATTTCTAATATAGTTACGAGCAATTTCCAGTTGTCTTGGGCAACACCCCAGAATCTTTTTCAAATAAAGCAAAAGTAAATAGCACAAAACTTCAGAATCAAAAAATCCTTTGGCACTACACAGCAAATTCCATTACAGTGGGATGCAAGTTTCCAAATTGTTCAAATTGATTAAAAGCTGAGTCTGCATTCGTTTTACATTTTATATTCTGTGACGACTATAAACACAAATCACAGAGAATTAAGCAAAGTACACTGCAGTGATAATGAATAAGTTCACCTCCCCAAATCAGTAACTTGCAAGTAATTGGAAATCAAAATGCCTAATGATATACTTCTAGTGAGACATTAATTCTCTTTCTAAAATAATTATTTATAGAGATACTCCTTCTACTATATTTTTACTCTACTGCTGTTTCTCCCTCAAACTCACTAGATATCTTAGGGGCAGAAAACTCCCACAGAATCTTCTTATTAGTCATATATATCTGGGTAATTCTACTTCTGTCCCATTTAGCAAAAAAAAAAAAAAAAGAAAGAAAACAAACTAAACAGCACAGATTACTTTAAAAAGCGATAAAGTATAATGGCATCTGTTCAATAAATTTTCATTAAAAAGCAAAGTTCAGGATCATATGGTCCCAGACTTGTATCAACTGGAGAGAAATTTATCAAAGACCATGAATTATTTTGGAGGCAGTTTAACTTCCAGCTAGCCATCCCTTTGCCAATGTTAAAAAACCAAGCACCCCATCATTATTGTATGTATGTGTACATACAAACACACACTAAAAAATTCAAAATAAACTGAATTTTAAATAAAGCTTCAACCTTTAAACAGAACATATCCTTTTTTGATCTACTTTTTATGGGAGGAGGGGGAAAACAGCATCCTGTATGTTCTTATAAAAATGGAACATTTCATTCATGTTCATTCATTCATTCATTTACTATCAGGGCAAGATATAAATATGTTTCAGCCATAATCCTCAAAGAGACCATAGTCAAAATAGGAAAGAGAAACAATAAAAAAAATGACAAGTTAAGACCAAGTGTTATAAATTCAAACAAAGCAAAGGAAGAGGACTCTGGATATATAGAACTTGCATCCAGATATGAAAGGTCAGACGGCCTGGCTAGAACAAGATCCTATTTAAAAAATACAACAAACAATATAAGGAATCATTATGTAAAACCCAAGTAACAAACAAAATATATAAAAGAAGAGTTTTCGAAATACTGGATATCAGGCAACAAAGCATAGTGATCCCTGAAGGACAGAAAAGAAATGAAGTGAGCCACTACCTTTAAAGAGTTTCCAGACCCAAGAGAAGGAAAAGGGAACCCAGGTGAAGGCTGGCAGCCTCCCTGAGTTGAAGAGATAGAGCTGAGGGTCTAGGGAGACCAAAATAGCTAGAATTCACAGAGAAGAGCACTGGGGAAGAGAAAGCTGAACAAAAAAGAATCCCAGAAATCTTCAGAAGGGCCCCTTTAAGCATCAGCTGAACACAACTCATTTATGTGAAGAAAAGAGCCCTGTCTTTTCTTTTGAGTGCCTCACACTCAAACAGGGCCAACAAAAGTCAGTTGCTACCAGCCAATGGATATATAGATGCAGGAATTCTATACAAAATTTTAACAAATCAGATTCAACAACAAATTTAAAAAATGGCCAAGTAGGGTTTATCCCCACTTGCAGAAACTTACTGGTTCCAAAATTCCCAGGGAAATGTAAAGGACCTAGAACAGCCAAAACAACTTTAAAAAATAAGTGCAAATTGCAGGACTCACACTATTCAGATTTCAAGGCTTATAAAACTATAGTCGTCAAGGCAAGGTGGTATCGTTGTAGATATAAACAGGTACAACAATGGAACAGAATAGGGAGTCCGAAATAGACCTACACGTTCATAGACAAATAATTTTCAACTAATGTACAAAAGCAACTGTTGGAGAAAGGACAGTATTTTCAACAAATGATCCTATAAAACTGAATATCATATATAAAAAATTTTTCAAAATACACTTTGATCCATAACTTGCATCACATATAAAAATTAACTCAAAATTGATCATAGATCTGAATGTAAAATGCAAAACAACGAAACTTACAAAATATGGAAGGAAACTTTTGTGACAATAGATTAAGCAAAGATTTTTTTTAGATATGCTACCAAAAGCATGATACATAAAACAAAATGATAAACTGTACTTCATCAAAATTTAAAACTCTCTTCGAAAGAAACAATTAAGAGAATGAAAACACAAGCCACAGACTGGGAGAAAACAGTTGTGGATCATAAGTTTCTTGTATTCAGAGTATATAAAGAACTCTCAAGACTCAGTTATAAAATATATATATAAAAATAAAATATAGGCAAAAGTTTGAACAGAAACTTAAACAAGAAGATATATAGATGGCAAATAACCATACAAAATGATCACACTAATGATCAATATCATTAGTCATTAGGGAAAAGGAAATCAAAGCTCCAGAGATATAGCACTACACATATCAAAATGGTTAAAATTTAAATGTATAGATAAGGATCTGGAGGAACAGAAACTTTCATATACTGTTGGTGGAAATATAAAATGGAAAACAGACTGTTTCTTTAAAAGTTAAGTATATACCTACTATGTGACCTAGACATTCTGCACCCAAGTATTTACCTAAGAGAAATAAAAGCCTGTACATACAAAGACTTGTACATGAATGTTCATAGCAGTCTTATTTTAAATAGCCAAAATTTGGAAACAACCCAAGTGTCCCTCAAGAAGAGAATGGCTAAACAAATTGTGATCTAACCATATAATGGAATACACTGAGCAATAAAAAGGAATGTATTATTGATATAAACTATAATATGGCTGAGTCTCAAAACAATTATGCTGAGTGAAAGAAGTCAACCAAAAAGAATACACACTATATCATCTCCTTCATGTAAAACTCAGAAAAAATGCAAACTAATCTATAGTGACAGAAGGCAGATCAACAGTTGCCTAGGGAAAGGCAGTGGGAGGGGCAGGAGAGCAGTATTACAAAGGCACGTAAGGAAACTTTTGGGGTGATGAATATGTTTATTTTCTGTACTACGGTGATGGTTTCACTGGTGCATGCATATGTCAAAACTTGTCAAATTGTACCCTTTAAACATGTGCAATGTATTTTTTGTATGTTAATTATACCTCAAAAAGCTATTTTAAAACTTTTAAAAGTCCAAGTAAATATGAGGAAATGGAGATTTATGAACAAATCTAATGGCATTATCTCCATTTTATTCATGAGGAAATTCAGAGTCACTTACCAGGTAAACAGAAAACTGTTTTATCTCTATCTGGTCACTCTACAGTGAGCACCAACATTCACTTGCAAAAGAAAGATAGATGTACACATTGGCTTTAACTAGGAAGTCTGTACAGTTCTGCAAAGGATCCTCTTCAGAAGGAAAGGACTCCACCCAGCCCCTCCCTGAATATTTACCTAGTGCAGGGTACATGACCCCATTTATCGAAGACCCTGCAGGGTGGAAGTAAGGAGAGTTTCAGGTGGAGAAGAAGAGTGGCTTTCACTGACATCCTTGCATACCTAGTGTCACTTCTGCAGAGGCGCTCACTCCTCATACTTAGTCCATCCACACTAAGGATCCAGCTAAGGATCTAGTTTGGCCTGAACTCCTAAATTCCTCATTCGTTGTACACCTAAATAAATTGAACAGGCTTTATTTCAACATTAAAGTGAAGTCAAGCAACTCTCATTTGCAATACAAAGGAAACAGTTTTCAGGGTCAAAACAAAAGCATATATATCAAATAAACAAATCGGCAGCACCAGAACTCGAACCCAGACCTTCAGATGCTAAACCCAGTCTTTCATCCAACACCTCTGTGCTACCCCTGGCACAGGGTCAGCCCAGCCCTTTCCAATCCTGGAAAGACCTCTCTTTCTGTTAGGGTTCCCTGCTATTTTGAGGTTTGGTGCATCAATATAAAGCAAATTATTTTTCAAGCTTTTCAAGAAGCTATTCATCTTCTTCAAGTAGGTCACTCTTTTATAAGCCTCAGCTCCTCTTTGAACTGATTCCCTGTTTCTCCATATCTCCCCTAATAGAAACGTGTAATGCATTCAAAGTGTGAAATCCAATTCCAGTTAATTTTATTGATTCCTTTCACAGCCTCCTTATTTCTTATGCTAATTCATGTTTATTTCAAAAAGAGAAAACAAAACAGCCTTTTGGAGAGAATACCTTCAAAATCTGTAAAGAGCCATCACATTTTTATTCAATTATAAATGAGCTATACAACATTTAAATCACTCACTGGAAATAAAGACAGGTTTTAATCTATTTCAGAATGTGGCAAGCATCCTTAGATAACTTAACTTCTTTAAAAGTGAAGGAATGGCTGAGATGATGATAAAATAACACTTTGTCATACCCACACACTCACACTCACCAGGTTACCCAATGGTTTAAAATATATTTTCTCTGTTGACCTTAGTCCCTCATTGAGTTTCATACTGGAGACAGAATTCACATGGCAAGTTCCACTTAAATGCACTTCTCCAATATCTCCCTTCTCTGCAATAATTTCTCTATTTTTGAAAGGAGACAAATATGTGCATTTTTACCCTGCATAATTTACCACCATGCTAGACACTGGGTGCATTGTCCTGCAAGGTCAGATCAGAATGGCCTGGGACCCATCCAGCTCTTTCTTGCATCTTAAAAATATTCTGTTTCAGTTCCAATAAACTGGTACTACAGTGGTCAGCATTCTCCCTAGGAATGGATTGATCCCATAGTAATGGATTCTATGAGCAAAAAGGAGTCTCTAAAATGTGCTGAGTATCATAAGCAAATTGATCCTGGATTGCTTCCAAAATCATGACCACCCATACCCAACCCATAAAAGGCAATCACGGAATCCCCTTTTCATGTGCATCAACTCTTTAGGTCTGTCACTGAAAGACAGATAATTTACTACCTGGCCTATATCTAACAGGCCTTCATTTTGGTGTTTCTGAAAGAAGTCATTTCCTCCTAAATCATTAATAATTCAATATTTAAGTGACAGCAATTCTCTCTTCTTCATAAATAAATATCAAGAAATTATCTTCATCATCTCCCACAGGAATCTGAACTAACTCTTTCCAAAAAGAAAGAAATATGACTCCATATTCCAGAATCCCTGTTTGGCTAATGAATAAGTAGGGGAAGGACCTTAAAAGCTGGTGAGTTTCATTTTCTAAATCTGTTTCCTTCTCTGCATCCAATCACTCACCAAGAACATTTTATTGATGGTGTCTTTCTCCTCTTCAATAATCTCCTTGGCAAAGACTCTTCCCTCCCTTCTCTTCCCACTGTTAGATCAAGACCAAATCCAGAATTGCACATTCAACTGTCTATTTCACATCGCCACTTGGACATTTAATAAGCATCTCAAGCTTAATGTGTTTGGAGTTGAATGTTTCATCTCCCCTGAAACCTGCTCCCCTACGTGTCTTCCCATCTTAGTAAATGACAACTCTATTCTTTTTACTGCTTAGATAGAAAACATAAGTCATCCTTAAGTGCTCTCTTTCTCTCCTACCTCGTATCTATTTGATCTATAGATCATCACAGTGCTGTCTTCAAAATATGCTCAAGACATGATCCCTTCTCACCACCTCCACTATTCCAAACAAGTCCAAGCCACGATTCTCATCTTCCCTTGACCAGATTATTGCGATAGCCTCCTAACTGCTTCTACCCTTGCTTATACCCATGTCTCCTACAGAATCATTTCCATTTGAATTGGAGCATGCCACTACTTTGGGCTCAAAACCCTCCAAAGTCTTCCTGCATTGCTCAGAGAAAAAGCCTTAGGACATCAGTACAAGCATCATTTCCTCTGGAAGCTTTGAGCTGCTAGTCTGGTGGAGTCTCTCCTCTATGCACGCACAACCTCCATCAAGCACTAACAATGTCACATCTGACTCACCTGTGTCCTCACTGCACTTGTGAGTATCTTGAGGGCTCTTTCCCTTAAAGCACACAATATACAGTGAGTACTCAATAAGTGTCCATGAAGTGGATGAATGCAGGGCCAACTTCACTGGTGACATCATGTAGCCACACAGAGCCCTGCACTTAGAAGTATCCTGCACTTGATTTAATGCTCTGCTGTCATCACCTTAAAATTATTAATAATTGTTGAACATTTTAATTTTTTATTGGCCCCCATGAATTACATAGCTCGTGATGGATGGATGGATGGATGGATGGATGGCCGGGCACACAGACTCAACTTATACACTGCAATACTAAATATCAGAATATAATGTCATAGCTTTCAAAGGAAAGATTCTGACAAAGAAATTTTATAGTTAGCCGAGGTATATATGTGTAAAGGCAAATGAAAAATACAAAACAAGATCTCTGAAAAATCTATCATCTATGTACCTTTCCTTCAGGAATGTTACTGGTCTTTGAAAGACAAACATAATTAAGAATTCCTGTATGTAGACCTTGTGACCAAAAAGAGGCTAGCACCTTTAAGAAGAAAAAAAAAAGGAAGAAGAGAAATAATGGGGACTATATGACCACATAATTAACACAATATGGCAATGATTCAAGTATAGATTCAACAGTAGAGCAGAAGAGATACCTCAGAAACATTATCATTCTTGTTGTATATGACAACTGAGAACATGACAAGGGAAGACTACGAATCAATGGGAATGCAGCATTACTCAACCAATGGGGCTGAAATAACTAAAATAAATGGAAAAAATCAAGTTAGATTCTCAACTCCCAAGTATAATTCCTAAGTATAATTCCCATGTATATGTTTAGTTAAATGCTGAAAATTCAACTTAATTTTTTAAATAAAGCTAGAAAAAATATCTGTGAATATTTTCAAACATTGAATGAGAGAAAACTTTATAAGATTAAATGCTCTATGAAAATGTAAAGCCTATATATTCCATCCAAAAAAATTATCAACATTAAAAGGTAAACAATCAGTTTGGAAATCATATTTTTAATAAAAATTGAAGACAAAAATAATTTCTTCACTATATAAAAAGTGCATGTAAAAGAGCAATTGAATTAATCAACAAAAATTTTGTTTTTAATAGATAAATCAAAACTAAGTTTTATGAAAATGTGAACACAAATAACATTTGGAAAAATATTCAAGCTTACTAACAATCAAGAAAATGCAAGCTAAAATTGGAATAGGTGCTTGTTTATCAAATTAGCAAGGTTTTACAAATTATAATATCTATGTATTGTGAAAGAGGATAAGGCAACACAAGGGCTTACACGCATTGTTGGTGAAATTATAAACTGATACAAACCTAATTGAAACTAGTTTGGCAAAATAAACCAAAAGCCTTTAAAAAAGCCCATATATTTAGCCAAATAATTCCACATGAGACTATTTCTATCTGACACTGAATATAAAGTTTTACATATAAAGATGTTCATCACACCATTATTTATAATAAATATTTAAAAGCAATCTACGTCTCTGCCTATAGTGAAGTGAGAAAGTGACTTATGGTAAAATCGTTGCATAAAATAACATACAACAGCTAAAATAATGTTTATAAGGTGTTTAGTAATATGGGGAACTATTCATATAAAAACGTTAGGAGAAAGTATAGAACGCAAACATTTACATGTGAGTACAATCTTAAAGATGTAAAAATGTTTACAGAAAAAAGCAAAATGCTGTTATCTTAATGCTGTAGAATTATGACCATTTTATTTTCTAGTTTCTATTCTTCCCTGTTTTCTCAATTTATCACAATGAACATGCTAATTTATTATAACAGAATCTCTCTTAACTGATGCACCAGACTGACTGATACTCTCCATCACTTCTGTCAAACAGAATGCAGACAGACATCCAGGAAACACTGTCAGCTCCGCTTGTAGGCACCCATCCTATATGGCCTGCCTGTTTCTGCTCTCACCAGTTGAGCTGTAGACCTGCCAACAATTCGTTGTTTTTTTCCCAAACCTCTCCATGCCAGCTGTGCTTGTTACTATAATTACATAATTCTATTAAATTACATAAATTGATGACATTATGAGTGAGAAAAGAAAGAGGATTACTGTTTCAGTGAAAACCAAGTTGAATGCTTTAGAAACACTCCACAAAAAGCTAGAAAAAGGAAGGCATGCAACTAGGTGTGGGCAAGATAACCATATAAAATTTGGAAAAATTCATAAAATATACACGATTTCTTCACACTGCATCACAAAGTTACTTTCTTCAAGTCTTGGCTATCATGCAGCACAGACTTAAAAAGAGCAGAACTTGGAAGCAGAAACCATTTTGGAATCGATCCCCCAGTCCTATAAGATGGGGGGGCCACACTCCGAAGAGGCAGCCACAGAAACAGTATGGAGGAGATGGAGGAGACAGAAATTACCAGGAGTCAGCCATGGACAGCTACAGAGTGTGGAAAGAAAGACTGAGGTATCAGCTTATAAACCCAAAAGATCAATACTACAAGAAACTGATTTAGGAAACCCCAGAGAAGCAGGTTTTACATAAAAACGTAAAAATTGTACCCATAGCAAATATAATGAAAAATACCCATCCAGATCCACCTTACTAAATAAAAGACACCCCAGATGGTGTGAGATGAAGGCGTGGTGCAGACAGAACAGAAGGCACCATAAGCCCCAAAGGTGATGCCAACAGCCTCGGCCACAAAAACAAGAGCCACAGCAAATGCCTCTTAAGCAAGAAAGTAGATCTCATGCTGAGTTTTCTTACAATAAAAAAAAAAAAGATACGTTTTAAAGGTGTATGTTTAAATCTTAAAATTAAGGGGCCAACACTGGCAATAAAGTTAAACAAGTATAAGGGAAGGGGAGAGAAAGGGAGGGTCTACAAGTAGCCAGGAATATATCAGATATCCCATGGAAATAAAGTCATAATCCTCTCAACACCCCTATGAAATCAATATTTTTACAGATAAAAACACTGAAACTAAGAGTGATATCTGCCCTCCAAAAGGTATGAAGGCTTGAAATCTTTTGCTAAGCAGACAGAAAGGACTGGAAAGTACTTCAAAGCACAGATGTCAACCCACTGAGCTTTTGAAATGTAAGAATTCTCAATTCAAAGTCCTACCTCATATCTGCAAAACGGAAACATCCAGGTTAAAGGACCTGGGAACTGGTACTTTTTTCCAAAGTTCAGGCAAGGGAACAACTCAGACAGGTATGGGAACCACTGGCCTATTGCATCTCCTGGTCTTTAGTAAGTGTGAAAACTCTAGGCTCTTTGTGCATGTCTAAGTTAAGACTGAAATAAAAAATCATTCTCATTCTGGGAAAAGTGAGATGTTGACTGTTTCCTCAAAAACCACAATTCAGACAAACCCCCTACTTCCCACTCTACTCAACTAGAATGAAAGAAGTCTGCAGTATTTATTTAAACTTCTGAAGAATAAGGTACTCTATGGTTTTGCAGTGTGTATTCTTTTTAAAAGCACCAAATTCTCCAGGTTCCACAAAAAGTAGAAAATCATTTCTCTCCTGTAGAAACAAGCTCTGTCAAATGTGTTCTCTTCTAAAAGACCTGAAAGAGTATGATATTAGAAACTTTGGTTCAGGGATCCATGTGACTGGACACGATGTTTTGTTAGCTAAGTGAGGCCCACATGAGAGGGAGCCATCACAGGCCAGCCACCTTCCTTCTCCCACCTAAAAACAGCAGCAGTGCACAGTGGTCCAGGCCAAATCAAAATCTTGGCTAAAAGGTGCCTTCAACTCTTGGCCAACCTAATCCTCCTGCAATAGTTAGGCTGTTATCCACAGTCTATTAGTGGCATATAAGCCCAAGACTTAGAAAAGCATTCATTACCTACTTTTACATTCATATAAAGTATGTAGCACAGTGCTGGGTACATTAAACAAGTGCACAATAAATGTTAGCTATTATTATATTTACTACTCTTAGCATTGTTATCATCATTATCATCAGCACTATCGTCATCATCATCAGGTGTCCCCTATTTCTTTGGTTAGGAGGGAAAAAAACACCCTATTAAACACAAGGATACAGGCCTAGTATGCTAGTTATCTATTGCTATGTAACAAACCACCCAAAAGTGAGTGGCTTAAAAGAACAATTACATTTCTTCTGCTCATGAATTTACAATTTGGGCAAGGCTTGGGTGGAGCTTATCTCTGTTCCACTTGGCACCAGCTGGGGAGGCTAGAAGGCAGTGGTGGGGTAAGGTGGGATGAGGTGGAAAGAAGCTTGCTCACTGCGCTAGGAAGCCAAAAACAACTGAGGCTTCTTGGACACATTTATCTAAACAGCTGGATAGCTAGCTCTAGCATCTCTCTGTCTCTCTGTCTCTCTGTTTCTCTGTCTCTCTCTGTCTCTCTCTCTGTCTCTCTTTCTGTCTCTCTCTCTGTCTCTCTCTCTGTCTCTCTGTCTCTCTCTCTCTCCCCTCCCTCACCCCCCAATCTCTACACACAGTCTCTCCAGCATAGTGGCCTCCAGACTTAGGGCAGCCAGACTTCTGACATGGTGACTCAAGGCTTCAAAGATGCAAGTCCCGAAGGAGAGCACCGGGCAGAAATTCTATCACCCTTTATGATATAGCCTCAGAAGTCAGGCAACATTATTTCTATGGAATTCTATCCACTAGAAGAAAGTCACTAAGGCCAGCCCATAATAATCAACAGGAGGGGAATTAAACTCCACCTTATGTTGGAAATAGTGTCTAAGAATTTGCAGATATGTTTTAAAACCACCACGCCTAGGAAAAACATTTCTCATTCCTTTAGATCGAACTTTTTATTGCTGCCAAAAGATGCAAATCTGACCAGTCCTGGCCAGCTACTGTTTAGATGAAAAGACACTCTGAATCACTAACTACACCTATCTGATCTGTAAAATTACAGAACTTGAATACACTGAAATTTAGACTTGTCTAGATTTCACTAGGGAGAAAACTGAGTTCTGGTGGGGCTAAATGTCTTGTTCCAAGGAGCAGTAATGGTTCTACCACTGCTATGATATTAATAAAATCATTCATCAACATTTTCCTATTTATAGACACTGTTCAAAGTATTCTACAAGTATCATTGTGTACAGTCTTTATCATACTTATAGGAGCAGCTGCCGTTTTCCACATGGGTAAACAGGAGCTCAGCAACATTTATGTGAGTTGCTCAAAATCCAAGCTTCAGCTTGGCTTTATTAAGCAGCCAAAGGAAGTTTGAGATTCCATCTAACTTGAAAGCCCAAGCTCAGTCCATTGTATGGCACTCCCAGAGGTCAGCTGGTTAGGGAGGTCAGCTGGAGCCAGAGTTGCTCCTCTGGTTCTTATCTGGAACTCAATGCTGTGAACTTTCTCTACTGAAGATTAGGCTTTCAACAGAACCGACCCTGAGAGGTACTCACGAACTTAGGACTCTAAAGAAAATGCACGCCATTAACACTAGGTCCTTTCCTGTGGATAAGACAAAGGATAGCTCTGGATCCCCAAGGGCCTGGAGTTTTCAGAGTTCTGAAGAGGGAGCTGGAGCACCCACCGAGTAGTGATGCTGAAGGGACTGGAAGACCTTCACTGGGTGCAGTGGTGCCAAGCCGAGATGTGAGAAAGGAAGATAAGGAGGAAGAAATGAGAGCAGCCTACTCTTCTGCAAGTGTCAGTACAGGCTACTGAAGGGCAGCAAAAGAAGAGTTTAATTCAAACCACCCATTAGCAACTGATGTTTAGCTTTGTTTTCTCTCCAAACTGCTTTGTGCAAATAAACACAGCCCAAGGATTCTTATAGCTTCCTGAGTGTTCACCTTGAGCTAATGAAGGAAAAGAAAAGGCTCTTGAAAAGATATTTCATGAGATTTGTCTGTTCTCATATTAGCTTCAGCCTCTTTATTTAAATCTCATAGAATCAGTTCAATTGCAGGAAGATGGGTAGGCAGGAAACAAGATTGAAGTGGATTTTAGAATAACTTGGTGAATTAGCAAAGTTTTTAACATCATTAAAGAGCTCTTAAATATTCTTCCCCAAACTACATTTTTATCTTGTGAATGCATTTTAGTAATTGCTCTACAGGAAATTGTGGAACTTTGGCACAAACATAAATGTTTGCATGATTTAAAATGCAGTGGCAGCAAAGATCATGATTTTTTTAATTGCTGATTCTTAAACTAACCTTTTCATTTTGTCTCATCCTGAAAAATGCAGTTCCTATCACAGAAACTACATAGTAAAGATAACGCACATATTTTTTAGTTGCATATAATTGCAAACAACTTAGCTATATTTCAATACTTAACCCTCAGCTCCAACATGGAGCATAAGTAAGGTATCATTACAAAAACTCCATCATTCTGTAATTAGAAAAATGGGACACTGTACAAGACTATTTTCTTAAAGCCAACAGCAGATCAGATAGAGAAGCTATTCTAGAACCAGGTAGATTTCAATCTAACTACCCCACCTCACTTATTGTTCAGCTCAATCAGTATCTGCTGATTACATTAATCGAGGACAGAAACCTACAGTAGATAGACTGGCCTGTAACTTAGGGAAACAAATGTTCTAACCCTGCCTAACTAAACTAATCAGAATAATTAATACTAGATACTGCAACAGATAAGCACCAAAATCTCAATGGTTTAACATGATGGTCCAATGCACAGAGACATCAAGACAGAGCTTGGGAGGGAAATGCTCCATTCCACACAGTCATTCAGGGACTAAAGATCCTTCCATTTTGTATGCTGCCAAGAGACTGCCTGACATCAGCCTTCCTAATGCAGACCCTGATCTAGTATAAATGATACCATAAAAAAGCCCTGCCCTACCTTTTAGGAACTCCAAACTAAAGTTGTATACTGCACCCTCAACCTCAGGTCTGTAGCATAGATTAGGATGGTAAACAGGAATGAGAAGGATGCACTGGAGCCAAAGGGCTTACCTTCTGGACACAAGGGACTCACATCGGCCATTTGCATCAGCTGTGTGTTGACACACAACCTCTGCAGCCCTTCCCCGCTCCACACACACACAATTCTAGGGCCTGGACCCTCAGGTGGATGGTGTGGCTCCCATGCAAGGCTTGGTATCCATTATAAAATAACCATCACAAGATTATGCTGGGTTTTACCCAATTAAAGCCACCATGATACCAATAAAATGGATATCTGATTGTAGGAAAGGGCAGAGGGCAGAAGCCAAGAACAAAGCTTGCCTGAAGCCTGCTGTGAGTTGCCAAACGAAGAAGAAATTAACAATGTGCACTTGTCAGCTCTCCTGTTGTGCTAATTTCCTTGCAAATATAAGCAAAGCCTTTTAATTAACTTAATATCAATTTCACTTTTCTCACATTTTGTTCTAATTATGGGGGCTGGATTTAAAGCTCACACAGCATAATTTAGAGCCCTAAAATTAACGGTTTTACTACTTTACACACTAGTAACTGCTAAACCTGAGGGCAGTGAGGTTCCTTGCTAGCATCCTGTCACTGCACTCCCATAATTGTCCCTCTCCAATCCCTGGACCAGCCGCACATACACTGAACCCTAATATCAGGTCCCCAGGGGGTCTCACTACCTGTTTCCCATGGTCCATATGTCAAAACTGCTGAGTTTTCCTGTAAACTATGATATAAATGTGCATGTATATATATCATATATTGTATTTCATCAAATCTAAGATGCCTTCAATTGTAAGTTGCACCATTTTCATGTACCCATAAGGATGGTCCTCAATTAAATCTGTCCTCTGTTAAAATGCTTCCAACTAAACTATGACACACCACTGATCATAAAATAAATCTCAGTTTCAGAGACGTAAAAATGTGCATCTACCATTTACAAAATATGGTTTTATATATATGTCAGTTTCAATCTATTAAATGTCTTCAAGTCGATTCCAAGTTAACCAGAAAGGCAGCCGATGGCTTTCTGTTTGGGTCAGTCTCAGTCTATGGATGGCAATGCTATCAGCTAAAAATGCCTGGGAGCTATCACCTGACCCCCTACTACAGCCACCACAGACATTTCCCCCACCAGAGCCAAAACTGAGGCTGGAGCAGCCCTTGGCGTTATTGTGATTGCAAGATGCACCTCAGCAACAACCAGCAGGAAACTATGAAAAAACAAAGTTATTACTCACAAGTCCTGGAGGGCAGCGGTCCCCAAACTTTTTGGCATGGGGACCAGTCTCCTATGACAATCTAATGCCTGATGATCTAAGGTGGAGCTGAGGCAGTGACGCTGGTGCTGGGGAGCAGCTGCAAATACAGATGAAGTTTCGCTCTCACCCACCACTCACCTCCTGCTGTGAGGCCCCAGATCTGTACCAGTCCTCAGCCGGGGCATTGGGGACCTCTGCTGGAGGGTACACTGCATGCCCTAGGCCACACAGCAAGGTCACAAGTAAAGAAACAGAGGTCTGGGGCTCTATATTTACTGGGGTCAAGGGTAGAGTGCTTAGGGTTTCATAGGTTCACTCATTATTGGCAAATATAAAACATAAGATTGAGAATTATAGTGCGGGAAAGGAAAAGCAGAGTCACTCATGTCGTCAGCTATTAGGTAACTAACTCAGGGCTTTTTAAAAGAAGAACTTCATGGGGGCTGGCTTGACTCTAGTTCTATAGCTGGCAATATGTTTATTCAAAATGGGTGTCTATGAAATGGGTACCTCAGCAATCAAAAGCATAAGGTCAGGCATTTACATTATAATTTTTAAAAAGCTTGTTGTCAGGAAATAATAATTGTAATTATACAACAGTGTTTCTGGACAACTTACTTATTTCTCTGAGTTTCAACTTCCTCATATGAAAAATGGGTGTAACAGTATAAGTAGGTTTGATGTCACGAAACATTTGATATGTATTAGATACTCAGTACAAATGGTAAAAATATACATGTGTATGTACAATTATCATATATGTATTTCATCAATTCTAAGATGCCTTCAGTTGTAAGTTGTGTCATCCTCCTGTACCCATAAGGAAAAAAATGCTACCAACTAAACTGTGACACACCACTGATCATAAAATGAATCTCAGTTTCAGAGATATATAAATATGCATCTAGCATTGACAAAACACAGTTTTATATACATGGCAATTTCAACCTTCTAGATGTCTTCAAGGTAAATCTAGTTAACCAGAAAGCCCAAAGACATGAGTACCTAGTTAATTCAATTTCTAGTTAGCAGAGTCTTGTTTCGTTTTGATATTAATTAAAAATGTACTAAGGGTGTAAAGAGGATGGTAGACACTGTGGATTTCCAATGCAAATACCAGTCCTCCTCCCCTCCTTTGCCTCTATCATACTATCTCTGGAAAGCAACTATTTTCTTAAAGGTTGGTCATGTAACCATTTTCTGGACTACATGTGGGAGCCTGCCCAGGGACATTTCCAGAAAAGATTTTCTTTCCTGATGTGGCCAGTGGTACAGTAGTTTCTACCCTGTACAAAGATGCAAGGACTGGAACTACAGCAACCACCTTATAACCATGAAGAGTAAAACAAGAGAAAGGATATTATAATGTGATCATAATGACCTCATCATTCTGACCCAATCTTTCCGGGGTTGTTAAATGAGAACAAGCTACCTGCTGATGAATTAATTTCTAAATGACCTTGAAAGAAATTTTTAAAAATGAGTAAAATCTATTCTCTTACAAACTATAAGGTTTGACCATGTAAACAATCCATTATAATGCAAGGCAGAGATAAACAAAGGCTAAAAGCAGATCCACACAAAGTACTATAAAAACCCAGAAGAAGGAACAATTAATTCTGATAAGGTGGTCAGGGGAGGTTTCAGGGAATAAATGGGCTTTTGAATGAGTCTTTGGAGAAAGCATGAGAGTCTAATGATGGATGGAAGGGCGTTATCCATAATCTGATAGTTAAAGGACCCTAAAGTCACGTAGCTCTCATTTATACATGCATAAACTTTGGTCCATAGATAGAGGGTAGAATGGGAACGCTGGCCTCCTGACGGGTTGTTGAGTGCTCTTTCTACCAGGGAAAGACAGCACCTAACAAGCCATATATAACCATAAGACACCCCTCAGTGAACACTAATCACACAATTAGCCAGTGTGTCTAGGGCTGGGATGGAAGGAGGCCCTTGTGGAACCCTGCCCCCTATTAACTGTCAGCACGCTTGTGTGCTGGTGTCTGGATGCGGCCACCTGTAATTACAACAGCGGTTTATTACTCATGCATGGCAAGGCTGAAGCTCTGCAGTTAGCAATGACAGGGACATTATTAAAAGGGAAAACTTCTCTATCAGTGGCTAAGCCCATTGTCATCCACATGTCAGAACAGTCTAAAGACCTGTGAGGAACAATAATGAAGGCAAGGGAAGGTCTTTCAACCAAGTGAGTCCTGCATATTTTTTAAGTACCACAGACATCAGGAAAGGAGGAAGAAAGGGATGGAGGGAAGGAGGGAGACTCTCCTGCTTGGTAGGAACAATTTATCTGCTACTTTGTGGCTCCCGTCCCCCCGGGTCAACGGCTACCCCATGGGGAGGTGGCTCCCCTGAATTTTTGGGTTCCATCTTCTGGTCCTATCAGCAGCTGCTGAGGAAGCAGGTACTGCCCTGCAACATGGCACCCAGCTGAATCCAGAGGGGCAGGAGAACCCAGATGCCTGGCAGTGGCCTCAGAAGGCAGACTCATGCAGTTGTTGCAGCAGCCACAGCTGAGACAAAGCTTGGATTAGAGCAGATAACTCCTCTGCCCTCATCACCATGGCCTCCCTCAGAATACCCCTCCAGCCCACTCACTTTCTCTTCGGCTCAGGAAAGCATGGGGAGCAGAAAGTGAGATCCATCATCAAGTGCCAAACAAGCTGGTGCCCAGCTAAGCCCACAAAGCATGCATCATCAAAGTACCAACCCCTGCCATGAGGGGACTTTCTTCAGGAATAAGCTGACTAGGGCATCACTGGGTGGATAGAGGAGAAGGCACAGAGGTAAGCACCCCAGAGGAGCTAGAAAAAGAATTCCTGCCAGGCTCACCATGGGAGGGGCTATCCAGGCTGACTATGGAAGGATGGGGTCACTGAGAGTGAGAGAAAGGGTGTGACTAGGGGGTCTGGGTGCCCCTATAACGTTGATGGGGTGGCGAGCTAAAGGGAAACATTCAGGGCAGAGCTCCTGAGTGTTGATTCAGATTTTCCAAAGGGAGCAATTCCAGGTGCTAACTCTTAGCTCAGGATGTGGCCAAGGAGGGGGCTCTGAAGTGGGGTCCCCCTGGTATCACTGAAGGTTGGAAGGCTGGTTGAGTCCTCAATGAGGGGCATGTTTGATCAGTGTTGCCAGCACTTTATACCCACTTTTGGGTTCTCACCCACCTTCCCACCTTCCCACCTACTCACACATACACTAAACCCTAATATCAGGTCCCCAGGGGGACTCACTACCTGTCTTCTATGGTCTATATGTCATACAGTTTTCCTGATAAAGTTTAACATTAACTGGCTAAGCACCTACTGTGTACCAGCTGAAGCCTCGCCATTTCAGTACTCATTCTAATATTTTTCTGGGACCTAGTGTACACCTGGTAAAACTACAAACCTATCTTTCCAACTAGACCCAAAATGTCTAGTTGGTCATGATGTCTGCACCTCTCTGTAATCCTGCCATTAAGTCCACAACTAGCAATGAGGAAGTGCTCACTAACAGATGCGAATGACCGACGTGCTCTATAATGAGACTTGACATGGATAGGCTGCCATTTCTTCTCTAAGCCTCAAAAGTGATCAGCCAAAGGCATCATCATTATAAGTAAGCAGAGGGAGAGGAAGAAAGGAGAAGGAAAAAGGAAACGGAGTTCAGCTTCAAATACACATGAAGAGAGAAGGATCACAAGTTAATTCAAAGAGTCCAAGCAAGTCAGGAATCCAAGAGCCTCCTCTTACCCTTCTCGAGATTTCCATCACAAAAAACAGCTACCACACTCTGCCTGCCACAACGCAGCACTAGCTATTCATGCATTTATTCCAGAAAGATTTGCTAAGCACCTACTATGAGCCAGTGCAGTCCTTAGCATCAGCGATATGATGGGGAACAGGCAAGCAAGGTCCCTTCCTTCTAGGAGTTTGCATTCTCTCAGCTGCCATGTGTTGGGCTCCATGGCTTCTGCTGGACATTTTGAGTCCCAGTTCATACTGGCTTAGAACAATCCCACTTCATGGTTGAGAGGCGAAGTGATTTTCCCAAGGTAACAAAGCTAATAAGGGACAGAACAGAAAACAAACCCAGTCTGTCTGATACCCAAGTGAACAATCTTTTTTTCTAATATTATATTCTTAAAGACTGGGAGGCTGTCTAATCTTAGGTGGGTCTCACTGTGCCCACATTCCTTCTTCCCCTCATCATCGTTAATTCTAATTACTGAGCCTTCTTCCTATCCACAAATGGCACTCCCGATTTGGCAACATCAAAGGTCAGGGGGTTGGATTTCCTTCTCCAGAATGACACTGGAGGCCTCTCCTGGATACCACTGGGCTGGGCAGGCAACAGCTGCCCCCACTGGCACGGTGCCTGTTCCACACACTGGCCAACACAGATATGCCTGCATCTGAGGGCTGTCCAAGAACTGTGCCCCATCTCTCCAGGAGGGGCCAGCTGCCACCAGACGCTATCAGCCTGTTGGAGGTAAAGGAAGTGTGCCTCCCTCCAGCACTCTGGCCCTGGCTCCCCTGACTGAGCCTTGGTCCCTGGCTGTCACAGAGCCCTGCTGAGGGCGTGTACACAGCACATGGAGGTACGCACAATCCTGGTTTCCTGCTGACACTTATTGTGAGGATAGCTTTTCATATCAACATCTGCCCTCTCCTCCTCCCCCTTACCTCCTTCCTATAGGAAATGCTGGCACCATCCAGCTCTGTAGTCTATAGGAGCATACCTATATCCCAGCAGGAAAGAGAAAACAACTGCAGACCAGCTCTGTATCCATGAAGAGATGCCTTCAAATGCCATCCCTCTCTTCCTGGCCTCACCTTAGAGGCCTATAGAACAAAACTCTATCTCTCTCCCTGTTGCCGCCTCCCTTTCTCCATCTGCTGGGTTTGGCTTGTGTCAGGTTGGGTGGGCTGCACTTGGGTTGTCTGGGGATGTTTTGGTTTTCTGGAGCTCCAATTCCAGCCTCATCTGTCTGTGTGGCTTGGGGACAGGACTGGGATGGGTAATTTTGACTTTTCTCCATTCCTACAAGGATTTTCAATTTCTTCAAGCAACCTGCTTCTATTCAACATCTTTCTGAAATCTAAATTTGGAGCCTAACCTGAATCGATTGCATTTCCACTTATAACAGAGCTGCCCTGGGCTTACTGAATGGAGCCCTTCCGATTCACTGCACTGGGGCTCTGCTAAGGGACACAGTCACCAGCCAGAACTCAGAGCCTGCATGGGGCAATTGAAACACCACACCTCTCCACTGTCTTCACCCTGCCTCATCAGGAGGGTGCTGGACTGGGGAAAAGTACCATGTCAGTCAAGAATCTTGGCTCTTCCCTTCACTGGCTGTGTTATCCAGGCTAAATCAAATCGTATCTGTTTCTCACCTTCCTCAGCTCTAAAAGAGCTGAAACAAATAACTTCCACAGAAGGTGATAGAAGCCAAATGCCATACACAGAACTACATGGGAATTCTAACAAGAAACCTGTCTGTACCTAGGCCTATTTTCCTAATGCTGGTTCAAAACCACCATATCACCATTTAAAAATATTTTAGCACAGTATTATTTTTTTCTGTATGATTTTTTCAGATTTACTGAATTTTCTACAATAAACATAAATTAACTTTTGTATAATGAATTAAATTAATTCATTCTACAATAAAAGGAATATAAAACCATATTCATATTATAAAATTACATAGTCAAAGAAAATATACTGAAGTGTGCCGGTCCCTAGTGTGGCTGACCGCTTCACTTCCAGGTTTCTCAGAAGGATTCGGTGCCCTTCAGTCTGGAGGTGAAGGACCAGAGCAGCCTCAAGACGGCATGAGCAAGATGGTGGAGATAAGACGGCTTCCTCACACTCTGCCTCCTCAGCTGTCTCTCCGGCCCCTTCCCCTCACCATATCCACCCAACCCAACCCAGCCTTTAAAGATCAGTTACCTTCTAAAACTAGCTCCCATCCAATTAATCAACCAATAAACTTTATGTGCCCACATTATAGGCAAGGTGTTATGGCGAATGCTGAAGGACAGAGGTAGTATTAACCCTTTCTCATTTAGGAAAAAAGTACAGCTTGCTGCCAGCATTAACATTACACGTAGGAATGCTAAATTTTCTAGGATTTGACATTTTCAGCTATGGAGAATTACTATATTTTGAAAATGGAAATATCATTACTAAAAACAGAATGCTATAAACAGAATAATGTCATTTGTTTCCAAAGACTATTGATATACCAGAGTGATGCAAAAGTAATAATAAAAGTGAGATATTTTGTGGCAAACTTTGAGGGTAAAGATAGGATTGTAATCTGTGGATTATCTTGGGGTAAATGCTGCAGCCATGAGTGCTGCCAGCAAGTATTCTCAGGGCAAACGGGAAGTGGGTCAAAAAGCTCAAAATATGGTCCAAGCCCTTATAAAGCCTACAGTCCAATTCTGGACTCAACAGATAAACCCATGGAGGCACAAGAGTACAAAAGGTACAAAGCCATAGGTACATGAGCCATGAGTACAAAAGGTCGCTGGTAACAAAGCTTCATGCAGCTTAAAGCAAGAAACACTCAGACCACGTGCCTGGCACAATTTCCCCACCCCCTTGGCAGTGACCTTGAGCCGAGCTTTAAAGGATGGATGAATGTAGAAAGGGGAGGAGAGAGCAAACCAGGATAACTAGTACTTCTCAAAGACTAGGGCTGAAATGTGAAGGCTATGATCTGAAGGCAATGTGAGGTATTTCAACAAGTCCATCAGTCCAGCTCGATGAGGCAGAGGACCCTGGGCAAAGGTGGGAACATGGGAGATGGGAGCTGGCTATGGCAGGCCCTGATTGTCAGCCTCCATGATTCTTTAGGAAACAGAGAGCCCTGGAAGTTTTGGGGCCCTTGGGAGATGTTGCTTCCCACTCAGAGAGCTGGAGCTACACACATTCAGTAGAGGAAGGGGTGAGAGACTAAAGGCAGGGCACTGGGTTAACAGGTACTGCCTCAAAGGTCAGGGTCAGTAGTGGGACCTCACAGAAAGAATGGAAGAGCAGATACAAGAGTCAGGAGGGAAAACATTAACTCATTTCTGTATGCTCTCTCCTCCATACCAGCATCTCCATGATCTCTTTAAAATGTCATTTTCATCCTATATTAAGAAAAATGAAAAAACTATATCCTTTAACTTTTTCATAAGGCAGGATTTAGGACCTTGGCACCAAAAATCTTGGCAGAGAGGCCAGTCTTGAGGAACTCTGGTCACTCAGGGCCCCTAACCCAGGGGATTCCCTCTCAGGATACCCAAAGAAACCTGTTCCATGAGTGAGAGGGCACTCAAGATAGCTGTGCTCACAGCTGGGAGGGGGGTCCCTCAAAGAGCTCCTGCTGACATAACTGCATAAGGGTCCACAGGAAAGGTTTAAGAAATATAAGCAACCTTTAAAATGCCAGCTCCCACTTTGTACCAGATGGGGCTGGACCCAAGGGCCTTGTGTGCTCAGTGCCTGGCTCTCACGGGTCCTCCATAACCCTGTGAAATAAAGCAAGGGTTCCCAACGCCTGGACCAGTCTGTGGCCCATTAGGAACCTGGCCACAAAGCAAGAGGTGAGCAGCAGGCGAGTAAGCCAAGCTTCATCTGTATTTACAGCTGCTCCCCAGTGTTAGCATCACCACCTCAGCTCCACCTCATATCATCAGGCATTAGATTCTTATAGGAACACCAGTCTCTGGTGACAAAAAGGTTGAGGACTGCTGGAATAAACAATGTCAAGGTCAAGGTTTCCTTCTCCTTCTTTGGTACCAAGGGATGAAGACAGGCAGCAGAGCAAGTAGACACAGCAATCAGGTCCCATCACCCAGGCACCAGGAGACCTTCTTCCCTCTGTCGCCATCCTGCTGCAGAAGGTAGCCCCTGCATGCCTAGCACATCAACGGATGGAACACACATTAACCGAAACAAGCACAGGCAAAGGAAGGAGTGATAGCGAGTAGGGTAGAGAGGGGTGGTTCCTCTCCATTTTGTGACCTTTCTCTGCTCTTCATGTCACTACAGATTACACTCAGCAGCCAGGATGATAACATCTACCTAGTTGCAACTTGAATTCTTGCCTTGCCCAGGAAAATCTCTCAACCCAGCCTTCCTGCCAATGCTTCCAAGGCTGCAAGTCAAGAAAACTCAGTCTTTTCAGAGTGCCTGACCCAACCAGTCTCAAGTGCCACATATCCCCAGCCCCCTAGGGAGTTGCTTGCATGGCAGAAGAGCACACAGAAAAAGAAACCAGACCCTCAGCTCATCTGAAGCAAGCTCCTGGCATCTCAGAAGTCCCCACCTCCACCAGCTAGTATTGGCAGGCAAATGGGTTTTCCTCTTTGCTCTGTTCAGTGTAGGCAGTAGAGTAGAGGGTAATAGACCTTGGGCTTATTAGGGATGCAAAGTCTATGGACAGCCTTACCCCAGATCTACTGAATCAGAGACTCTGGGGATGGGGCCCAGAAATCTGTGTCTTGACAGGCCCTCCATATGACTCTGATACTCAAGAAAGATTCAGGCAGGCTGGTGCAGCAGCTAAGAACCTCAATTCTGGAACCAAACTGTCCAAGTTCAGTTGCCAGCCCTACCACCCCCTGGCTGGGTTACTGCAAGCAAGCTACTGGGGCGGGGGCAGAGAGGGGGGCAGTGAAAGGGAGTAACACTGTCTATCTCCTAG